>OU795044.1:36310323-36811419 GCA_917208275.1 Patella pellucida
ATACTATAATTTTGCATTTAAAGCTGACCGATATTTGTCAATAAAATATGCCTCTTTGGCTTCTAACAAATCATTATTATTGTTATTTAGCTTATACATTGGAAAAACACTAAATTTGCAACCACCACAAACATCTATATGTCCACTAAGTGGGATCATCCTATATTGTGGATTGAGTATATGGTGCCGATGCAGGTTCATCCTTGTCTTTAGCATACTGATTGTTTTCCCAATGTACCGCCTATTACAGCCAGAACAAACAATCACATATATGACATAACTGGATTTACAGTTCATGGGTTGCTTAATATGAAAAAGTTTATTATCAGTGATCTGGATTGAGGAGCCCGTAATTATTATTTTACATGTCTTACAATTTATTTCTCCACATTCACTTACCACCGGTGTATCTGGACTACATTCAAATTTAGAAGATATTAATAATTTAGCTAGATTTCGTGGCTGTTTAAGACTGTTAATAATCTTAGTTTTAGACAAAATTTTGGACATAACTTCACTGTTCTTAAGGATGTGTAAGTTATTATTTATCAAAGACTTCCCATCTTCTTGTGATGGGTTAAATGTTGTGACTAAAGCAACATTTAGATTTCCGCCTGCTGGGTGTATTTTTGGTAGTCTTAATTTTGTCTGATCTAAACTTAAGGCCCGAGTCGTTGCATCTTCTATGAGACCTAAAGGATATTCTTGTTTCAATAAGAATGTTTTTAATTCCTTTAGTCGCTTAACTTTGACAACCGGGTTTGAAACAATGGCACATACTCGTCTAGCTAAATTATATGGAATGTTTCGTTTAGTATGAGAAGGGTGACAAGAGTGAAAGTTTAGATATTGGTGGGTATCTGTTTGTTTGTAATACAGATCCGTTTCAATCACTCCATTTGGTGAAAGATTCACGGTTACGTCCAAAAAGTTTAATGATGTTGGGCTAAACCCTACAGTGAATTTGATATCATTGTCCAACTCATTCAACATTTTATGTAATTTGGAGATAACTGTCATATCTACTTTAAGTATTGTGAAACAGTCATCCAGGAAGCGAAACCATAAACTTTTTATCATATTACTGAATTCTCTATCAAACTCAATAGCAACCCTCTCATACCAAATCTCTTCTAAATATCCTAAAGTTAAAGTTGCATAGGTGGGGCAAACTTTAGTACCCATTGCCACACCTTTAATCTGTGAATAATAATTGTTGTTGAAATAAAATATATTATTAGACACAACTAAGTCCAAGGCTTCCAGGATAATGATTTGGTAAAACGGTCTGATAGTAATTCAGGATACGTATCAATCCAATATCCAATCGCTTTCAATCCTAGATTTTTATCTATGTTGTTGTAGAGGTTGACCACGTCGAAGCTTATTAATGTGCTTCCAGGTTCAACCTCTTCCGGTAGATGATGAAGGAAATCTACGCCATCGCGAAGGAAGCTTTTGACTTTGGTGCGCAATGGTTTTAGAATAATGTCAATAAAGTTGCTTAAGCGTTGAGTACTACTAGTTGGCCCCCCTACAATTGGCCTACAGGTTAAATCACGCGGATTATGAATATTAACAACTTCGCTCTTTGTAATATTAACAGCTTCTTGAATAGCCTTGCTTTTATGGATTTTTGGCAATCCATAAAAATAGGCAGTGGAAGGTTGAAATTTACACAAGTAATCTCCTTCTTCACTGTGAAGCATGTTTGTATGTGCACCAATAAATTTTTGAATTTTTCGTAGAATCATATCGTTAGCTTTTAGTGAAGATTCTGCATAAAAGTCCTTGTTAGAAAGCATTTCAGATATGTTCTCTTGATAAAATGAGGTATCCATAACAACTATAGCACCACCCTTGTCAGCCTTTTTTATGATAATATCAGCGGTATTTTTAAAGGCATTCAAAGCTTCTCTTTGGTCCTTATTAAGGTTTGATTTGAATGGTTTATTTTGAACTTGGTGGGTTGATATAGTGGTTATGAATCTATCAAGAAAAACATCCCGTCCAGCACGTGGTGTAAAGGTAGATTTGTTCCGCACTAGATATTCTGGTTCTAATTGTCTTGATTCATCTAAATTGGGGTCGTCTTTATAAAAATGATACTTGAGTCTCAATTTTCTACAAAATTGTGAAAGCTCCGACTTTAAAGTACATGTGTCACTTGGTGGTGTAGGGGTGAACTTTAGGCCTTTATGGAGCAAAGAAATTTCCTTGTTGTTTAAAGTGACACTACTTAAATTGACGACAGTTGGATCATTTTTATCTTGTTTTAATATTTGTATCGAGTTTTCATTCTCCGGCCTCGATCTAAAAAATGATCATATTCCACCTCCCGCGTTTGTGGATAGTTAGCGTTTCCTAGACTCCTTTCCCGTCGCTCAGAAAGATGGTTGTCTTCTTCAAATCGACGTGGATGTGGACGTCTGACCTCTGTCCAATCATTATATTCGTTATAATAACTTTTGCGTTGAGGTGATCTTCGCTGTATAGGCTTTCTTTGTGGTGATATTCTCTGGGGTGATCTTCTTACTGGTGATCTTCTCTGTGGTGACCTCTTTCTTGACCCTAGAGAGTTTCGGTTATCGGCACAAGATTGATCTAGGGGCCTTCGAATTTCCCTTTGTTGTGAAAGATGATTTTTATTATTTTTCTTCCTTGGATTAGGTCGTGGCCCGGTTGTTTTGTTGTCTGATTTGATATTTTATTTATGTCCCCTTTTTTGTACTACTGTGTAACTATGGCGCTATGACGTCATAGTCATTGTTGTATTAACAAGATGTAGATTATCTGAAGAGCTTAATGAAATAAGCGAAAGTACTAATAATCGACAAATAATGTAGTTCTTTTTTCGAAAACTTTTATATTTTTGTGTGTATATATATATATATATTCGAAATAAAGATGTTTTAGGAAAGAAAACTAGTCTTTTTTGCGAGTACTTTCTGCTTTATTAAGCTTCATCAGACAAATTTTACCAACAATTGATGTGACGTAGTAACGTCATGGTTACAACAAAGAACTATAACGGCTATAATGTACACGATAAGATACATCATATATGTATCATTAATAAAATTATTAATTAAACATTTATAATTTACAATGTTAATATAACAAAAATCAACACCTTGAATTAAGCAATGGTTTGAACTTGTCAATAAAATATGATTCCTTTGCTTCTAATAGATCGTTGTTTTTGCTGTTTAATTGATATAATGGAAATACATTAAAATTGCATTTGCCACACACATCAAGGTGTCGGCTCAGGGGTATCATCCTGTATTGTGGATTAAGAATATGATGTCGATGGAGGTTCATTCTTAATCTAAGCATATTAACGGTCTTCCCGATATATCTACCCTTACAGCCCGGACAAATTATTACATATATAATGTAATCTGATTTACAAGTCATTGTTTTTTTTACGTGAAATGTAAAATTGTCCGTGATATTTATGGATGAACCTTCAATTATGATTGAACACGTTTTACATTTTGATTCATTACACTTGTTAACTGTGGGTATGATTTTAGTTGATTCGAATTTTGATGAGATTAGTAATTTAGCCAGGCTTTGAGGTTGCTTTAAACTATTTATTATTTTTGTCTTTTTTAATATATCATCCATAATCGGGCTATTTTTAAGAATATGGAGATTATTACTAATTATAGATTTGCCATCTTCTTGTGATGGGTTGAAAGTAGTTACTAAAGCTACCTCTTTGTGACTCTTTGTTTCACAAATTGTTTTAGGGCACCTTAATTTGCTCTGATCTAAACTTGGAGCTTTTCGAATGGCATCATCTATTAGTTTTGCCGGGTAGTGTTGTTTTTTTAGAAACCCTTTAAGCTCATTAAGGCGTATTTGTTTGATATCAGATTGTGAAACTATGGTACACACAAGTCTAGCTAAATTATACGGAATATTACGTTTGGTATTAGAAGGATGACATGAATTAAAATTGAGATACTGATGTGTGTCTGTCGGTTTATAATACATATCAGTTTCAAATTGACCATTCGGTAATAGATTCACCGTAACATCGAGAAAGTTTAGTTTTACTTTACTAGATTCAATAGTGAATTTAATGTCGACATCTAGGCTATTCAGGAGTCCGTGGAGTTTGGTGATCGCTGTATCTTCTATATTAAGGACGCACCAACAATCATCTAGAAATCGTTTCCACGATTGTTTAATCATGTCGCTAAAAGTTTTATCGAAGGTTGTGAATACTTTCGCATACCAAATTTCTTCGAGATAACCTAATGTTAATGTTGCGTATGTCGGACCAACTTTAGTGCCCATAGCAACACCTTTAATTTGTGAGAAATAATGGGTCTATACTTTTATGGATTGCCGAGTATAGACCTAATAAACACTCACGCTAAGTTTGAACTCAGTCAAGGAATTGATGTAATGAAACTACACACCAAGTTTCATCAAACTCACTTAATTATATTTTAAGTTATCGTGCCCCAAAGCATCAACCAATCAAATTGCTTGCCTCTGCTTACTCTAAGCAGAAAAGGCTCATCTTTAAATTCCATCAAGACATTGACCTAATAAACACCCACACTAAGTTTGAAAATTCTAACTCAATTAGAATGAGAGTTATTGAGTTCCAAAGTCTCCAGCAATCAAATTGCTTATCGATCTGCTTACCCTAAGCAGAAAATGTTCATTATCGAACTTAGTCAAGGTATTGATGTAATGAAACTATACAACAAGTTGCATCCCTCTCACTATATTAGAACTAAAGTTATCTTGTCCCAAAGCATCAACCAATCAAATTGCTTATCTCTGCTTACCCTTTAATTGCTTATCTCTGCTTACCCTAAACAGAAAATGCTCATCTTCGAACTCCTTCTAGGCATTGACCTAATAAACACCTACACCAAGTTTGAACATTCTAGCTCAATTAGAAGGAGAGTTATTGTGTCCCAAAAAGTGTGACAGACGGACGGACGACCCCATTTTGATAGTTACCTGCTTTCTTCTAAAGACGGGGGACAAAAATGACCATATCAATTACAGACTTTGGCGAAACAAAACCGAAAATTTAATAACAAGTTCTAAGTCTAAATATATCAAAACTGCCATTCAAGAGAACAAAGATTCAAAACATTTGGAAATTTTTTAACAATGCTACGGGAAATAAAACGAATTGTACCAATCCCATGTCTATTAAATCAGAGAATATGATGATTCAAATATTGCTAATATTATGAATAATTATTTTACCAATGTCACTGGTGATATTAAGCCCGTATATAACCCCCTTTCCAATAAATATTGTGAAAAGATCGATAAATTTGAAAAAAAAAATCCTGCCGACAAAGAACTTACCATAAATTATATCTCATGTGCAAATGTACACAAATATCTAATTATGCTCGATCCAAGTAAGGACCAACTATTCTAAGGATGTCGACATACTATATTTTTAAATCATTAACTTATATGATAAATTTATGTATCTCAAAAAATATTTTCCCTGAACAATTAAAATTTGCAAACTTATCCCAATCCACAAAAAGGAAGACAAGGATCTGCCAAATAATTATAGGCCAATTTCTGTCTTACCCACGATATCAAAAATATTTGAAAAACACATTAGTTCTCAAATTACATGATAAATTTTGAAAAATACAAATTATTTTATGAATTTCAGTCTGGTTTTAGAAAAAAATCATTCATTTAACAGTTGTTTATCTCTATCTCAGTAAGGCTTTCGATCTCATAGACCATAGATTAATCCTCCAAAAATTAAAATTATACAAATTTGACTTGAAATCGTATGAACTAATTTCATCCTATCTTGAATTTCGAAAGCAACAAGTAGTCTTAGGGGCATGTTATTCAACTATTACCGATGTGAAATGTGGGGTCCCACAGTTATTCAACTATTACCGATGTGAAATGTGGGGTCCCACAGCTGTTGTGGGACCCCACATTTCACATCGGTAATAGTTGAATAACATTGGACGTACAGGGATCCAATATTGGTCCATTACTTTTCTTGATTTTTATAAACGATCTCGAACTTCATGTCAGTAAATGCCATTCTGATCTTTTTGCTGATGACAGTACCCTTCACTTCTCTAGCAACAATCTAGCTAATATAGAGATTGCCCTTCAAGAGGATATACTAAATGTATTTAATTGGTGTAATGATAATGGTATGGTAATGAATGCTTAAAAATAAAACATGCTAATAACTTCAAAACACCAATCACACACAAACTCCTTATCACTAAAAAATTAATGGAGAATCATTAGAAAATGTATCTGAAGCAGTGTTATTAGGACATACTGTTGACCAAAAGTTAGATTGGAATCTCCAAATTAACAAAATTTCCCAAATCATATCCTCCAAAATCTACCTTCTGACAAAGTTAAAACCTTATTTACCACACCATCTTAGAATTTTATTTTTCAACGGCTATATTTTACGATACTTAGATTACTGTTCCGCAGTTTGGGGTAATGCCAATAAAGGCAAACTAGAGGTCCTGTATAAACTTCAAAACCGTGCGGCAAGGAGCATTTTGGATGAAAAACTGATTCACATTCGGCACCGTTGTTTGGGTCTCTAAATTGGCTTACAATCTACCAACGCATTCAATACACTTAAGGAATGCTCACCTTCAAAATTCTAAGAGACAAATTACCATCATATTTATATAACGCATTCTGTGAAAATTCTAAATTGACCGAAACTACCATGACATTGAGATCAGAAAGTCGACTTAAATTAGCAATTCCAAAAAGTAACAAAATGACAATGACCAGAACATTCCAATATACCGCCTCTGTATTCTGGAATACACTACCTCAAACTGCGAAACACGCGTCTTCGGTTTTTATCTTCAAAGAGGTGTTAGTAAAATACATGAACCCTTGCTAATTGTCCTCCGAATGTATGTTTATTTGCCCTTTTTCTTTCTTTATTGTTTGTTTGTTTGATATGTTTTCATATAAGCTTATATAATATGATATATATGCACCTTGTAAATATTATGACTGTAGTTGCTAGTTTTATAGAGTAGGAGGGACATGTAGAAAATTAGAACTCATGTACTAAATATATGCTCCGTCAGAAAATAAAGTCATTATCAATTATTATTATTATAATAGCACATCCCCTGCGTTGAGAGGTTTTCGACAAACTGTTGCTCCCAAAAGGTTTCTTGGATGCACAATATACCACAAGAATTCGATTTTGCTGAGGCATATAGGTTCATAAGTTGTATTACCTTTCTAAGGCCAGCAGCATTGATTGATAACATGAACAGGGTGTGAGTTGTAATGAGAAGTGAAATATTAATAAGATACATTTTTTTACCAGACTTCACTATTGACTTCTTCGATATGCCTTCCAGTTTTAATTTACCACCCTTCGTTTTAATAGGTTTTCTACTGAGAAGTAAATTCTGCTTTGCTTCCTGTAACGTATTCTCAGTCATACTCTTATCCATATTTTCTTTATTATTCAGTACGTCATCATCTGCCACATCTTTTTTATCATTTAATTCATCTTCTAATTTCAAAACTCCACCATCTCGAAATGTAACATAGTCAATATCACCACCCAGTTCAATTAAAACATCCGAGGCACTATCTATGTAGTTAGAGATACAAGGTTCCTTTAGAGGTTCCGTATCGGTAACAGGAGGCAATACTTCTACTGGTTTGCTCATATAATCACCCATAACCACATTTCGATCAGACGACGTGGTGGAGTTGTTAATGACATTCGTGGCACCAACTTCCCGGTTACCACTTCCATTTTCAACTTCAATTTCTACTGACGGGGGACCAATCAATTTCGGGCAGAACCGCTTTATATGCCCACTAAGTTTGCAATGTCTGCAGCAAACTCGTCTGGGGCAGCTAGCTAACAAGTACTCCGGATAGAGACAATGAAAACAGTTTCCTGGTGATCGTGTCTTACTTTACTATAGTAATCAATACCCGCATCAGTCTCAAATACAACAGAATAGGGTAATGATGACACACCTATGGGAATCTTACTTTCATGTACCTCGTACCATCATCCACATCCTCCCTCTCATAGCGGCGTCTCATGATTGGGCCAACCAACTCCACACCCCAGTTACACAATTTCTTTTCAATTTCCTCATCGGTAATTAAAGAAGATACATGCATGAATGAGATTACGCGGACTCTCGACGCTACAGATTTGACCAGAACGGGTCCATCGTCCATAGTATAGTCGGATTCCAATAAAACATTTGCACATTTTTCATCAATTAGTGAAATATCATAATTGAGCCCGGCCTTTGGCACACAAGAAAGAATTGCGTCATCGCCACAGACATCTCCAATTGCTTTAATAGCATGAGCTGCTGGTGATTCAACTTTACTTTTTACAGATATTATAACAGTGGCTTCTTTTCTAAATATAGGCCTAGATACACTTTTGATTATATTTTAAACATTTTTTCCTACCGGTTTCACCCGGGTATTCCCTCGGTTTTCCGATTGATTTTCGGACATGTTTTATTGTCCGGGCGAAGTGCTCTAAAACACACAAAATAATTGTAACTAGTCAAAAATAACCACATTATTATTAACACAAACGTCTAAAGTATATACATACAAATATTCAAGTTCGGATAAGCTGTGTTTTTGACGATGCAGACAGATTTAAAAGTCACTCTGAAAATACGTCCTTAGCAAACAAACACCACGTGATCCCACTCAACTGGTGTTTTCAGCGTGGTGTGGCCCTAGACGAGAGAAGGAGAAGAAATTCCGTACTTTTGCCTACTCGAATTGACCCCCGATAATTATTCATTTCTGGCGGTTTTAAAAAGAAAAGAGGCGTCTACAGCAGACGGTGTTCACGGGCGGTACCCATCCAAGTACTCACCGGGTCCAACCTTGCTTAACTTCAGTGACCGGACGAGAACTGGAGTTTTCAACGTGGTGTGGCCGTAGACGAGAGAAGGTGACGAAATTCCGTACTTGCGCCTAACGAATTGACCTGATAATAAGTATCTGAATGTTTCATAAAGGCGTCTACAGCACCCGGTGTTCCCAGGCGGCCACCCATTCAAGTACTCACAGGGCCCGACGTTGCTTAACTTCAGTGATCGGACGAGAACTGGTGTTTTCAACGTGGTGTAGACGAGAGAAGGTAAAGAAATTCCGTACTTTTGCTTACTCGAATTGACCCGATAATTGTTCATTTATGGCGGTTCTAAAAAGAATAGAGGCCACAGCATAATATGAAATAATTATATATAATTATATATTATAGAATCAGTACAAAATTAAAGAATCGGTATTAATCACAGCATAATATGGAATAAGTATATAATTATATATTATAGAATCAGTACAAAATTAAAGAATCGGTATTAATCAATTAATCACAGAATAATACAGAATCAGTATATATAATCATATAATCGGTACATTATCATAGAATCAGTATTAATCAATTAATCACTTACAACATCTGGTAAGGTAACTGTCTGAAATTATAAAACAAAATAAGGCAAGTTAGCTTTGGCATGCAATGTCTACAAATATCCAGTAAACTATGGAGTGGATGCCAGCACATGACATGGTTGCAATTAGTAAGTACTGGGTGTGTTCAAAATACTGATTCAACCCTGCAATATCATCAAAACTAGTCCGATATGTTTATAAAAAAAGTTTCTTATCCAGCACAGTGTTTTGAAGAAAGAGTAGTTGTAACAAAGTGATGCAAGTATAGACAACAAAGGACAGAATTTGAAATCAATATTTATAATAATAATTTTGGAAATAGTTTACACTTTAATAGGGCTTTGTATTCAACTGATAGACATTACTTGAAAAAAATCATGTTTGTCCTATTCTGGATGTACATGTACACTGCTTATTAAAACTGGAATTTGCTGATAAATTTGCCAGCATTTATCTTAGTTGATTTGTAGTTATGCTAATCAATTTCGAAAAATTATTGAGACTGCTGGCTGTAATGACATTGGAACAGGTGTTATGATGCCTCCTTAAAATGTATGATGTAAAACACCCCAAATTTACAAGCAATCAAAGATACCAACTTTAGATATTTGTTTAAGTTTGTTAAAATATCGTAGATAAAAAAGTCTTTAGACTAGGATCATAATTAAGTTTTACTGGAATGTAACATACATCACTTATGTTGATTACACTATTTTGTCTGATTAACACTATTTTGCCTATACCGTTTTTTTAGGACTTCGAATTTTGTTCAATGGTTTGGATTGTTTGAACTTGGTTTTTATTTTATTTTTATCACTTAATAAACTGATGAAATGTATTTATGATTTTGAAAAGTGCATTACCTGAGGGTTTTTTTTGACCTATGAGGAGCATATTTGAGAGTGTCCCCAATCAAATCCTCTATTTCCTTTACTGTGGTCCTTGTGTGTAATCTTCTACAGGCTTCTGCAATTAAACGTAAGAATAGGTCAGCATAGAAAGCATTTGAATCAATATTTCTAAGAACAAATGACATGAAATCGGGCTGATTGTCCTAATATTCTGCTTTGACTAGTCTACTGAAGACAGTTTTAAAGAACAGTTTTTCCACTTCAAAAATATTTTATATTCCTTTACAGACAATATATCACTTCCGTAAGTGCGGCAATATACGACCACATTTCCATGTGGGCGTATAAAGTGGATAATCCAGACATGGATATTATACCTTTATATCAAATTCCAACTGTCAAGAGATCTTTTACATGCACGCCAATGTGCACAGAGGACCTTATGTTTTCCGTCCCATCCAAATGACTCAACAGCTGTCCTTGTCCGACCCTCCATCCTGCATGACTGACAAGCCAAAACACTCGACCTCCAGGCTAGCGAGTCAGCATCTTAGTTCTTACCCACTTAGCCACTGTGACCCCCTTTTGAATTTATGAGTAAATGTCAGTGATAAATGATTAGTCATTGATAATAAACAAATGAAATAATTTCATATTTTCTCATTGACTGCAAGAATTAATTTAGTTTATATCATCTTATCCAATCAACTAAAAATCAAACAACAGTGTCATCAAAAATAGGTCTTTTTTAACAGACAAGTGATTTATTAACAATAACTATTCACAGTAAGCAAATTTGACAGCCCCAGAATGTCACCATCTTTTTTTGGTAGCAGAGAAATCTGATTGAATCTTAGCTGGGAGATTACTTAGATTTTTATTCTTACATGTTAATCATGGACTGAGAAATTTGATAGTTTAGTGAAAATTTAACGGCCTGTAACTTCCCCAGAAAATGTGACTCGATAGGGGTTTAATCTTTAAACTAGATCACTGTTGTCTACACCCCCCCCCCCATATAACCCATGGGTCTTACATGTATTTTAGAAATTCTCTAATTTCATAGAATATTTAACTGTTACTTACAGATGATTATTTTGGAAATATTTAATTTTTCAAATGCCTGTTTCCCTTTTCTCCCTTTCATTGAGAGCAAGGATAGTACTGTGTTCGTGGTAATAGCTCTCATAATTCTTCTCACACTATCTGCCACCCATCGATCGTGCTTAGAAAAACTATCTGCAAACAAAACCAATAATTTAATTAAAAGTCAGCCACAGATGTGGAAATATTTCCAATAAAATATGGATCTTTATATTATGATTAACCCACAAAGTCTGTAGAGTGTGCTGACCAATGCACAGGTTCCACAGTAATATATTTGCACATCAGAATGTGAGTGTTGGGTGTTTTAACAAATTCAAAGAATCCAGAAATGATTGAAATTACAAATATCTTAAGACAAATGCGATATTTTGGCATGAATGCAAACAAGCTAAATCCCAAAATAAATAGATGACATATATATATATGTATGTATGACATGGTTTACTACTATTTGCATAAATGTGAGGGGCTATTTTAACAAGTTTTGGTCTGTCAAATAATACTTACATTCTGGGGCTTTAGGCATTAGTGTCCCTTTTCTTTTGGTGGCTGTCTGTTCATCTGCAGAAGACAAAATTCATTAATCTATACTTTTCCATACAGTAATGTGCAAATTTTGCACATCGAAAATGTTGATGGTGTAACTCAGTTTGGGGAATTACATTTATTACAATTTACTGGCCGATTACTGTAGGTTCTGCAACATTTATTTGTACGTAGATGCTTAAAATTCTGAGAAAAACGTCTAGAACCAATATTTACTTGACATAGATACTATATGTAGATAAATAAGGAATAGTACATGTATTCCATCTCGTCTAACTTAACATATAACTTGAGATTTCCCTAAAAATAAAAATTCGGCTGTTATTGGTGTTTTTTCCAGCGAAAAACTACTAAAACTTTGAGTGTGATGTTTGTCAAAAACATCTTAAAATAGATTTTTAACCTAATGCACAATTCATTGCTGTACTCAAGAAATTTGAAACAATTTGTTGCGGCTGCTGATGACATCCTCAAGATACGGTTTTCTAAAGCAAAAGCTTAGCCAATCCCTCACTTTCTGATAATATATCTTTAAATAAATGACAAGAGCTTTTCTTCTCATTGAAATCAGTGAATGGAGAAGGACATACCGTCGCTTCCACTGGGCACGGAGTCCATGTTACTTGACTTCATGGCCCTGCAGGCTTTAGATTGAGCCTTGAAGTAGTTGTCTACAATAATAAAAAAAAACATATATGTAATCAAGTTTGTAAAGCCTTAATAAATGTTGTATACAAATTTTGAAAAAGTTGGAAAAAGATAATAAACAAAACACCCGTCTAATGACTGAAAAACTATCAGTCTTGTCTGCTTTGTCATATCCTTATTAACATACCCATCTATATAAGAAAAAATGCAGTTTAAAAAAAAACAATCTTCGAATTTTCATAAACTACATGTACATGTAGGCAATTTGAATGAATAAATGAAATGGGGTTTAACGTCCTACTATTATGCACCTAACCTTGGCTAATGGAAGACGGGCATACGCCATACAGTGTGCTATGAGGGAAAATTTGCCCGGGTAGCGGCGCTATGGCCTACTCTTATATCGAATTCAAACTGCCAAGGGATCTTTTACGTGCACTTCAATGTGTACATGGGACCTCGGTTTTTCGTCCAATCCGAACGATTAGGCAGCTGCCCTTGTCAGGCCCTCTTTCTGCATCACTGAATAACCACAACAATCAATTTTTTTATAAATTTGGAGCAATTTTCACCAAGTAAAATTTATTGCGTTAAATAATGTTAGGGCATCTAGAATAGGGTGTTTCACTTTTCGCCTTTTTTTTTTTAATTTCTAAGGTTTCTGCCCGTCACCGAAGTCCACTAGGGGTCAAACTTACACTGTAATATTTTCAGAATTTTCTTGCCAAAAATGGCTGGCGGCGGCCATTTGTTTTCAAAATTACGACTATTTTTGTGATTTTCGGACGTTTTGAGCTTGACAGATCACTTAGAAAGGTCAGTTATGGCTTGTGATGTGTCTATTTCATGCTTTGCAGGTATGTAGAGTATATTCCCACTATCTTAAATGAGATTGTCATAATCCAAGATGGTGCCCCCACAATCTCGAAACGAGAAAAATTGTTGGAGAAATTTCTCTGGTGACTCGGGGTAGCCATTTTCCCGAAAGTGACGAATCACATGACATGTATTTATTTTACGTGCCTGAATGACCGAATCACTTAATCATATACCCACGCGTAGTTATTTTACGTGCCTGGATGACCGAATCACTTAGAAATATACCCACGCGTAGGAAAATAGATCTTTACAAAAACTTGAATGTGTACGTTTAGGATCCAATTTTTTTTATGTCAGCGAGTTGACTTTGACTCAAGGATTATTTTATAACGAACGAAACGACGATCCGACCTCTAGTTTCGATTGACCAATCAGAGGTCAGAATGGGCGGGGCTTAGATGTGAAAAAAATTGCAGAAAGTGGACGGTTTATGGCCCCAGAGGCCTCCGGCCCCGCGGCTGACTGGGAACGAGATTGTGTGCCCCAAATCATCTATTTTCGTGACATGGAAAAGCATTTGTAAAATACCATGTCATTCTATACATCATTTTGGCCCTGATAATACGTTTTGCACTTATAAAATTCATTATCATGTTCTACCTTTGGTTGAAAATGACAGAAGGTAATAAGTGAAGGGAAAGCTCCGATGGAGTATATTCACCACACAATTAGTCTGGCAGAACTATGGCGGAACCTGGGAATTGTTTACAAAGTTATTTGTTATGATTGATTTTAGTAGTCTAGGGTGTCCTCTTTCAAAATGTGTCGAATGAACTTGAGTCACCCTTAAGCTTTTGGGAAATCCAAGGTGGCGTCCTTTTCAAATAACCCCTTATAACTCACAATGTATTCAGTCAGGGAAGATACCTTTGGTGTCTAGCCGTATATTTGTGGGGTCAAGAAATACACCGAGATGGTTCACTGTGTTGTGAGGTGATTAGATGATAGTAAAATCCAAAATGCCTGACAATATGATCCTTTAACTCGTTAGCGGCGGTTTGGGGCGATTATTTCACCAAACCAAACTATATCTAGAGACAAATTACATAATATGTCTGGATATAGTCCATATAGATTGGCCCTGGAAAGGAAGGCACAAGCTGTTTTTGAATATTTAAAAAAAAATTATCACTGCAAATAACTAGGTAATATTCAGTTTAATCTTCTAGTCATGTTTCTGGCTGCAGCCTGTGACCGTACAAACACAAAATATTCGTATCTTAAGCCATCCCCACTGCAGCTTTAACCACGCGTACTGTCAATCTTCATCGCATCCACATCTGATGAGCCAATTAGTGTCCTGAACCCAGCAATATAGTTCCTGTGGATTACGATCTTCCAGTCAATAGCTTGGTGATGACATCTTTTTACGTTCTCTACACCGGTATTATTCTTTGGAGCAAGACGACATGGTTTAGGTGGGGATTATAATTTTGGTATGCCTATACCCACCAACGTGTTTCAGGCAGCGATTTGCAAGAGCTCTGTCCATTGTCCATAACAATCTTGTTTCAATGGAATCAACAATCGAGGAAAGAACAATCGTTGACATTGGTTCATCTTCTGAGAAATACATGGCCATTTGTCCAGTACCATCGAAATCATGCCAGCTCATCCTCTTACTGGGTGTGACACGGTGTGCTGTTACGTCGTTGGGAAAGGACTAGTTTTGAAAGTGGTGAGAACTTGACTGTATTCTCTCTCTAGAGGCTCTTATAGAATCACTGCTTACAAAGAGCACTGTACATATGTCGGCTGGTTATGAACAAAGTTCTAACGAGTCAATGTCTGAAACACGCTAGAGGGGTATTGACATCCATAACTGCAAATGTATGGTCCAGAACTATTTGGCTTGGTAAAGGTTACTAAATTGAGAACATTACAAACGGCCAAATTGCCCCAGAGTCTGTCATGTGGCCCTGGAGCTCCTGACAGGCACGTATGTGGTGTTAGCATATAATTCCTACGTCCAGAAATATAGGTTGTCTCTAGATATAAGTTGGATTGGTGAAATAATCGCCTCCTACTGCCACTAACGAGTTAAAGGGCCATGTTATCAGGCATTTTGGATTTTACTATCATCTAATCACCCCACAACAGAATGAACGAGTTTAGTGAAATGCCGGCCGTCCTGAATGCCATCTTGAATTTCTGAAAACGCTCAAAGGTTACCGAGGTTTACCTTGATACATACTAAAATCAATCATAACAAATAACTTTGTAAACAATTCCCAGGTTCCGCCATAGTTCTGCCAGACTAATTGTGTGATGAATATACTCCATCGGAGCTTCACCTTCACTCTTTACCTTCTGCCATATTCAACCAAAGGTAGATCAGTGTCATTGTGGATATCATTTTAGCCCCGATAGTGAATTTTATGAGTGCAAAATGTATTATCAGGGCCAAAATGATGTTCAGAATAACATAGTCTTTGACAAATGCTTTTTCATGTCACTAAAATAGATGATTTGGGGTGCCATCTTGGATTTCCGCCATATTTGATTCTGACAATCTCATTTAAGATAGTGGGAATAGACTATACATACCTACAAAGCATGCAATAAACACATTACAAGCCATAACTGACCTTTCTAAGTGATCTGTCAAGCTCAAAACGTCTGAAAATCACAAAAATAGTCGTAATTTTTAGCAAGAAAGTTCTGAAAATATCACAGAGTGAGTTTGACCCCTAGTGGACTTCGGTGACGGGTAGAAACCTTAGAAATTCCCAAAAAAGGGAAAAGTGAAACACCCTAGTCCGTATAGTGTAATGTAATGGTAATGCATTTTAACAATTTCTTTTTAATCAGATGAATATTGTGACCCATAATTGAGTGTCCACTAACAAATTATGGATGGATTGACGGACAGGACAGACGTCTGGAGTGAAGCACAATTACACATCCAATTACGTAAATGTCAATCCAAATAAGCATTTACACAATATGTGTGATACATAATCATTGTACATGTATATATATATATATGGATGGTACAGATAGTGATGCGCTGTAGTGGCTGCTCCTATTAAGCTCTCCACTATTTGTGTAAATAAGGTTTTTTCAGCTGACTTTTTACCATGTGAAAATGTGTATATAAGGATATAGAGAACATTGTTATATGGGGTTTAATTTTTTATTACTTAGTGTCTTAGAGTAAATTGAATTTATGAAAATCATTGAGTATTATACAGTGTAAAAGGGTGATCAATAACACATACAATCTGCCATCTTGCTATGCTCACCTATAATCACCCGGATATCAACTCACCAGTGATTACAATTTCTAGACAAGAACTCGTTTTTGAAGTTCACTCTAACTTTCTATCAGATAATGAGGTCAAATTTCTACAGGACTCAACCCACCACATTGTAAAACTCTCAAAACTTAAAACCAGGCGGGGATGTTCCTCTGGTGTCAAAGAGAGAGTAAAGAAACGTAAAAACAATAAGGCCCAATAACAGTCTCTAAAAGTTGGACTTCTAAATATCCAGTCAGCCCGCAACAAATGCTTAGAAATCTATGATCTGATTATTGATTATGACCTAGATATCTTAGTCCTAACTGAATCCTGGTTAAAACCCACTGGTGACGAGGCTATAATAGCAGAACTTACACCTCCATCATACAGTTTTCTTCATCAACCCCGACTATCTTCCAGAGGAGGGGGCATTGCAGTATTACACAAAACTTCTGTTGCAGTTAAAAACAACCGTACCTCAATGAATTGCGGTTCTCTCGAAGACCTAAATCTGAATATTCGTCATTTATCAAGGTCCTTTTCTTTAGTGTGCATATATCGAGCACCCGTATCTAAGAAAAAACGTGTTCCCTTTTCTTCATTCCTCCGTGAGTTCACATCATTGCTTGAACAAGGTACCTGCACAGATACTATATTTCTTGGTTGTTTTAATGTCCATTGGAACAAAGATGACAAACCCGAAGCACAACAGTTTAAATCACTTTTTGAGTGTCATTCTCTTAAACAATTTGTGCAACAGACAACCCACAGATGTGGAAACACTCTGGACCTGGTCATCACGCATGTGAATTCAATATAATCAAGGATCTGTTTGTTCAAGATAAACAGATCTCGGACCATCATCTGATTGTATTTGATTGTAATTTTCAAAAACCAGAGAGAGAACGTCGTACTATCAACTGCCCCATCTTTAAATCTATAAATTGTCACCAATTCAGAGAAGATCTGCCCAACTCCAAACGTGTTCTTGACCCGCATAAATCAGTTGAAGATCTGGCTATTCTTTACAATGAAACATGGTCTTGTTTACTTGATAAACATGCGCCACCTAAAATCAAAACTGTGGTCCTTAGACCAAACACACCTTGGTACAACTCTGGTGTTCTTGCAGCAAAAAAGCTATGTCGCAAATCGGAACGTAGGTGGCGCAAATCTGGTTTGGAAGTTCACAGACAACTGTACAGAGCAGACAGAACGGAACTAACGAAAACTATTCGTAGTGCAAATAGGGATTACTGTCTCCAGAAACTAGACGAAAGTGGAAATGATCCGCGGAAAATCTTTTCGTTTATGAACTATTTGTTAGGAACAAAGGTTGGAAGTAGTCTACCATCTTATGATAATGCAATTGTTTCTTTGTTGAGAAAATCGATAGAAATAAATCTGGTTTATGTGAGTCATCTAATGGCATTCCTGCTACCTTCATCACAAGTCAGTTTATCGGTGATGAGCTCAGTCAACTTCATCGGTTTTCCGAAGATGAGATTGAAAAGATCATTCGCTCTTCTAAACCTTCAACATGTTTATCCGATCCATTGTCTACGTCACTAGTAATTCAGTTTCTCGATGTTTTCTGCCTATCATTACTGGCATTGTCAACAATAGTTTAAGATCCGGGATCTTCCCCCAGATTTACAAAGAAGCAGTCGTCAAACCTCGTCTTAAAACTTAAAAAATTTCAGACTCGTTTCAAACTTATCATTTATTTCTAAACTTCTGGAAAAAGCGGTTAACAAAAGGTTAGAAGACCATCTTAATATTTATTTTTTACTGGATAACTGTCAATCTGCTTATAGACAAAAGCATTCCACCGAAACTGCCTTGTTAAAGGTTGTTAATGACATCAGATCGTCTGTTGATGATGGTGATTGCTGCTGCCTTGTAATGCTCGATTTATCCGCTGCATTCGACACTATCGATCCATCTGTACTCCTCCAGAAATTATATGATGAATTTGGAATATCAAAAAATGCTTTGAGCTGGTTTCAATCATACCTCATGGGCCGCTCGCAATCTGTACAAATACACAACAAATTATCAGATACAATTAAGTTAAAGAATGGAGTACCCAAAGGTTTCGTCCTTGGACCAGTGTCGTTTGTATTGTATACCGTAAGCGTCGCCAGTATTTTAAAGAGGTATAATCTTTTGTATCACTGCTATGCCGATGACACACAAATATTGGACAGATTCAAGACCACACATGTTTCTTTTACGAAAATAACCAATTGTACAATTGATATTATATTTTGGATGACCAATAACATGCTCAAATTGAATGATGACAAGGCATACGTCATGTGATGTGGCACCAAACAACAGCTTCTAAACATAAGTCTAACGTCAATAACAATCGCTGACTCCACAGTTGAGAACCTGGAAAATCTTGGGGTTTATCTTGATTCTGAACTCAGCATGGAAAAACAAGTAAATCAAATTTGCAGGACGTGCTTCTTTCATTTGAGGTCCATACGTCGAATTCGCAATTCGATTACAAAAGATGCAGCACATGCACTGGTTCGATCTTTAATTTTATCCAGACTCGGCTATTGCAACAGCCTTCTATTTGACATAAACAACAGTCTTATACACAAATTACAACTTGTACAAAATACCGCGGCTAGAATTGTTTGCCTATCTAGTAGAAATTGCCATATCACACCGATGTTAAAGGATTTACATTGGCTTCCAGTGGAAAGCAGAATCAAGTTCAAAATACTGTGCATAGCTTACAAATGGCAGAGAGGTGAAGCACCAGAATACCTGACCTCAATGCTTATTGATTATGTCCCCAAAAGAAATCTTCGGTCCCAACATGAACTGCGTCTGGTGGTACCCAACTATAGGCTAAAGACATTTTGTCGTAGATGCTTTTCATACACCGTACAAAACCTATGGAATTCATTACCCTTGACCTTAGAGAATTCACAATCCCTTAGCTGTTTTAAGAATCAATTAAAGACTTTTTTTCGACTGCTTATTAGTTATTAACATCTTGTGATAAGTGGAGAGCTAAAAGTGCCTTGAGCATTAACTTCAATGGATGTGTGCGCTATATAAGAACTCACTATTATTATTATTACAGAACAGTATCTTAATAAAGGAAGTCAGACAAGTTTGTGCGATTAATGACTAACAGACAGGCAACACTGAAGATTCAGAGGCATCAAATTATAGACAAACATGTACATATACATCGGAAGGGCAATATTTTGTTGCCTTGAATGGTATACTCATCACTACATAATTTGTATGCGGTTAACACACAGATTGTCTGACTGAATGTAGATGTACCTCTTTCGTATCCTCAACCCGTGTTTTGGGACAACTGCCACTGTCTCCTCTTTAAGCAACTCGTCTACCATAAAAAGTATTGCTGATGTCATCTGAAAAATTTGAAATTGGGAACCATTGAAATAATTCCCTGCTTGATTGCTAAAATTACCAATTAATGAATAGACTATTAGTATTAAATTGTTATTTCTTATAGACACATGTAATTACAATTTTTGTTCTCATTGCATTCAATGTAATGTGCTTCACCTGTTAGACAACTTATTCTTTCTTTTTAAAATTCTTAACAGGGAGGCTAACGAGCTGTTTCACAGAGTGTAACAGTCATATTTCATTGGTCTTCATTATTCATCAACCAAACTCACCCGCGTAGCTTGCACAAATAATTGACCTGTAATACATTCAGGCTTTCCCAAATTGTCTACCTTCAAAGTACGTTCATACAGGTAGTATATAAACTCAGTTTTCGGTGCACTTGGGGAGTGACTAATCTCGATAGGTCAAGATGTCAACTGTGGAGGCTTCTTATGAAAATTTACATGATCTGTTCCTCAGGGATCAATCTCTTCAGGTTTGTGAACATGATCTGCCTTTGTTTTTAGAGGAGGGAGAGAGATGGGGTTTTTACGTCCACTAGACACAAACTAGGTCATTTCAGGGTTAATGTGTTTAATTTTATTCCAATAATTCGCTTGTGCGTAGGGGTCTTTAGCAGTGGGGGGAAACCAGAGGACTCGGAGAACTGTATATACATGTGGCTTGTGTGTTTGTAACCGACCTTAATAGTTACAATGTACGTACTAAAGTGAAACAAGGACTCAGATTATAAATTTAATACTAATCCATACAGATTGACCAGTTCATAAATATTCACAAAGTTCTAAAAGGGCCATATCTCAAGAAGTCATTAAAAGAAATTTAATAGGTTTCATTGTTTAATAACTAATCTATATCCATTGAAATATCATAAAGATTGAATAATAGCTTATTTCCTATGAGTGTTCACAGGACTACAAAGTAAAATATGTTTTATATTTCTAGAATCCATTAAGACAAATTATTAAATTTCAATAGGATTCTTCATTTTACCAATTTCAATAATGCTCATAAAACTCTAATACATGTAAGTATGGGATGATAACTTAAGTCACACATAACCCTTAGACATTATTTATGGATAATCATTATTTTACAAAAGAATAAAAAAAACACAAAGCCAATTCATGGCAAGCTGAATATTTGTGGAATGTTTTTGAGCTGTCACTATTCTTTTCGTTGGCATGAAATTATGCGGCTTGCTATATTATGTTTGCAACACATTTGTTCACAAGGGATTCAAGATTACTCCTAAAACCACATAATGTAAAACTAACATCATTCATTAAGCCCCAAAATTAAAAGTCATGAAGAATTGGAAGAAATATCACACCCCGTGCACTATTTGCTTCAATCATGATAGCTTGATTGTTCAATTTAGTGCATGGAATGATTTCTACTGAAGAAAATCGACCGTGAGCAAAATACACTCCAATTAATCTTGAATCACAAGGATAATCATTATATTGTCCTGCTCTTTTGTATACACGGCACAAAAAGCCCTTATATCCCGAGGCATCTACATATTGTACGTTTCCAAATACTTCACAACACTTCCCAGTATCAAGGATATAAGCATTATTTGGTCTGTTGATTTTCATTTTGTCTTTGGTTGTAACTTAGGGAATTTTATTTGATTCAATCTCAGTAAGACGTTTCACAACTTGAGTCTTTCCAGATCGAACAAGGCGCTTTTACTGTTGTAAATAATTTTCAAATGGAAATCAGGAACATTCATCTAGTGATCCAAACCTCTCTTAGTCAGATGCAATATGCAGCATGGAATGGACATAGTACACCAAAACTCCTTCACCATACAAATTTCTACCTTCTTCAACAAAATATGTGAGCAAATCCTGCGCATACTTGCTGTGCTCAACTGATAATGTTTTAGATACAAGGATACATGTGGCAACACTAAGTGTCAAGAAATGATCATATATAACTTGACACAATATGTCCTTTAAGACATATTTACCGGTGTATAACAGGGAGTGTCTGAACTATGTTGCCTTCCATCTGTCTACTTCATCCAGGCCTCTTGGTTTCGGGCAAACGTTTTCGGGATGCAGTCCTTTAGTTTAACTAGATTTGCACTGATTTCAGCTACATGGCCAGCTGAAATTCTATATGCCTTGTCCCCACGTATCCACATGAGAAGCAAACGCTTCATAACCCCCAGACAACTTTGATGCATATAATCTATCGAAAAAGATAAAACCATGTCAATAGGTAGACAACAGAAGGGGGGAAACCTCTGCTTTATGATGCTCTGGCTGGGCTCTCAATCGAAACGATTCATCAGATTATAGAGTCGGGTTAGTAATTTGCATCGTTCACACCAATAATAGCCGGAATATTGTTTTATGCTTTTGACCATAGCCTTTGCAGGAGCATCACATACAATCCATCTTACTTTAACAGTCAAAATTTTATTTTGAAACTCTAGCCCATTTTCAATCAAAATTCGTAAATCATCTACAGTGTCTTCAATAAATGTCAAGTCAGTTGGTTTTGATGTTCCCAAAGTTAATGTTACTGCACAAACTATTTTAGGTTTTAATTTTAAATTAATCAAACACAACACTGACCACATGCATTTTTGTGTGCTTTTGAACGGTGGAAGTCCATCTATGTTGAATGACAATTCTAATGTTTCTAGATTGCCTAACACATTCTCAGGATACTTACTAAGATGAATCACAATTTTCTCCTTTAATGAAAAATAAAATAAATATATTCCATTCCTGACTTTTTCATTGTCTCTACTGTTTTGACAGTTACAAGTACTGTTAATGGAAGGTCATGATGTCCATAGGCATTTAGAAGTGTAAGCAATGCATCCACAGCGTTATATTTTATCTGAAATTTGTTCGTCCACAAAATCAGAGAACTGTCTTCTTTATCACTGCTACTAAATGAATCACTGTCGATATCAACCTCAAAATTAATACTACAGCCACATGCTTCAGTATCACTATGGAATCTGTTTGGTGGCTGTTCTGAACAACCAGGTTTGAGATTCTCCTGCTCTTCGAAGTTTCTATTACTACACTGACTTCTTCCGAACTTCGTTCTTCCTTACTAGATTCTTCATCCTGCTTTCTATTAAACTGGCCTGTTAATAGTTTGGAAGCAGATTTCCAACGTCTGGTGTAACTTTATTTTCCGCCATTCCTAGAGAACTGTGGGTAGAAAAATAACTCTGGCAGCAGATATTGGAAATCACTGAAAATCAATGGGCAAATTTAGCTTGTACATGTATGTGGGTGCATAAATACCATGCCAAATACATGTAAGTTACTACTTTAGCCCAGCGGCTGCCAGACAGGATACGCCCACATTAAGCAAGAGATGGATAGAGAACAAGCTAAAAACAAAAGGATTTCTTGTACCGTCAGGGGCCATAATTCAAAAAGTTATGGTCTTTTAACTCGCAAGTCTTACAGTAGAAAATGACAATACAATACAAGAAACAGGTTGTTCACAGATCTAGACAGCGGATAGCCAAACATCAACCATTCTACAAATTGCTTTGTAGTATAGCCGACAAAATATCTTCAATTTTATCTAAAACTGTTTTGACAGATGGACAATTGTAGAGAACATGAATAATTTGTTTCACTCGCATTACTTTTTCATAATGTACAAAGTGGACTTTCAATAACTTCCCACTGTTCGTCCAAACAATATTATGACAAATGGAAAAAATATTTATCTATCATTTCCGAACTTTTCAAATTATAATAAACGGATTTCCATACTTTCGGCCAAAATCGGTGCATGGTGTAACAGTATGACATTCTGAGGTAATAATTGCTTTCCATGAAGAAGGTATGCTTCCTAAAATAGAATCATATGTTGATATAATAGCTTTCCTTGATATATCAATAAACATGTCCTGTACAATTTCAACAATTGCTGACTTAGGAAGAAATCCAACAATTGCACCATAAATGATATCCGATATTTTAATAATACACGACATCTGGAAAGCAGATAATTTAAATGACGACAAATGTAATTCAACTTTAGGATTTGAAAACAAAGGTTGATTAACAATACATTTATAATCATTTGATACTAATCTATTATTATCATTAACATTATTCCATGCTAATAACAATTCCCTATGAAATTCGGGTAACTTTACAAGAGACTGTCTATTATATTTTATGAAAAGTAATTCATTACATAATGACAAATCATTATATTTATTCAGAAAGTACCGCATAAAAAATTTTCAAGCACAATTTAATTCACCATTAAAAAATTAAGATAGCCAACAGAGCCCAAAAGAATCCCTTCTGCCATGAATTAAAGGAGTGTTAAGACCCCCGTCATTTTTATGTCCGAGAATTGTAGACTCTTTAATCAGAGCCGGCCTTGTGCCCCATAAAAAAGGATTTAATGGCATTCTGTATATCTGACCATGCCCATTCAGGGGTGCTTATTATCCGAAGCGCATACCACAGCAGTGAAAGACAAAATGTATTTATAATAACACTTTTACCGACTAGTGATAATTTTCTACCTTTCCACATATGAATAACTTTTTTAAACTTACAAATTTTAGCGTTCCAGTTCAGTGACTCACATTCCCGTTGATTTGGTCCTAGATAAAAACCTAGTATTAACATACTACCACTCAATATTTTAAGCGTCATGTTTAACATATCTGTAGTACAAGAGGCTGTGCCTGATATCAAAAGCTCGGATTTTTCAACATTTACTTTGGCCTCGGACAAACTACAGTATACGTCAATGCTCTTGAAGGCGTTATTAACTGAGTCAAGGTCATTCAACGTAAGGGTCACGTCGTCAGCATGCTGATAAATTACAGATGGTACAGTGGAAAACGTAATTGGGATACCACGAACATTACAATTAGACATTATAAGAGAACGAAGGGGCTCAACAGACATTACATATAACAAAGCCGCAATGGGGCACTCTTGACGAACTGACCTTGACACCGGGAAAGATAACGACATATAACCATTAACCTGTGCACAACTTCTAATATCATTATACAAAATTTTGACAAGTACTCACCGGGCCCAACGCTGCCTAACTTCAGTGATCGGACGAGAACTGGTGTTTTCAACGTGGTGTGGCCGTAGACGAGAGAAGGTGACGAAATGCCGTACTTGTGCCCACCGAATTGACCCGATACTTAGTCACCGAATGTTTCAAAGAGGCGTCTACAGCACCCGGTGTTCCCAGACGGTCACCCATCCAAGTACTCACCGGGCCCGACGTTGCTTAACTTCAGTGATCGGACGAGAACTGCTGTTTTCAACGTGGTGTGGCCGTAGACGAGAGAAGGTGACGAAATGCCGTAGTTAAATTGTGCCTACCGAATTGACCCGATACTTAGTCACCGAATGTTTCAAAAGGGCGTCTACAGCACCCGGTGTTCCCAGGCGGTCACCCATCCAAGTACTCACCGGGCCCGACGTTGCTTAACTTCAGTGATCGGACGAGAACTGGTGTTTTCAACGTGGTGT
The DNA here is from genome assembly GCA_917208275.1 of Patella pellucida. NCBI lineage: Eukaryota > Metazoa > Mollusca > Gastropoda > Patellidae > Patella > Patella pellucida. Next base: position 36,336,004 of record OU795044.1, read on the forward strand.
GGCCGTAGACGAGAGAAGGTGACGAAATGCCGTACTTGTGCCAACCGAATTGACCCGATACTTAGTCACCGAATGTTTCAAAAAGGCGTCTACAGCACCAGGTGTTCCCAGGCGGTCACCCATCCAAGTACTCACCGGGCCCGACGTTGCTTAACTTCAGTGATCTGACGAGAACTGGTGTTTTCAACGTGGTGTGGCCGTAGACGAGAGAAGGTGACGAAATGCCGTACTTGTGCCCACCGAATTGACCCGATACTTAGTCACCGAATGTTTCAAAAAGGCGTCTACAGCACCCGGTGTTCCCAGGCGGTCACCCATCCAAGTACTCACCGGGCCCGACGTTGCTTTACTTCAGTGATCGGACGAGAACTGTTTTTTTTGGGGTTTTTTTTTAAATAAATTTATTCAAATAAAATTCATTACACATATCTAAGTATCACAATTGTTATATCACAGAGTTTTAAAAAGATTAAAATAGTCAATATAATTGGCTAAAAATGATACAATCAAACATCAAGTGATTTACTAAAACCCTTAAATTAAACGTCAAATGATATAACATAGTTGTACAATCATAATGTCAATATCATTGGCTAAAATGATACAAATAAACGTCAAAAGATATAACATGGTTATACGATCATAATGTCAATAAAATTGGCTAAAAATGATACAATTAAACGTCAAATGATATAACATAGTTGTACGATCATAATGTCAATATAATTGGCTAAAAATGATACAAATAAACGTCCATAGATATAACATAGTTGTACAATCATTTTTACTTATTTTACACACAGTTTTGTAAATATTTAAATTCAAAATAATATCACGGTTCAATATAAACTGCTAAAATGAAAAAAACATAATATGAATAATGAATAATTGGTATGATAATTAATACATTTGTTAAAATGCTAGCGTTATTTTCATTCCATCAACAGAAATAAATTGATTAAAATACAAAAGATTCATAAAAACAGCATAACCATATCTATATAGTAACATCTGGAGATGATTTCTCATTATTACTTTGAATAGAGAGTATAAATCCAAGTCTCTATTTGCTGTCAGAAAGTACGTTCTTCTTTTGACAATAGCTAACCTTAAAGAAGCAAATAAAATTTTTAAAAACAAAGAGTATTCATTTGTTTCAATCGGATACCCGAAAATTATCCATTCCTTAAATTGTTGTTCAGTGAAACCAACATGTAATAATATAGTCGTTAAAATATCAGTAATTTTATTCAAACATAATAATAAAGATGGACATTTACATAGCATGTGGATAGAAGATTCACTAGCATGTGTATTACACAATTCACAGAATGGGCTTCTAATAAGATTAGAAATATATTTACGACTATTGGTCCAGATTACGTTATGGGATATTAAGTAGTCGTTGTCAATCATTTCTGAACTCTTGTATTTATAAAATAAATATTTCCATACTTTTTTCCAGTTCGGATTGTAACCTCTGCTGCTGTAATAAACATACGAAGATGGTTTAACAAATCTATTATCTCGTAGTAATGAGAAACACTTTTTAGCTGAGAAGCCCGAAACGGGTAGTAGACACTCATTTAGGGACTGAACATGAAAATCATTAAATGGCCTTAAAGGAAAACATGAGGTACTAATTATATGCCTCCAGTTTTCAGGAATACTACTCAAAATATTCTTATAGGACACTTCGATGCTGTTACTTGATTGATCTGGAAAATGTGTATTTATAATTTCCACAATCGCCTCAGGCGGGAAAAACCCAACAATGGCACCATATACTATATCAGAAATTTTAACAATACCCGAAGCCTTAAATTGCAATACCATCCAGGAAGAAATTTTAACATTTATATTTGGATTGGTAAACCAAAGGCTGGTCAACAACAAAGTAATAATCATCAACTACAAACCTTTTACCATAATTAATATTATTCCAAGCAAGTAACACTTCAGCATAAAAACTCGGAAGTTCAGATAATAACCTACTTTCATACTTGATGAAAAGTAATTCACTGGAAAAACAAAGTTGATCATATTTCTCAAGGAAGTATTTCATATAATATTTCCACGTGAAATATACATTTGGATTGAGAAATTTTGATAGCCAACACAAGCGAAAGGAATCTCTTCTACAATCTATTAGCGGAATATTAAGACCACCATTAGATTTATGTCCCAGAATAGACGTTGCCTTAATTAATGTAGGTCCTTTCCTCCAGAGAAAGGTCTTTACTAAATCATGTAAACTGTCACAAGCCCATTTTGGAATACTAATAATTCTTAAACAGTACCATAATAATGAAAGACATAATGAATTAAGTACAACACTTTTACCTACTAATGTAAGCCTTCTACATGACCACATGTTTAAAACCATTTTAAATTTCTTTATTTTATTATCCCAGTTTACAAATTCACACTCCCGTTTGTTTGGGCCTAAGTAAATACCTAGAATTAAAATGCTATCGTGTAATACTTTAAGTGGCATGCCAAGGACTGTCGGATCACAATCACATGAAGCTGAACCTGTTACCAAGAGCTCGGACTTCTCAATATTAACTTTAGCACCTGACATTTCACAGTATCTGTTAATGGTTCCAAAGGCATAGTTGACTGAACCAAGATCGGCCAAAGTGAGTGTGACATCATCTGCATGCTGATAAATAAGGGACAACTCCTCCGTATATGGAATATGGACACCCCGAATATTGGGATTGGATGAAATAAGTGATTGTAGGGGTTCTACAGATAAACATACAGTAGGGCTGCAATAGGACATCCCTGCCTAACAGATCTCAACACTGGAAAAGATCTAGATATATTACCATTTACCTTAACACAGCTTTTAATATCATTATATAATGTCTTAATATAGAGTATAAATTTAGGTCCAAATCCCATACATTCTAAAACATTAAACAGATAACTATGCGAGACCCTATCAAAGGCCTTCTGAGAATCTATTTTCAATAAATACAAGGGTAACTCTTCCACGTCGACATAGTCTAAGACATCCCTAATATCACATACATTATGGGCTATATCCCTGCCTGGTATACAGGACGTTTGCGACGTGGAGACAACAGACGAAATGACATTCTTAAGGCGGAGAGCTAGGCACCTTGACAGTAATTTATAGTCCACATTAAGTAAGCTGATTGGTCTGTAATTTTTAAGGTCAGTTCTATCACCCTTATTTTTATAAAACACAGTTATCATGCCCCTTTTCATACTAGAGGATAGTTCCCCACACCTTAGTACGGTACTGGTCACATTATAATATGTATCTTATAAAAGAGGCCAAAAACTTAAGTAGAATTCTACCGTCAGTCCATCAACACCAGGAGATTTGTTTTTAGACATACCTTTATGTGTAGATAACAAATCAGATTTTGATATGTCACAATCACAGCTGTCACTTTCGTCCGGGGAGAGAACTCTTTGGATGTTCTGTCGCACACAGTCCTTATCATCGGCTACTGAGTTGTCCCTTGAGTAGAGAGAAGGTGACGAAACTGCGTAGTTGTGCCTTCCGAATTGACCCGATACTTAGTCTCAGTTTGTTTCAAAAAGGCGTCTACAGCACCCGGTGTTCCCAGGCGGTCACCCATCCAAGTACTCACCGGGCCCGACGTTGCTTAACTTCAGTGATCGGACGAGAACTGGTGTTTTCAACGTGGTGTGGCCGTAGACGAGAGAAGGTGACGAAACTGCGTAGTTGTGCCTTCCGAATTGACCCGATACTTAGTCTCAGTTTGTTCCATAAAGGCGTCCACAGCACCCGATGTTCCCAGGCGGTCACCCATCCAAATACTCACCGGGCCCGACGTTGCTTAACTTCAGTGATCGGACGAGAACTGGTGTTTTCAACGTGGTGTGGCCGTAGACGCGAGAAAGTGACGAAGCTGCGTAGTTGTGCCTTCCGAATTGACCCGATACTTAGTCTCAGTTTGTTTCAAAAAGGCGTCTACAGCACCCGGTGTTCCCAGGCGGTCACCCATCCAAGTACTCACCGGGCCCGACGTTGCTTAACTTCAGTGATCGGACGAGAACTGGTGTTTTCAACGTGGTGTGGCCGTAGACGAGAGAAGGTGACGAAACTGCGTAGTTGTGCCTTCCGAATTGACCCGATACTTAGTCTCAGTTTGTTCCAAAAAGGCGTCTACAGCACCCGGTGTTCCCAGGCGGTCACCCATCCAAGTACTCATCGGGCCCGACGTTGCTTAACTTCAGTGATCGGACGAGAACTGGTGTTTTCAACGTGGTGTGGCCGTAGACGAGAGAAGGTGATGAAACTGCGTAGTTGTGCCTTCCGAATTGACCCGATACTTAGTCTCAGTTTGTTTCAAAAAGGCGTCTACAGCCCCCGGTGTTCCCAGGCGGTCACCCATCCAAGTACTTACCGGGCCCGACGTTGCTTAACTACAGTGATCGGACGAGAACTGGTGTTTTCAACGTGGTGTGGCCGTAGACGAGAGAAGGTGACGAAACTGCGTAGTTGTGCCTTCCGAATTGACCCGATACTTAGTTTCAGTTTGTTCCAAAAAGGCGTCTACAGCACCCGGTGTTCCCAGGCGGTCACCCATCCAAGTACTCACCGGGCCCGACGTTGCTTAACTTCAGTGATCGGACGAGAACTGGTGTTTTCAACGTGGTGTGGCCGTAGACGAGAGAAGGTGACGGAACTGCGTAGTTGTGCCTTCCGAATTGACCCGATACTTAGTCTCAGCTTAACTTCAGTGATCGGACGAGAACTGGTGTTTTCAACGTGGTGTGGCCGTAGACGAGAGAAGGTGACGAAACTGCGTAGTTGTGCCTTCCGAATTGACCCGATACTTAGTCTCAGTTTGTTCCAAAAAGGCGTCTACAGCACGCGGTGTTCCCAGGCGGTCACCCATCCAAGTACTCACCGGGCCCGACGTTGCTTAACTTCAGTGATCGGACGAGAACTGGTGTTTTTAACGTGGTGTGGCCGTAGACGAGAGAAGGTGACGAAACTGCGTAGTTGTGCCTTCCGAATTGACCCGATACTTAGTCTCAGTTTGTTCCAAAAAGGCGTCTACAGCACCCGGTGTTCCCAGGCGGTCACCCATCCAAGTACTCACCGGGCCCGACGTTGCTTAACTTCAGTGATCGGACGAGAACTGGTGTTTTCAACGTGGTGTGGCCGTAGACGAGAGAAGGTGACGAAACTGCGTAGTTGTGCCTTCCGAATTGACCCGATACTTAGTCTCAGTTTGTTCCAAAAAGGCGTCTACAGCACCCGGTGTTCCCAGGCGGTCACCCATCCAAGTACTCACCGGGCCCGACGTTGCTTAACTTCAGTGATCGGACGAGAACTGGTGTTTTCAACGTGGTGTGGCCGTAGACGAGAGAAGGTGACGAAACTGCGTAGTTGTGCCTCCCGAATTGACCCGATACTTAGTCTCAGTTTGTTCCAAAAAGGCGTCTACAGCACCCGGTGTTCCCAGGCGGTCACCCATCCAAGTACTCACCGGGCCCGACGTTGCTTAACTTCAGTGATCGGACGAGAACTGGTGTTTTCAACGTGGTGTGGCAGTAGACGAGAGAAGGTGACGAAACTGCGTAGTTGTGCCTTCCGAATCGACCCGATACTTAGTCTCAGTTTGTTCCAAAAAGGCGTCTACAGCACCCGGTGTTCCCAGGCGGTCACCCATCCAAGTACTCACCGGGCCCGACGTTGCTTAACTTCAGTGATCGGACGAGAACTGGTGTTTTCAACGTGGTGTGGCCGTAGACGAGAGAAGGTGACGAAACTGCGTAGTTGTGCCTTCCGAATTGACCCGATACTTAGTCTCAGTTTGTTCCAAAAAAGGCGTCTACAGCACCAGGTGTTCCCAGGCGGTCACCCATCCAAGTACTCACTGGGCCCGACGTTGCTTAACTTCAGTGATCGGACGAGAACTGGTGTTTTCAACGTGGTGTGGCCGTAGACGAGAGAAGGTGACGAAACTGCGTAGTTGTGCCTTCCGAATTGACCCGATACTTAGTCTCAGTTTGTTCCAAAAAAGGCGTCTACAGCACCCGGTGTTCCCAGGCGGTCACCCATCCAAGTACTCACCGGGCCCGACGTTGCTTAACTTCAGTGATCGGACGAGAACTGGTGTTTTCAACGTGGTGTGGCCGTAGACGAGAGAAGGTGACGAAACTGCGTAGTTGTGCCTTCCGAATTGACCCGATACTTAGTCTCAGTTTGTTCCAAAAAGGCGTCTACAGCACGCGGTGTTCCCAGGCGGTCACCCATCCAAGTACTCACCGGGCCCGACGTTGCTTAACTTCAGTGATCGGACGAGAACTGGTGTTTTTAACGTGGTGTGGCCGTAGACGAGAGAAGGTGACGAAACTGCGTAGTTGTGCCTTCCGAATTGACCCGATACTTAGTCTCAGTTTGTTCCAAAAAGGCGTCTACAGCACCCGGTGTTCCCAGGCGGTCACCCATCCAAGTACTCACCGGGCCCGACGTTGCTTAACTTCAGTGATCGGACGAGAACTGGTGTTTTCAACGTGGTGTGGCCGTAGACGAGAGAAGGTGACGAAACTGCGTAGTTGTGCCTTCCGAATTGACCCGATACTTAGTCTCAGTTTGTTCCAAAAAGGCGTCTACAGCACCCGGTGTTCCCAGGCGGTCACCCATCCAAGTACTCACCGGGCCCGACGTTGCTTAACTTCAGTGATCGGACGAGAACTGGTGTTTTCAACGTGGTGTGGCCGTAGACGAGAGAAGGTGACGAAACTGCGTAGTTGTGCCTTCCGAATTGACCCGATACTTAGTCTCAGTTTGTTCCAAAAAGGCGTCTACAGCACCCGGTGTTCCCAGGCGGTCACCCATCCAAGTACTCACCGGGCCCGACGTTGCTTAACTTCAGTGATCGGACGAGAACTGGTGTTTTCAACGTGGTGTGGCAGTAGACGAGAGAAGGTGACGAAACTGCGTAGTTGTGCCTTCCGAATCGACCCGATACTTAGTCTCAGTTTGTTCCAAAAAGGCGTCTACAGCACCCGGTGTTCCCAGGCGGTCACCCATCCAAGTACTCACCGGGCCCGACGTTGCTTAACTTCAGTGATCGGACGAGAACTGGTGTTTTCAACGTGGTGTGGCCGTAGACGAGAGAAGGTGACGAAACTGCGTAGTTGTGCCTTCCGAATTGACCCGATACTTAGTCTCAGTTTGTTCCAAAAAAGGCGTCTACAGCACCAGGTGTTCCCAGGCGGTCACCCATCCAAGTACTCACCGGGCCCGACGTTGCTTAACTTCAGTGATCGGACGAGAACTGGTGTTTTCAACGTGGTGTGGCCGTAGACGAGAGAAGGTGACGAAACTGCGTAGTTGTGCCTTCCGAATTGACCCGATACTTAGTCTCAGTTTGTTCCAAAAAAGGCGTCTACAGCACCCGGTGTTCCCAGGCGGTCACCCATCCAAGTACTCACCGGGCCCGACGTTGCTTAACTTCAGTGATCGGACGAGAACTGGTGTTTTCAACGTGGTGTGGCCGTAGACTAGAGAAGGTGACGAAACTGCGTAGTTGTGCCTTCCGAATTGACCCGATACTTAGTCTCAGTTTGTTCCAAAAAGGCGTCTACAGCACCCGGTGTTCCCAGGCGGTCACCCATCCAAGTACTCACCGGGCCCGACGTTGCTTAACTTCAGTGATCGGACGAGAACTGGTGTTTTCAACGTGGTGTGGCCGTAGACGAGAGAAGGTGACGAAACTGCGTAGTTGTTCCTTCCGAATTGACCCGATACTTAATCTCAGTTTGTTCCAAAAAGGCGTCTACAGCACCCGGTGTTCCCAGGCGGTCACCCATCCAAGTACTCAACGGGCCCGACGTTGGTTAACTTCAGTGATCGGACGAGAACTGGTGTTTTCAACGTGGTATGGCCGTAGACGAGAGAAGGTGACGAAACTGCGTAGTTGTGCCTTCCGAATTGACCCGATACTTAGTCTCAGTTTGTTCCAAAAAGGCGTCTACAGCACACGGTGTTCCCAGGCGGTCACCCATTCAAGTACTCACCAGGCCCGACGTTGCTTAACTTCAGTGATCGGACGAGAACTGGTGTTTTCAACGTGGTGTGGCCGTAGACGAGAGAAGGTGACGAAACTGCGTAGTTGTGCCTTCCGAATTGACCAGATACTTAGTCTCAGTTTGTTCCAAAAAGGCGTCTACAGCACCCGGTGTTCCCAGGCGGTCATCCATCCAAGTACTCACCGGGCCCGACGTTGCTTAACTTCAGTGATCGGACGAGAACTGGTGTTTTCAACGTGGTGTGGCCGTAGACGAGAGAAGGTGACGAAACTGCGTAGTTGTGCCTTCCGAATTGACCCGATACTTAGTCTCAGTTTGTTCCAAAAAGGCGTCTACAGCACACGGTGTTCCCAGGCGGTCACCCATCCAAGTACTCACCGGGCCCGACGTTGCTTAACTTCAGTGATCGGACGAGAACTGATGTTTTCAACGTGGTGTGGCCGTAGACGAGAGAAGGTGACGAAACTGCGTAGTTGTGCCTACCGAATTGACCCGATACTTAGTCTCAGTTTGTTCCAAAAAGGCGTCTACAGCACCCGGTGTTCCCAGGCGGTCACCCATCCAAGTACTCACCGGGCCCGACGTTGCTTAACTTCAGTGATCGGACGAGAACTGGTGTTTTCAACGTGGTGTGACCGTAGACGAGAGAAGGTGACGAAACGGCGTAGTTGTGCCTTCCGAATTGACCCGATACTTAGTCTCAGTTTGTTCCAAAAAGGCGTCTACAGCACCCGGTGTTCCCAGGCGGTCACCCATCCAAGTACTCACCGGGTCCGACGTTGCTTAACTTCAGTGATCGGACGAGAACTGGTGTTTTCAACGTGGTGTGGCCGTAGACTAGAGAAGGTGACGAAACTGCGTAGTTGTGCCTTCCGAATTGACCCGATACTTAGTCTCAGTTTGTTCCAAAAAGGCGTCTACAGCACCCGGTGTTCCCAGGCGGTCACCCATCCAAGTACTCACCGGGCCCGACGTTGCTTAACTTCAGTGATCGGACGAGAACTGGTGTTTTCAACGTGGTGTGGCCGTAGACGAGAGAAGGTGACGAAACTGCGTAGTTGTGCCTTCCGAATTGACCCGATACTTAGTCTCAGTTTGTTCCAAAAAGGCGTCTACAGCACACGGTGTTCCCAGGCGGTCACCCATTCAAGTACTCACCGGGCCCGACGTTGCTTAACTTCAGTGATCGGACGAGAACTGGTGTTTTCAACGTGGTGTGGCCGTAGACGAGAGAAGGTGACGAAACTGCGTAGTTGTGCCTTCCGAATTGACCAGATACTTAGTCTCTGTTTGTTCCAAAAAGGCGTCTACAGCACCCGGTGTTCCCAGGCGGTCATCCATCCAAGTACTCACCGGGCCCGACGTTGCTTAACTTCAGTGATCGGACGAGAACTGGTGTTTTCAACGTGGTGTGGCCGTAGACGAGAGAAGGTGACGAAACTGCGTAGTTGTGCCTTCCGAATTGACCCGATACTTAGTCTCAGTTTGTTCCAAAAAGGCGTCTACAGCACCCGGTGTTCCCATCGGACGAGAACTGGTGTTTTCAACGTGGTGTGGCCGTAGACGAGAGAAGGTGACGAAACTGCGTAGTTGTGCCTTCCGAATTGACCAGATACTTAGTCTCTGTTTGTTCCAAAAAGGCGTCTACAGCACCCGGTGTTCCCAGGCGGTCACCCATTCAAGTACTCACCGGGCCCGACGTTGCTTAACTTCAGTGATCGGACGAGAACTGGTGTTTTCAACGTGGTGTGGCTGTAGACGAGAGAAGGTGACGAAACTGCGTAGTTGTGCCTTCCGAATTGACCAGATACTTAGTCTCTGTTTGTTCCAAAAAGGCGTCTACAGCACCCGGTGTTCCCAGGCGGTCATCCATCCAAGTACTCACCGGGCCCGACGTTTCTTAACTTCAGTGATCGGACGAGAACTGGTGTTTTCAACGTGGTGTGGCCGTAGACGAGAGAAGGTGACGAAACTGCGTAGTTGTGCCTTCCGAATTGACCCGATACTTAGTCTCAGTTTGTTCCAAAAAGGCGGCTACAGCACCCGGTGTTCCCAGGCGGCCACCCATCCAAGTACTCACCGGGCCCGACGTTGCTTAACTTCAGTGATCGGACGAGAACTGGTGTTTTCAACGTGGTGTGGCCGTAGACGAGAGAAGGTGACGAAACTGCGTAGTTGTGCCTTCCGAATTGACCCGATACTTAGTCTCAGTTTGTTCCAAAAAGGCGTCTACAGCACCCGGTGTTCCCAGGCGGTCACCCATCCAAGTACTCACCGGGCCGACGTTGCTTAACTTCAGTGATCGGACGAGAACTGGTGTTTTCAACGTGGTGTGGCCGTAGACGAGAGAAGGTGACGAAACTGCGTAGTTGTGCCTTCCGAATTGACCCGATACTTAGTCTCAGTTTGTTCTAAAAAAGGCGTCTACAGCACCCGGTGTTCCCAGGCGGTCACCCATCCAAGTACTCACCGGACCCGACGTTGCTTAACTTCAGTGATCGGACGAGAACTGGTGTTTTCAACGTGGTGTGGCCGTAGACGAGAGAAGGTGACGAAACTGCGTAGTTGTGCCTTCCGAATTGACCCGATACTTAGTCTCAGTTTGTTCCAAAAAGGCGTCTACAGCACCGGTGTTCCCAGGCGGTCACCCATCCAAGTACTCACCGGGCCCGACGTTGCTTAACTTCAGTGATCGGACGAGAACTGGTGTTTTCAACGTGGTGTGGCCGTAGACGAGAGAAGGTGACGAAACTGCGTAGTTGTGCCTTCCGAATTGACCCGATACTTAGTCTCAGTTTGTTCCAAAAAGGCGTCTACAGCACCCGGTGTTCCCAGGCGGTCACCCATCCAAGTACTCACCGGGCCCGACGTTGCTTAACTTCAGTGATCGGACGAGAACTGGTGTTTTCAACGTGGTGTGGCCGTAGACTAGAGAAGGTGACGAAACTGCGTAGTTGTGCCTTCCGAATTGACCCGATACTTAGTCTCAGTTTGTTCCAAAAAGGCGTCTACAGCACCCGGTGTTCCCAGGCGGTCACCCATCCAAGTACTCACCGGGCCCGACGTTGCTTAACTTCAGTGATCGGACGAGAACTGGTGTTTTCAACGTGGTGTGGCCGTAGACGAGAGAAGGTGACGAAACTGCGTAGTTGTGCCTTCCGAATTGACCCGATACTTAGTCTCAGTTTGTTCCAAAAAGGCGTCTACAGCACACGGTGTTCCCAGGCGGTCACCCATTCAAGTACTCACCGGGCCCGACGTTGCTTAACTTCAGTGATCGGACGAGAACTGGTGTTTTCAACGTGGTGTGGCCGTAGACGAGAGAAGGTGACGAAACTGCGTAGTTGTGCCTTCAGAATTGACCAGATACTTAGTCTCTGTTTGTTCCAAAAAGGCGTCTACAGCACCCGGTGTTCCCAGGCGGTCATCCATCCAAGTACTCACCGGGCCCGACGTTGCTTAACTTCAGTGATCGGACGAGAACTGGTGTTTTCAACGTGGTGTGGCCGTAGACGAGAGAAGTTGACGAAACTGCGTAGTTGTGCCTTCCGAATTGACCCGATACTTAGTCTCAGTTTGTTCCAAAAAGGCGTCTACAGCACCCGGTGTTCCCATCGGACGAGAACTGGTGTTTTCAACGTGGTGTGGCCGTAGACGAGAGAAGGTGACGAAACTGCGTAGTTGTGCCTTCCGAATTGACCAGATACTTAGTCTCTGTTTGTTCCAAAAAGGCGTCTACAGCACCCGGTGTTCCCAGGCGGTCACCCATTCAAGTACTCACCGGGCCCGACGTTGCTTAACTTCAGTGATCGGACGAGAACTGGTGTTTTCAACGTGGTGTGGCTGTAGACGAGAGAAGGTGACGAAACTGCGTAGTTGTGCCTTCCGAATTGACCAGATACTTAGTCTCTGTTTGTTCCAAAAAGGCGTCTACAGCACCCGGTGTTCCCAGGCGGTCATCCATCCAAGTACTCACCGGGCCCGACGTTTCTTAACTTCAGTGATCGGACGAGAACTGGTGTTTTCAACGTGGTGTGGCCGTAGACGAGAGAAGGTGACGAAACTGCGTAGTTGTGCCTTCCGAATTGACCCGATACTTAGTCTCAGTTTGTTCCAAAAAGGCGGCTACAGCACCCGGTGTTCCCAGGCGGCCACCCATCCAAGTACTCACCGGGCCCGACGTTGCTTAACTTCAGTGATCGGACGAGAACTGGTGTTTTCAACGTGGTGTGGCCGTAGACGAGAGAAGGTGACGAAACTGCGTAGTTGTGCCTTCCGAATTGACCCGATACTTAGTCTCAGTTTGTTCCAAAAAGGCGTCTACAGCACCCGGTGTTCCCAGGCGGTCACCCATCCAAGTACTCACCGGGCCCGACGTTGCTTAACTTCAGTGATCGGACGAGAACTGGTGTTTTCAACGTGGTGTGGCCGTAGACGAGAGAAGGTGACGAAACTGCGTAGTTGTGCCTTCCGAATTGACCCGATACTTAGTCTCAGTTTGTTCTAAAAAAGGCGTCTACAGCACCCGGTGTTCCCAGGCGGTCACCCATCCAAGTACTCACCGGACCCGACGTTGCTTAACTTCAGTAATCGGACGAGAACTGGTGTTTTCAACGTGGTGTGGCCGTAGACGAGAGAAGATGACGAAACTGCGTAGTTGTGCCTTCCGAATTGACCCGATACTCAGTCTCAGTTTGTTCCAAAAAGGCGTCTACAGCACCCGGTGTTCCCAGGCGGTCACCCATCCAAGTACTCACCGGGCCCGACGTTGCTTAACTTCAGTGATCGGACGAGAACTGGTGTTTTCAACGTGGTGTGGCCGTAGACGAGAGAAGATGACGAAACTGCGTAGTTGTGCCTTCCGAATTGACCCGATACTTAGTCTCAGTTTGTTCCAAAAAGGCGTCTACAGCACCCGGTGTTCCCAGGCGGTCACCCATCCAAGTACTCACCGGGTCCGACGTTGCTTAACTTCAGTGATCGGACGAGAACTGGTGTTTTCAACGTGGTGTGGCCGTAGACGAGAGAAGGTGACGAAACTGCGTAGTTGTGCCTTCCGAATTGACCCGATACTTAGTCTCAGTTTGTTCCAAAAAAGGCGTCTACAGCACCCGGTGTTCCCAGGCGGTCACCCATCCAAGTACTCACCGGGCCCGACGTTGCTTAACTTCAGTAATCGGACGAGAACTGGTGTTTTCAACGTGGTGTGGCCGTAGACGAGAGAAATGACGAAACTGCGTAGTTGTGCCTTCCGAATTGACCCGATACTTAGTCTCAGTTTGTTCCAAAAAGGCGTCTACAGCACCCGGTGTTCCCAGGCGGTCACCCATCCAAGTACTCACCGGGCCCGACGTTGCTTAACTTCAGTGATCGGACGAGAACTGGTGTTTTCAACGTGGTGTGGCCGTAGACGAGAGAAGGTGACGAAACTGCGTAGTTGTGCCTTCCGAATTGACCAGATACTTAGTCTCTGTTTGTTCCAAAAAGGCGTCTACAGCACCCGGTGTTCCCAGGCGGTCACCCATTCAAGTACTCACCGGGCCCGACGTTGCTTAACTTCAGTGATCGGACGAGAACTGGTGTTTTCAACGTGGTGTGGCCGTAGACGAGAGAAGGTGACGAAACTGCGTAGTTGTGCCTTCCGAATTGACCAGATACTTAGTCTCTGTTTGTTCCAAAAAGGCGTCTACAGCACCCGGTGTTCCCAGGCGGTCATCCATCCAAGTACTCACCGGGCCCGACGTTTCTTAACTTCAGTGATCGGACGAGAACTGGTGTTTTCAACGTGGTGTGGCCGTAGACGAGAGAAGGTGACGAAACTGCGTAGTTGTGCCTTCCGAATTGACCCGATACTTAGTCTCAGTTTGTTCCAAAAAGGCGTCTACAGCACCCGGTGTTCCCAGGCGGCCACCCATCCAAGTACTCACCGGGCCCGACGTTGCTTAACTTCAGTGATCGGACGAGAACTGGTGTTTTCAACGTGGTGTGGCCGTAGACGAGAGAAGGTGACGAAACTGCGTAGTTGTGCCTTCCGAATTGACCCGATACTTAGTCTCAGTTTGTTCCAAAAAGGCGTCTACAGCACCCGGTGTTCCCAGGCGGTCACCCATCCAAGTACTCACCGGGCCCGACGTTGCTTAACTTCAGTGATCGGACGAGAACTGGTGTTTTCAACGTGGTGTGGCCGTAGACGAGAGAAGGTGACGAAACTGCGTAGTTGTGCCTTCCGAATTGACCCGATACTTAGTCTCAGTTTGTTCCAAAAAAGGCGTCTACAGCACCCGGTGTTCCCAGGCGGTCACCCATCCAAGTACTCACCGGACCCGACGTTGCTTAACTTCAGTAATCGGACGAGAACTGGTGTTTTCAACGTGGTGTGGCCGTAGACGAGAGAAGATGACGAAACTGCGTAGTTGTGCCTTCCGAATTGACCCGATACTTAGTCTCAGTTTGTTCCAAAAAGGCGTCTACAGCACCCGGTGTTCCCAGGCGGTCACCCATCCAAGTACTCACCGGGCCCGACGTTGCTTAACTTCAGTGATCGGACGAGAACTGGTGTTTTCAACGTGGTGTGGCCGTAGACGAGAGAAGATGACGAAACTGCGTAGTTGTGCCTTCCGAATTGACCCGATACTTAGTCTCAGTTTGTTCCAAAAAGGCGTCTACAGCACCCGGTGTTCCCAGGCGGTCACCCATCCAAGTACTCACCGGGCCCGACGTTGCTTAACTTCAGTGATCGGACGAGAACTGGTGTTTTCAACGTGGTGTGGCCGTAGACGAGAGAAGGTGACGAAACTGCGTAGTTGTGCCTTCCGAATTGACCCGATACTTAGTCTCAGTTTGTTCCAAAAAAGGCGTCTACAGCACCCGGTGTTCCCAGGCGGTCACCCATCCAAGTACTCACCGGGCCCGACGTTGCTTAACTTCAGTGATCGGACGAGAACTGGTGTTTTCAACGTGGTGTGGCCGTAGACGAGAGAAGGTGACGAAACTGCGTAGTTGTGCCTTCCGAATTGACCCGATACTTAGTCTCAGTTTGTTCCAAAAAAGGCGTCTACAGCACCCGGTGTTCCCAGGCGGTCACCCATCCAAGTACTCACCGGGCCCGACGTTGCTTAACTTCAGTGATCGGACGAGAACTGGTGTTTTCAACGTGGTGTGGCCGTAGACGAGAGAAGGTGACGAAACTGCGTAGTTGTGCCTTCCGAATTGACCCGATACTTAGTCTCAGTTTGTTCCAAAAAAGGGGTCTACAGCACCCGGTGTTCCCAGGCGGTCACCCATCCAAGTACTCACCGGGCCCGACGTTGCTTAACTTCAGTGATCGAACGAGAACTGGTGTTTTCAACGTGGTGTGGCCGTAGACGAGAAAAGGTGACGAAAGTGCGTAGTTGTGCTAAGTTGTGCCTTCCGAATTGACCCGATACTTAGTCTCAGTTTGTTCCAAAAAAGGCGTCTACAGCACCCGGTGTTCCCAGGCGGTCAACCATCCAAGTACTCACCGGGCCCGACGTTGCTTAACTTCAGTGATCGGACGAGAACTGGTGTTTTCAACGTGGTGTGGCCGTAGACGAGAGAAGGTGACGAAACTGCGTAGTTGTGCCTTCCGAATTGACCCGATACTTAGTCTCAGTTTGTTCCAAAAAAGGCGTCTACAGCACCCGGTGTTCCCAGGCGGTCACCCATCCAAGTACTCACCGGGCCCGACGTTGCTTAACTTCAGTGATCGGACGAGAACTGGTGTTTTCAACGTGGTGTGGCCGTAGACGAGAGAAGGTGACGAAACTGCGTAGTTGTGCCTTCCGAATTGACCCGATACTTAGTCTCAGTTTGTTCCAAAAAAGGCGTCTACAGCACCCGGTGTTCCCAGGCGGTGACCCATCCAAGTACTCACCGGGCCCGACGTTGCTTAACTTCAGTGATCGGACGAGAACTGGTGTTTTCAACGTGGTGTGGCCGTAGACGAGAAAAGGTGACGAAAGTGCGTAGTTGTGCCTTCCGAATTGACCCGATACTTAGTCTCAGTTTGTTCCAAAAAAGGCGTCTACAGCACCCGGTGTTCCCAGGCGGTCACCCATCCAAGTACTCACCGGGCCCGACGTTGCTTAACTTCAGTGATCGGACGAGAACTGGTGTTTTCAACGTGGTGTGGCCGTAGACGAGAGAAGGTGACGAACTGCGTAGTTGTGCCTTCCGAATTGACCCGATACTTAGTCTCAGTTTGTTCCAAAAAAGGCGTCTACAGCACCCGGTGTTCCCAGGCGGTCACCCATCCAAGTACTCAAGGGGCCCGACGTTGCTTAACTTCAGTGATCGGACGAGAACTGGTGTTTTCAACGTGGTGTGGCCGTAGACGAGAGAAGGTGACGAAACTGCGTAGTTGTGCCTTCCGAATTGACCCGATACTTAGTCTCAGTTTGTTCCAAAAAAGGCGTCTACAGCACCCGGTGTTCCCAGGCGGTCACCCATCCAAGTACTCACCGGGCCCGACGTTGCTTAACTTCAGTGATCGGACGAGAACTGGTGTTTTCAACGTGGTGTGGCCGTAGACGAGAGAAGGTGACGAAACTGCGTAGTTGTGCCTTCCGAATTGACCCGATACTTAGTCTCAGTTTGTTCCAAAAAAGGCGTCTACAGCACCCGGTGTTCCCAGGCGGTCACCCGTCCAAGTACTCACCGGGCCCGACGTTGCTTAACTTCAGTGATCGGACGAGAACTGGTGTTTTCAACGTGGTGTGGCCGTAGACGAGAGAAGGTGACGAAACTGCGTAGTTGTGCCTTCCGAATTGACCCGATACTTAGTCTCAGTTTGTTCCAAAAAAGGCGTCTACAGCACCCGGTGTTCCCAGGCGGTCACCCATCCAAGTACTCACCGGGCCCGACGTTGCTTAACTTCAGTGATCGGACGAGAACTGGTGTTTTCAACGTGGTGTGGCCGTAGACGAGAGAAGGTGACGAAACTGCGTAGTTGTGCCTTCCGAATTGACCCGATACTTAGTCTCAGTTTGTTCCAAAAAAGGCGTCTACAGCACCCAGTGTTCCCAGGCGGTCACCCATCCAAGTACTCACCGGGCCCGACGTTGCTTAACTTCAGTGATCGGACGAGAACTGGTGTTTTCAACGTGGTGTGGCCGTAGACGAGAGAAGGTGACGAAACTGCGTAGTTGTGCCTTCCGAATTGACCCGATACTTAGTCTCAGTTTGTTCCAAAAAAGGCGTCTACAGCACCCGGTGTTCCCAGGCGGTCACCCATCCAAGTACTCACCGGGCCAGACGTTGCTTAACTTCAGTGATCGGACGAGAACAGGTGTTTTCAACGTGGTGTGGCCGTAGACGAGAAAAGGTGACGAAAGTGCGTAGTTGTGCGTAGTTGTGCCTTCCGAATTGACCCGATACTTAGTCTCAGTTTGTTCCAAAAAAGGCGTCTACAGCACCCGGTGTTCCCAGGCGGTCACCCATCCAAGTACTCACCGGGCCCGACGTTGCTTAACTTCAGTGATCGGACGAGAACTGGTGTTTTCAACGTGGTGTGGCCGTAGACGAGAGAAGATGACGAAACTGCGTAGTTGTGTCTTCCGAATTGACCCGATACTTAGTCTCAGTTTGTTCCAAAAAGGCGTCTACAGCACCCGGTGTTCCCAGGCGGCCACCCATCCAAGTACTCACCGGGCCCGACGTTGCTTAACTTCAGTGATCGGACGAGAACTGGTGTTTTCAACGTGGTGTGGCCGTAGACGAGAGAAGGTGACGAAACTGCGTAGTTGTGCCTTCCGAATTGACCCGATACTTAGTCTCAGTTTGTTCCAAAAAAGGCGTCTACAGCACCTGGTGTTCCCAGGCGGTCACCCATCCAAGTACTCACCGGGCCCGACGTTGCTTAACTTCAGTGATCGGACGAGAACTGGTGTTTTCAACGTGGTGTGGCCGTAGACGAGAGAAGGTGACGAAACTGCGTAGTTGTGCCTTCCGAATTGACCCGATACTTAGTCTCAGTTTGTTCCAAAAAAGGCGTCTACAGCACCCGGTGTTCCCAGGCGGTCACCCATCCAAGTACTCACCGGGCCCAACGTTGCTTAACTTCAGTGATCGGACGAGAACTGGTGTTTTCAACGTGGTGTGGCCGTAGACGAGAAAAGGTGACGAAAGTGCGTAGTTGTGCGTAGTTGTGCCTTCCGAATTGACCCGATACTTAGTCTCAGTTTGTTCCAAAAAAGGCGTCTACAGCACCCGGTGTTCCCAGGCGGTCACCCATCCAAGTACTCACCGGGCCCGACGTTGCTTAACTTCAGTGATCGGACGAGAACTGGTGTTTTCAACGTGGTGTGGCCGTAGACGAGAGAAGGTGACGAAACTGCGTAGTTGTGCGTAGTTGTGCCTTCCGAATTGACCCAATACTTAGTCTCAGTTTGTTCCAAAAATGGCGTCTACAGCACCCGGTGTTCCCAGGCGGTCACCCATCCAAGTACTCACCGGGCCCGACGTTGCTTAACTTCAGTGATCGGACGAGAACTGGTGTTTTCAACGTGGTGTGGCCGTAGACGAGAGAAGATGACGAAACTGCGTAGTTGTGCCTTCCGAATTGACCCGATACTTAGTCTCAGTTTGTTCCAAAAAGGCGTCTATAGCACCCGGTGTTCCCAGGCGGTCACCCATCCAAGTACTCACAGGGCCCGACGTTGCTTAACTTCAGTGATCGGACGAGAACTGGTGTTTTCAACGTGGTGTGGCCGTAGACGAGAGAAGGTGACGAAACTGCGTAGTTGTGCCTACCGAATTGACCCGATACTTAGTCTCAGTTTGTTCCAAAAAAGGCGTCTACAGCACACGGTGTTCCCAGGGGGTCACCCATCCAAGTACTCACCGGGCCCGACGTTGCTTAACTTCAGTGATCGGACGAGAACTGGTGTTTTCAACGTGGTGTGGCCGTAGACGAGAGAAGGTGACGAAACTGCGTAGTTGTGCCTTCCGAATTGACCCGATACTTAGTCTCAGTTTGTTCCAAAAAAGGCGTCTACAGCACCAGAAGTTCCCAGGCGGTCACCAATCCAAGTACTCACCGGGCCCGACGTTGCTTAACTTCAGTGATCGGACGAGAACTGGTGTTTTCAACGTGGTGTGGCCGTAGACGAGAAAAGGTGACGAAAGTGCGTAGTTGTGCGTAGTTGTGCCTTCCGAATTGACCCGATACTTAGTCTCAGTTTGTTCCAAAAAAGGCGTCTACAGCACCCGGTGTTCCCAGGCGGTCACCCATCCAAGTACTCACCGGGCCCGACGTTGCTTAACTTCAGTGATCGGACGAGAACTGGTGTTTTCAACGTGGTGTGGCCGTAGACGAGAGAAGGTGACGAAACTGCGTAGTTGTGCCTTACGAATTGACCCGATACTTAGTCTCAGTTTGTTCCAAAAAGGCGTCTACAGCACCCGGTGTTCCCAGGTGGTCACCCATCCAAGTACTCACCGGGCCCGACGTTGCTTAACTTCAGTGATCGGACGAGAACTGGTGTTTTCAACGTGGTGTGGCCGTAGACGAGAGAAGGTGACGAAACTGCGTAGTTGTGCCTACCGAATTGACCCGATACTTAGTCTCAGTTTGTTCCAAAAAAGGCGTCTACAGCACCCGGTGTTCCCAGGGGGTCACCCATCCAAGTACTCACCGGGCCCGACGTTGCTTAACTTCAGTGATCGGACGAGAACTGGTGTTTTCAACGTGGTGTGGCCGTAGACGAGAGAAGGTGACGAAACTGCGTAGTTGTGCCTTCCGAATTGACCCGATACTTAGTCTCAGTTTGTTCCAAAAAAGGCGTCTACAGCACCAGAAGTTCCCAGGCGGTCACCAATCCAAGTACTCACCGGGCCCGACGTTGCTTAACTTCAGTGATCGGACGAGAACTGGTGTTTTCAACGTGGTGTGGCCGTAGACGAGAAAAGGTGACGAAAGTGCGTAGTTGTGCGTAGTTGTGCCTTCCGAATTGACCCGATACTTAGTCTCAGTTTGTTCCAAAAAAGGCGTCTACAGCACCCGGTGTTCCCAGGCGGTCACCCATCCAAGTACTCACCGGGCCCGACGTTGCTTAACTTCAGTGATCGGACGAGAACTGGTGTTTTCAACGTGGTGTGGCCGTAGACGAGAGAAGGTGACGAAACTGCGTAGTTGTGCCTTACGAATTGACCCGATACTTAGTCTCAGTTTGTTCCAAAAATGCGTCTACAGCACCCGGTGTTCCCAGGCGGTCACCCATCCAAGTACTCACCGGGCCCGACGTTGCTTAACTTCAGTGATCGGACGAGAACTGGTGTTTTCAACGTGGTGTGGCCGTAGACGAGAGAAGGTGACGAAACTGCGTAGTTGTGCCTTCCGAATTGACCCGATACTTAGTCTCAGTTTGTTCCAAAAACGGCGTCTACAGCACCCGGTGTTCCCAGGCGGTCACCCATCCAAGTACTCACCGGGCCCGACGTTGCTTAACTTCAGTGATCGGACGAGAACTGGTGTTTTCAACGTGGTGTGGCCGTAGACGAGAGAAGGTGACGAAACTGCGTAGTTGTGCCTTCCGAATTGACCCGATACTTA
The DNA here is from genome assembly GCA_917208275.1 of Patella pellucida. Classification (NCBI taxonomy): domain Eukaryota; kingdom Metazoa; phylum Mollusca; class Gastropoda; family Patellidae; genus Patella; species Patella pellucida. The sequence goes on from OU795044.1 coordinate 36,356,630, forward strand.
GTCTCAGTTTGTTCCAAAAAAGGCGTCTACAGCACCCGGTGTTCCCAGGCGGTCACCCATCCAAGTACTCACCGGGCCCGACGTTGCTTAACTTCAGTGATCGGACGAGAACTGGTGTTTTCAACGTGGTGTGGCCGTAGACGAGAGAAGGTGACGAAACTGCGTAGTTGTGCCTTCCGAATTGACCCGATACTTAGTCTCAGTTTGTTCCAAAAAAGGCGTCTACAGCACCCGGTGTTCCCAGGCGGTCACCCATCCAAGTACTCACCGGGCCCGACGTTGCTTAACTTCAGTGATCGAACGAGAACTGGTGTTTTCAACGTGGTGTGGCCGTAGACGAGAAAAGGTGACGAAAGTGCGTAGTTGTGCGTAGTTGTGCCTTCCGAATTGACCCGATACTTAGTCTCAGTTTGTTCCAAAAAAGGCGTCTACAGCACCCGGTGTTCCCAGGCGGTCACCCATCCAAGTACTCACCGGGCCCGACGTTGCTTAACTTCAGTGATCGGACGAGAACTGGTGTTTTCAACGTGGTGTGGCCGTAGACGAGAGAAGGTGACGAAACTGCGTAGTTGTGCCTTCCGAATTGACCCGATACTTAGTCTCAGTTTGTTCCAAAAAGGCGTCTACAGCACCCGGTGTTCCCAGGCGGTCACCCATCCAAGTACTCACAGGGCCCGACGTTGCTTAACTTCAGTGATCGGACGAGAACTGGTGTTTTCAACGTGGTGTGGCCGTAGACGAGAGAAGGTGACGAAACTGCGTAGTTGTGCCTACCGAATTGACCCGATACTTAGTCTCAGTTTGTTCCAAAAAAGGCGTCTACAGCACCCGGTGTTCCCAGGGGGTCACCCATCCAAGTACTCACCGGGCCCGACGTTGCTTAACTTCAGTGATCGGACGAGAACTGGTGTTTTCAACGTGGTGTGGCCGTAGACGAGAGAAGGTGACGAAACTGCGTAGTTGTGCCTTCCGAATTGACCCGATACTTAGTCTCAGTTTGTTCCAAAAAAGGCGTCTACAGCACCAGAAGTTCCCAGGCGGTCACCAATCCAAGTACTCACCGGGCCCGACGTTGCTTAACTTCAGTGATCGGACGAGAACTGGTGTTTTCAACGTGGTGTGGCCGTAGACGAGAAAAGGTGACGAAAGTGCGTAGTTGTGCGTAGTTGTGCCTTCCGAATTGACCCGATACTTAGTCTCAGTTTGTTCCAAAAAAGGCGTCTACAGCACCCGGTGTTCCCAGGCGGTCACCCATCCAAGTACTCACCGGGCCCGACGTTGCTTAACTTCAGTGATCGGACGAGAACTGGTGTTTTCAACGTGGTGTGGCCGTAGACGAGAGAAGGTGACGAAACTGCGTAGTTGTGCCTTCCGAATTGACCCGATACTTAGTCTCAGTTTGTTCCAAAAAAGGCGTCTACAGCACCCGGTGTTCCCAGGCGGTCACCCATCCAAGTACTCACCGGGCCCGACGTTGCTTAACTTCAGTGATCGGACGAGAACTGGTGTTTTCAACGTGGTGTGGCCGTAGACGAGAGAAGGTGACGAAACTGCGTAGTTGTGCCTTCCGAATTGACCCGATACTTAGTCTCAGTTTGTTCCAAAAAAGGTGTCTACAGCACCCGGTGTTCCCAGGCGGTCACCCATCCAAGTACTCACCGGGCCCGACGTTGCTTAACTTCAGTGATCGGACGAGAACTGGTGTTTTCAACGTGGTGTGGCCGTAGACGAGAGAAGGTGACGAAACTGCGTAGTTGTGCCTTCTGAATTGACCCGATACTTAGTCTCAGTTTGTTCCAAAAAAGGCGTCTACAGCACCCGGTGTTCCCAGGCGGTCACCCATCCAAGTACTCACCGGGCCCGACGTTGCTTAACTTCAGTGATCGGACGAGAACTGGTGTTTTCAACGTGGTGTGGCCGTAGACGAGAGAAGGTGACGAAACTGCGTAGTTGTGCCTTCCGAATTGACCCGATACTTAGTCTCAGTTTGTTCCAAAAAAGGCGTCTACAGCACCCGGTGTTCCCAGGCGGTCACCCATCCAAGTACTCACCGGGCCCGACGTTGCTTAACTTCAGTGATCGGACGAGAACTGGTGTTTTCAACGTGGTGTGGCCGTAGACGAGAGAAGGTGACGAAACTGCGTAGTTGTGCCTTCCGAATTGACCCGATACTTAGTCTCAGTTTGTTCCAAAAAAGGCGTCTACAGCACCCGGTGTTCCCAGGCGGTCACCCATCCAAGTACTCACCGGGCCCGACGTTGCTTAACTTCAGTGATCGGACGAGAACTGGTGTTTTCAACGTGGTGTGGCCGTAGACGAGAGAAGGTGACGAAACTGCGTAGTTGTGCCTTCCGAATTGACCCGATACTTAGTCTCAGTTTGTTCCAAAAAAGGCGTCTACAGCACCCGGTGTTCCCAGGCGGTCACCCATCCAAGTACTCACCGGGCCCGACGTTGCTTAACTTCAGTGATCGGACGAGAACTGGTGTTTTCAACGTGGTGTGGCCGTAGACGAGAGAAGGTGACGAAACTGCGTAGTTGTGCCTTCCGAATTGACCCGATACTTAGTCTCAGTTTGTTCCAAAAAAGGCGTCTACAGCACCCGGTGTTCCCAGGCGGTCACCCATCCAAGTACTCACCGGGCCCAACGTTGCTTAACTTCAGTGATCGGACGAGAACTGGTGTTTTCAACGTGGTGTGGCCGTAGACGAGAAAAGGTGACGAAAGTGCGTAGTTGTGCGTAGTTGTGCCTTCCGAATTGACCCGATACTTAGTCTCAGTTTGTTCCAAAAAAGGAGTCAACAGCACCCGGTGTTCCCAGGCGGTCACCCATCCAAGTACTCACCGGGCCCGACGTTGCTTAACTTCAGTGATCGGACGAGAACTGGTGTTTTCAACGTGGTGTGGCCGTAGACGAGAAAAGCTGACGAAAGTGCGTAGTTGTGCCTTCCGAATTGACCCAATACTTAGTCTCAGTTTGTTCCAAAAATGGCGTCTACAGCACCCGGTGTTCCCAGGCGGTCACCCATCCAAGTACTCACCGGGCCCGACGTTGCTTAACTTCAGTGATCGGACGAGAACTGGTGTTTTCAACGTGGTGTGGCCGTAGACGAGAGAAGATGACGAAACTGCGTAGTTGTGCCTTCCGAATTGACCCGATACTTAGTCTCAGTTTGTTCCAAAAAGGCGTCTATAGCACCCGGTGTTCCCAGGCGGTCACCCATCCAAGTACTCACAGGGCCCGACGTTGCTTAACTTCAGTGATCGGACGAGAACTGGTGTTTTCAACGTGGTGTGGCCGTAGACGAGAGAAGGTGACGAAACTGCGTAGTTGTGCCTACCGAATTGACCCGATACTTAGTCTCAGTTTGTTCCAAAAAAGGCGTCTACAGCACACGGTGTTCCCAGGGGGTCACCCATCCAAGTACTCACCGGACCCGACGTTGCTTAACTTCAGTGATCGGACGAGAACTGGTGTTTTCAACGTGGTGTGGCCGTAGACGAGAGAAGGTGACGAAACTGCGTAGTTGTGCCTTCCGAATTGACCCGATACTTAGTCTCAGTTTGTTCCAAAAAAGGCGTCTACAGCACCAGAAGTTCCCAGGCGGTCACCAATCCAAGTACTCACCGGGCCCGACGTTGCTTAACTTCAGTGATCGGACGAGAACTGGTGTTTTCAACGTGGTGTGGCCGTAGACGAGAAAAGGTGACGAAAGTGCGTAGTTGTGCGTAGTTGTGCCTTCCGAATTGACCCGATACTTAGTCTCAGTTTGTTCCAAAAAAGGCGTCTACAGCACCCGGTGTTCCCAGGCGGTCACCCATCCAAGTACTCACCGGGCCCGACGTTGCTTAACTTCAGTGATCGGACGAGAACTGGTGTTTTCAACGTGGTGTGGCCGTAGACGAGAGAAGGTGACGAAACTGCGTAGTTGTGCCTTACGAATTGACCCGATACTTAGTCTCAGTTTGTTCCAAAAAGGCGTCTACAGCACCCGGTGTTCCCAGGCGGTCACCCATCCAAGTACTCACCGGGCCCGACGTTGCTTAACTTCAGTGATCGGACGAGAACTGGTGTTTTCAACGTGGTGTGGCCGTAGACGAGAGAAGGTGACGAAACTGCGTAGTTGTGCCTACCGAATTGACCCGATACTTAGTCTCAGTTTGTTCCAAAAAAGGCGTCTACAGCACCCGGTGTTCCCAGGGGGTCACCCATCCAAGTACTCACCGGGCCCGACGTTGCTTAACTTCAGTGATCGGACGAGAACTGGTGTTTTCAACGTGGTGTGGCCGTAGACGAGAGAAGGTGACGAAACTGCGTAGTTGTGCCTTCCGAATTGACCCGATACTTAGTCTCAGTTTGTTCCAAAAAAGGCGTCTACAGCACCAGAAGTTCCCAGGCGGTCACCAATCCAAGTACTCACCGGGCCCGACGTTGCTTAACTTCAGTGATCGGACGAGAACTGGTGTTTTCAACGTGGTGTGGCCGTAGACGAGAAAAGGTGACGAAAGTGCGTAGTTGTGCGTAGTTGTGCCTTCCGAATTGACCCGATACTTAGTCTCAGTTTGTTCCAAAAAAGGCGTCTACAGCACCCGGTGTTCCCAGGCGGTCACCCATCCAAGTACTCACCGGGCCCGACGTTGCTTAACTTCAGTGATCGGACGAGAACTGGTGTTTTCAACGTGGTGTGGCCGTAGACGAGAGAAGGTGACGAAACTGCGTAGTTGTGCCTTACGAATTGACCCGATACTTAGTCTCAGTTTGTTCCAAAAAGGCGTCTACAGCACCCGGTGTTCCCAGGCGGTCACCCATCCAAGTACTCACCGGGCCCGACGTTGCTTAACTTCAGTGATCGGACGAGAACTGGTGTTTTCAACGTGGTGTGGCCGTAGACGAGAGAAGGTGACGAAACTGCGTAGTTGTGCCTTCCGAATTGACCCGATACTTAGTCTCAGTTTGTTCCAAAAAAGGCGTCTACAGCACCCGGTGTTCCCAGGCGGTCACCCATCCAAGTACTCACCGGGCCCGACGTTGCTTAACTTCAGTGATCGGACGAGAACTGGTGTTTTCAACGTGGTGTGGCCGTAGACGAGAGAAGGTGACGAAACTGCGTAGTTGTGCCTTCCGAATTGACCCGATACTTAGTCTCAGTTTGTTCCAAAAAAGGGGTCTACAGCACCCGGTGTTCCCAGGCGGTCACCCATCCAAGTACTCACCGGGCCCGACGTTGCTTAACTTCAGTGATCGGACGAGAACTGGTGTTTTCAACGTGGTGTGGCCGTAGACGAGAGAAGGTGACGAAACTGCGTAGTTGTGCCTTCCGAATTGACCCGATACTTAGTCTCAGTTTGTTCCAAAAAAGGCGTCTACAGCACCCGGTGTTCCCAGGCGGTCACCCATCCAAGTACTCACCGGGCCCGACGTTGCTTAACTTCAGTGATCGAACGAGAACTGGTGTTTTCAACGTGGTGTGGCCGTAGACGAGAAAAGGTGACGAAAGTGCGTAGTTGTGCGTAGTTGTGCGTAGTTGTGCCTTCCGAATTGACCCGATACTTAGTCTCAGTTTGTTCCAAAAAAGGCGTCTACAGCACCCGGTGTTCCCAGGCGGTCACCCATCCAAGTACTCACCGGGCCCGACGTTGCTTAACTTCAGTGATCGGACGAGAACTGGTGTTTTCAACGTGGTGTGGCCGTAGACGAGAGAAGGTGACGAAACTGCGTAGTTGTGCCTTCCGAATTGACCCGATACTTAGTCTCAGTTTGTTCCAAAAAGGCGTCTACAGCACCCGGTGTTCCCAGGCGGTCACCCATCCAAGTACTCACAGGGCCCGACGTTGCTTAACTTCAGTGATCGGACGAGAACTGGTGTTTTCAACGTGGTGTGGCCGTAGACGAGAGAAGGTGACGAAACTGCGTAGTTGTGCCTACCGAATTGACCCGATACTTAGTCTCAGTTTGTTCCAAAAAAGGCGTCTACAGCACCCGGTGTTCCCAGGGGGTCACCCATCCAAGTACTCACCGGGCCCGACGTTGCTTAACTTCAGTGATCGGACGAGAACTGGTGTTTTCAACGTGGTGTGGCCGTAGACGAGAGAAGGTGACGAAACTGCGTAGTTGTGCCTTCCGAATTGACCCGATACTTAGTCTCAGTTTGTTCCAAAAAAGGCGTCTACAGCACCAGAAGTTCCCAGGCGGTCACCAATCCAAGTACTCACCGGGCCCGACGTTGCTTAACTTCAGTGATCGGACGAGAACTGGTGTTTTCAACGTGGTGTGGCCGTAGACGAGAAAAGGTGACGAAAGTGCGTAGTTGTGCCTTCCGAATTGACCCGATACTTAGTCTCAGTTTGTTCCAAAAAAGGCGTCTACAGCACCCGGTGTTCCCAGGCGGTCACCCATCCAAGTACTCACCGGGCCCGACGTTGCTTAACTTCAGTGATCGGACGAGAACTGGTGTTTTCAACGTGGTGTGGCCGTAGACGAGAGAAGGTGACGAAACTGCGTAGTTGTGCCTTACGAATTGACCCGATACTTAGTCTCAGTTTGTTCCAAAAAGGCGTCTACAGCACCCGGTGTTCCCAGGCGGTCACCCATCCAAGTACTCACCGGGCCCGACGTTGCTTAACCTCAGTGATCGGACGAGAACTGGTGTTTTCAACGTGGTGTGGCCGTAGACGAGAGAAGGTGACGAAACTGCGTAGTTGTGCCTACCGAATTGACCCGATACTTAGTCTCAGTTTGTTCCAAAAAAGGCGTCTACAGCACCCGGTGTTCCCAGGGGGTCAACCATCCAAGTACTCACCGGGCCCGACGTTGCTTAACTTCAGTGATCGGACGAGAACTGGTGTTTTCAACGTGATGTGGCCGTAGACGAGAGAAGGTGACGAAACTGCGTAGTTGTGCCTTCCGAATTGACCCGATACTTAGTCTCAGTTTGTTCCAAAAAAGGCGTCTACAGCACCAGAAGTTCCCAGGCGGTCACCAATCCAAGTACTCACCGGGCCCGACGTTGCTTAACTTCAGTGATCGGACGAGAACTGGTGTTTTCAACGTGGTGTGGCCGTAGACGAGAAAAGGTGACGAAAGTGCGTAGTTGTGCGTAGTTGTGCCTTCCGAATTGACCCGATACTTAGTCTCAGTTTGTTCCAAAAAAAGCGTCTACAGCACCCGGTGTTCCCAGGCGGTCACCCATCCAAGTACTCACCGGGCCCGACGTTGCTTAACTTCAGTGATCGGACGAGAACTGGTGTTTTCAACGTGGTGTGGCCGTAGACGAGAGAAGGTGACGAAACTGCGTAGTTGTGCCTTCCGAATTGACCCGATACTTAGTCTCAGTTTGTTCCAAAAAAGGCGTCTACAGCACCCGGTGTTCCCAGGCGGTCACCCATCCAAGTACTCACCGGGCCCGACGTTGCTTAACTTCAGTGATCGGACGAGAACTGGTGTTTTCAACGTGGTGTGGCCGTAGACGAGAGAAGGTGACGAAACTGCGTAGTTGTGCCTTCCGAATTGACCCGATACTTAGTCTCAGTTTGTTCCAAAAAAGGTGTCTACAGCACCCGGTGTTCCCAGGCGGTCACCCATCCAAGTACTCACCGGGCCCGACGTTGCTTAACTTCAGTGATCGGACGAGAACTGGTGTTTTCAACGTGGTGTGGCCGTAGACGAGAGAAGGTGACGAAACTGCGTAGTTGTGCCTTCCGAATTGACCCGCTACTTAGTCTCAGTTTGTTCCAAAAAAGGCGTCTACAGCACCCGGTGTTCCCAGGCGGTCACCCATCCAAGTACTCACCGGGCCCGACGTTGCTTAACTTCAGTGATCGGACGAGAACTGGTGTTTTCAACGTGGTGTGGCCGTAGACGAGAGAAGGTGACGAAACTGCGTAGTTGTGCCTTCCGAATTGACCCGATACTTAGTCTCAGTTTGTTCCAAAAAAGGCGTCTACAGCACCCGGTGTTCCCAGGCGGTCACCCATCCAAGTACTCACCGGGCCCGACGTTGCTTAACTTCAGTGATCGGACGAGAACTGGTGTTTTCAACGTGGTGTGGCCGTAGACGAGAGAAGGTGACGAAACTGCGTAGTTGTGCCTTCCGAATTGACCCGATACTTAGTCTCAGTTTGTTCCAAAAAAGGCGTCTACAGCACCCGGTGTTCCCAGGCGGTCACCCATCCAAGTACTCACCGGGCCCGACGTTGCTTAACTTCAGTGATCGGACGAGAACTGGTGTTTTCAACGTGGTGTGGCCGTAGACGAGAGAAGGTGACGAAACTGCGTAGTTGTGCCTTCCGAATTGACCCGATACTTAGTCTCAGTTTGTTCCAAAAAAGGCGTCTACAGCACCCGGTGTTCCCAGGCGGTCACCCATCCAAGTACTCACCGGGCCCGACGTTGCTTAACTTCAGTGATCGGACGAGAACTGGTGTTTTCAACGTGGTGTGGCCGTAGACGAGAGAAGGTGACGAAACTGCGTAGTTGTGCCTTTCGAATTGACCCGATACTTAGTCTCAGTTTGTTCCAAAAAAGGCGTCTACAGCACCCGGTGTTCCCAGGCGGTCACCCATCCAAGTACTCACCGGGCCCGACGTTGCTTAACTTCAGTGATCGGACGAGAACTGGTGTTTTCAACGTGGTGTGGCCGTAGACGAGAGAAGGTGACGAAACTGCGTAGTTGTGCCTTCCGAATTGACCCGATACTTAGTCTCAGTTTGTTCCAAAAAAGGCGTCTACAGCACCCGGTGTTCCCAGGCGGTCACCCATCCAAGTACTCACCGGGCCCGACGTTGCTTAACTTCAGTGATCGGACGAGAACTGGTGTTTTCAACGTGGTGTGGCCGTAGACGAGAGAAGGTGACGAAACTGCGTAGTTGTGCCTTCCGAATTGACCCGATACTTAGTCTCAGTTTGTTCCAAAAAAGGCGTCTACAGCACCCGGTGTTCCCAGGCGGTCACCCATCCAAGTACTCACCGGGCCCGACGTTGCTTAACTTCAGTGATCGGACGAGAACTGGTGTTTTCAACGTGGTGTGGCCGTAGACGAGAGAAGGTGACGAAACTGCGTAGTTGTGCCTTCCGAATTGACCCGATACTTAGTCTCAGTTTGTTCCAAAAAAGGCGTCTACAGCACCCGGTGTTCCCAGGCGGTCACCCATCCAAGTACTCACCGGGCCCGACGTTGCTTAACTTCAGTGATCGGACGAGAACTGGTGTTTTCAACGTGGTGTGGCCGTAGACGAGAGAAGGTGACGAAACTGCGTAGTTGTGCCTTCCGAATTGACCCGATACTTAGTCTCAGTTTGTTCCAAAAAAGGCGTCTACAGCACCCGGTGTTCCCAGGCGGTCACCCATCCAAGTACTCACCGGGCCCGACGTTGCTTAACTTCAGTGATCGGACGAGAACTGGTGTTTTCAACGTGGTGTGGCCGTAGACGAGTGAAGGTGACGAAACTGCGTAGTTGTGCCTTCCGAATTGACCCGATACTTAGTCTCAGTTTGTTCCAAAAAAGGCGTCTACAGCACCCGGTGTTCCCAGGCGGTCACCCATCCAAGTACTCACCGGGCCCGACGTTGCTTAACTTCAGTGATCGGACGAGAACTGGTGTTTTCAACGTGGTGTGGCCGTAGACGAGAGAAGGTGACGAAACTGCGTAGTTGTGCCTTCCGAATTGACCCGATACTTAGTCTCAGTTTGTTCCAAAAAAGGCGTCTACAGCACCCGGTGTTCCCAGGCGGTCACCCATCCAAGTACTCACCGGGCCCGACGTTGCTTAACTTCAGTGATCGGACGAGAACTGGTGTTTTCAACGTGGTGTGGCCGTAGACGAGAGAAGGTGACGAAACTGCGTAGTTGTGCCTTCCGAATTGACCCGATACTTAGTCTCAGTTTGTTCCAAAAAAGGCGTCTACAGCACCCGGTGTTCCCAGGCGGTCACCCATCCAAGTACTCACCGGGCCCGACGTTGCTTAACTTCAGTGATCGGACGAGAACTGGTGTTTTCAAGGTGGTGTGGCCGTAGACGAGAGAAGGTGACGAAACTGCGTAGTTGTGCCTTCCGAATTGACCCGATACTTAGTCTCAGTTTGTTCCAAAAAAGGCGTCTACAGCACCCGGTGTTCCCAGGCGGTCATCCATCCAAGTACTCACCGGGCCCGACGTAGCTTAACTTCAGTGATCGGACGAGAACTGGTGTTTTCAACGTGGTGTGGCCGTAGACGAGAGAAGGTGACGAAACTGCGTAGTTGTGCCTTCCGAATTGACCCGATACTTAGTCTCAGTTTGTTCCAAAAAAGGCGTCTACAGCACCCGGTGTTCCCAGGCGGTCACCCATCCAAGTACTCACCGGGCCCGACGTTGCTTAACTTCAGTGATCGGACGAGAACTGGTGTTTTCAAGGTGGTGTGGCCGTAGACGAGAGAAGGTGACGAAACTGCGTAGTTGTGCCTTCCGAATTGACCCGATACTTAGTCTGAGTTTGTTCCAAAAAAGGCGTCTACAGCACCAGGTGTTCCCAGGCGGTCACCCATCCAAGTACTCACCGGGCCCGACGTTGCTTAACTTCAGTGATCGGACGAGAACTGGTGTTTTCAACGTGGTGTGGCCGTAGACGAGAGAAGGTGACGAAACTGCGTAGTTGTGCCTTCCGAATTGACCCGATACTTAGTCTCAGTTTGTTCCAAAAAAGGCGTCTACAGCACCCGGTGTTCCCAGGCGGTCACCCATCCAAGTACTCACCGGGCCCGACGTTGCTTAACTTCAGTGATCGGACGAGAACTGGTGTTTTCAACGTGGTGTGGCCGTAGACGAGAGAAGGTGACGAAACTGCGTAGTTGTGCCTTCCGAATTGACCCGATACTTAGTCTCAGTTTGTTCCAAAAAAGGCGTCTACAGCACCCGGTGTTCCCAGGCGGTCACCCATCCAAGTACTCACCGGGCCCGACGTTGCTTAACTTCAGTGATCGGACGAGAACTGGTGTTTTCAACGTGGTGTGGCCGTAGACGAGAGAAGGTGACGAAACTGCGTAGTTGTGCCTTCCGAATTGACCCGATACTTAGTCTCAGTTTGTTCCAAAAAAGGCGTCTACAGCACCCGGTGTTCCCAGGCGGTCACCCATCCAAGTACTCACCGGGCCCGACGTTGCTTAACTTCAGTGATCGGACGAGAACTGGTGTTTTCAACGTGGTGTGGCCGTAGACGAAAGAAGGTGACGAAACTGCGTAGTTGTGCCTTTTGAATTGACCCGATACTTAGTCTCAGTTTGTTCCAAAAAAGGCGTCTACAGCACCCGGTGTTCCCAGGCGGTCACCCATCCAAGTACTCACCGGGCCCGACGTTGCTTAACTTCAGTGATCGGACGAGAACTGGTGTTTTCAACGTGGTGTGGCCGTAGACGAGAGAAGGTGACGAAACTGCGTAGTTGTGCCTTCCGAATTGACCCGATACTTAGTCTCAGTTTGTTCCAAAAAAGGCGTCTACAGCACCCGGTGTTCCCAGGCGGTCACCCATCCAAGTACTCACCGGGCCCGACGTTGCTTAACTTCAGTGATCGGACGAGAACTGGTGTTTTCAACGTGGTGTGGCCGTAGACGAGAGAAGGTGACGAAACTGCGTAGTTGTGCCTTCCGAATTGACCCGATACTTAGTCTCAGTTTGTTCCAAAAAAGGCGTCTACAGCACCCGGTGTTCCCAGGCGGTCACCCATCCAAGTACTCACCGGGCCCGACGTTGCTTAACTTCAGTGATCGGACGAGAACTGGTGTTTTCAACGTGGTGTGGCCGTAGACGAGAGAAGGTGACGAAACTGCGTAGTTGTGCCTTCCGAATTGACCCGATACTTAGTCTCAGTTTGTTCCAAAAAAGGCGTCTACAGCACCCGGTGTTCCCAGGCGGTCACCCATCCAAGTAATCACCGGGCCCGACGTTGCTTAACTTCAGTGATCGGACGAGAACTGGTGTTTTCAACGTGGTGTGGCCGTAGACGAGAGAAGGTGACGAAACTGCGTAGTTGTGCCTTCCGAATTGACCCGATACTTAGTCTCAGTTTGTTCCAAAAAAGGCGTCTACAGCACCGGGTGTTCCCAGGCGGTCACCCATCCAAGTACTCACCGGGCCCGACGTTGCTTAACTTCAGTGATCGGACGAGAACTGGTGTTTTCAACGTGGTGTGGCCGTAGACGAGAGAAGGTGACGAAACTGCGTAGTTGTGCCTTCCGAATTGACCCGATACTTAGTCTCAGTTTGTTCCAAAAAAGGCGTCTACAGCACCCGGTGTTCCCAGGCGGTCACCCATCCAAGTACTCACCGGGCCCGACGTTGCTTAACTTCAGTGATCGGACGAGAACTGGTGTTTTCAACGTGGTGTGGCGTAGACGAGAGAAGGTGACGAAACTGCGTAATTGTGCCTTCCGAATTGACCCGATACTTAGTCTCAGTTTGTTCCAAAAAAGGCGTCTACAGCACCCGGTGTTCCCAGGCGGTCACCCATCCAAGTACTCACCGGGCCCGACGTTGCTTAACTTCAGTGATCGGACGAGAACTGGTGTTTTCAACGTGGTGTGGCCGTAGACGAGAGAAGGTGACGAAACTGCGTAGTTGTGCCTTCCGAATTGACCCGATACTTAGTCTCAGTTTGTTCCAAAAAAGGCGTCTACAGCACCCGGTGTTCACAGGCGGTCACCCATCCAAGTACTCACCGGGCCCGACGTTGCTTAACTTCAGTGATCGGACGAGAACTGGTGTTTTCAACGTGGTGCGGCCGTAGACGAGAGAAGGTGACGAAACTGCGTAGTTGTGCCTTCCGAATTGACCCGATACTTAGTCTCAGTTTGTTCCAAAAAAGGCGTCTACAGCACCCGGTGTTCCCAGGCGGTCACCCATCCAAGTACTCACCGGGCCCGACGTTGCTTAACTTCAGTGATCGGACGAGAACTGGTGTTTTCAACGTGGTGTGGCCGTAGACGAGAGAAGGTGACGAAACTGCGTAGTTGTGCCTTCCGAATTGACCCGATACTTAGTCTCAGTTTGTTCCAAAAAAGGCGTCTACAGCACCCGGTGTTCCCAGGCGGTCACCCATCAAAGTACTCACCGGGCCCGACGTTGCTTAACTTCAGTGATCGGACGAGAACTGGTGTTTTCAACGTGGTGTGGCCGTAGACGAGAGAAGGTGACGAAACTGCGTAGTTGTGCCTTCCGAATTGACCCACTACTTAGTCTCAGTTTGTTCCAAAAAAGGCGTCTACAGCACCCGGTGTTCCAAGGCGGTCACCCATCCAAGTACTCACCGGGCCCGACGTTGCTTAACTTCAGTGATCGGACGAGAACTGGTGTTTTCAACGTGGTGTGGCCGTAGACGAGAGAAGGTAACGAAACTGCGTAGTTGTGCCTTCAGAATTGACCCGATACTTAGTCTCAGTTTGTTCCAAAAAAGGCGTCTACAGCACCCGGTGTTCCCAGGCGGTCACCCATCCAAGTACTCACCGGGCCCGACGTTGCTTAACTTCAGTGATCGGACGAGAACTGGTGTTTTCAACGTGGTGTGGCCGTAGACGAGAGAAGGTGACGAAACTGCGTAGTTGTGCCTTCCGAATTGACCCGATACTTAGTCTCAGTTTGTTCCAAAAAAGGCGTCTACAGCACCCGGTGTTCCCAGGCGGTCACCCATCCAAGTACTCACCGGGCCCGACGTTGCTTAACTTCAGTGATCGGACGAGAACTGGTGTTTTCAACGTGGTGTGGCCGTAGACGAGAGAAGGTAACGAAACTGCGTAGTTGTGCCTTCCGAATTGACCCGATACTTAGTCTCAGTTTGTTCCAAAAAAGGCGTCTACAGCACCCGGTGTTCCCAGGCGGTCACCCATCAAAGTACTCACCGGGCCCGACGTTGCTTAACTTCAGTGATCGGACGAGAACTGGTGTTTTCAACGTGGTGTGGCCGTAGACGAGAGAAGGTGACGAAACTGCGTAGTTGTGCCTTCCGAATTGACCCAATACTTAGTCTCAGTTTGTTCCAAAAAAGGCGTCTACAGCACCCGGTGTTCCCAGGCGGTCACCCATCCAAGTACTCACCGGGCCCGACGTTGCTTAACTTCAGTGATCGGACGAGAACTGGTGTTTTCAACGTGGTGTGGCCGTAGACGAGAGAAGGTGACGAAACTGCGTAGTTGTGCCTTCCGAATTGACCCGATACTTAGTCTCAGTTTGTTCCAAAAAAGGCGTCTACAGCACCCGGTGTTCCCAGGCGGTCACCCATCCAAGTACTCACCGGGCCCGACGTTGCTTAACTTCAGTGATCGGACGAGAACTGGTGTTTTCAACGTGGTGTGGCCGTAGACGAGAGAAGGTGACGAAACTGCGTAGTTGTGCCTTCCGAATTGACCCGATACTTAGTCTCAGTTTGTTCCAAAAAAGGCGTCTACAGCACCCGGTGTTCCCAGGCGGTCACCCATCCAAGTACTCACCGGGCCCGACGTTGCTTAACTTCAGTGATCGGACGAGAACTGGTGTTTTCAACGTGGTGTGGCCGTAGACGAGAGAAGGTGACGAAACTGCGTAGTTGTGCCTTCCGAATTGACCCGATACTTAGTCTCAGTTTGTTCCAAAAAAGGCGTCTACAGCACCCGGTGTTCCCAGGCGGTCACCCATCCAAGTACTCACCGGGCCCGACGTTGCTTAACTTCAGTGATCGGACGAGAACTGGTGTTTTCAACGTGGTGTGGCCGTAGACGAGAGAAGGTGACGAAACTGCGTAGTTGTGCCTTCCGAATTGACCCGATACTTAGTCTCAGTTTGTTCCAAAAATGGCGTCTACAGCACCCGGTGTTCCCAGGCGGTCACCCATCCAAGTACTCACCGGGCCCGACGTTGCTTAACTTCAGTGATCGGACGAGAACTGGTGTTTTCAACGTGGTGTGGCCGTAGACGAGAGAAGGTGACGAAACTGCGTAGTTGTGCCTTCCGAATTGACCCGATACTTAGTCTCAGTTTGTTCCAAAAAAGGCGTCTACAGCACCCGGTGTTCCCAGGCGGTCACCCATCCAAGTACTCACCGGGCCCGACGTTGCTTAACTTCAGTGATCGGACGAGAACTGGTGTTTTCAACGTGGTGTGGCCGTAGACGAGAGAAGGTGACGAAACTGCGTAGTTGTGCCTTCCGAATTGACCCGATACTTAGTCTCAGTTTGTTCCAAAAAAGGCGTCTACAGCACCCGGTGTTCCCAGGCGGTCACCCATCCAAGTACTCACCGGGCCCGACGTTGCTTAACTTCAGTGATCGGACGAGAACTGGTGTTTTCAACGTGGTGTGGCCGTAGACGAGAGAAGGTGACGAAACTGCGTAGTTGTGCCTTCCGAATTGACCCGATACTTAGTCTCAGTTTGTTCCAAAAAAGGCGTCTACAGCACCCGGTGTTCCCAGGCGGTCACCCATCCAAGTACTCACCGGGCCCGACGTTGCTTAACTTCAGTGATCGGACGAGAACTGGTGTTTTCAACGTGGTGTGGCCGTAGACGAGAGAAGGTGACGAAACTGCGTAGTTGTGCCTTCCGAATTGACCCGATACTTAGTCTCAGTTTGTTCCAAAAAAGGCGTCTACAGCACCCGGTGTTCCCAGGCGGTCACCCATCCAAGTACTCACCGGGCCCGACGTTGCTTAACTTCAGTGATCGGACGAGAACTGGTGTTTTCAACGTGGTGTGGCCGTAGACGAGAGAAGGTGACGAAACTGCGTAGTTGTGCCTTCCGAATTGACCCGATACTTAGTCTCAGTTTGTTCCAAAAAAGGCGTCTACAGCACCCGGTGTTCCCAGGCGGTCACCCATCCAAGTACTCACCGGGCCCGACGTTGCTTAACTTCAGTGATCGGACGAGAACTGGTGTTTTCAACGTGGTGCGGCCGTAGACGAGAGAAGGTGACGAAACTGCGTAGTTGTGCCTACCGAATTGACCCGATACTTAGTCTCAGTTTGTTCCAAAAAAGGCGTCTACAGCACCCGGTGTTCCCAGGCGGTCACCCATCCAAGTACTCACCGGGCCCGACGTTGCTTAACTTCAGTGATCGGACGAGAACTGGTGTTTTCAACGTGGTGTGGCCGTAGACGAGAGAAGGTGACGAAACTGCGTAGTTGTGCCTTCCGAATTGACCCGATACTTAGTCTCAGTTTGTTCCAAAAAAGGCGTCTACAGCACCCGGTGTTCCCAGGCGGTCACCCATCCAAGTACTCACCGGGCCCGACGTTGCTTAACTTCAGTGATCGGACGAGAACTGGTGTTTTCAACGTGGTGTGGCCGTAGACGAGAGAAGGTGACGAAACTGCGTAGTTGTGCCTTCCGAATTGACCCGATACTTAGTCTCAGTTTGTTCCAAAAAAGGCGTCTACAGCACCCGGTGTTCCCAGGCGGTCACCCATCCAAGTACTCACCGGGCCCGACGTTGCTTAACTTCAGTGATCGGACGAGAACTGGTGTTTTCAACGTGGTGCGGCCGTAGACGAGAGAAGGTGACGAAACTGCGTAGTTGTGCCTTCCGAATTGACCCGATACTTAGTCTCAGTTTGTTCCAAAAAAGGCGTCTACAGCACCCGGTGTTCCCAGGCGGTCACCCATCCAAGTACTCACCGGGCCCGACGTTGCTTAACTTCAGTGATCGGACGAGAACTGGTGTTTTCAACGTGGTGTGGCCGTAGACGAGAGAAGGTGACGAAACTGCGTAGTTGTGCCTTCCGAATTGACCCGATACTTAGTCTCAGTTTGTTCCAAAAAAGGCGTCTACAGCACCCGGTGTTCCCAGGCGGTCACCCATCCAAGTACTCACCGGGCCCGACGTTGCTTAACTTCAGTGATCGGACGAGAACTGGTGTTTTCAACGTGGTGTGGCCGTAGACGAGAGAAGGTGACGAAACTGCGTAGTTGTGCCTTCCGAATTGACCCGATACTTAGTCTCAGTTTGTTCCAAAAAAGGCGTCTACAGCACCCGGTGTTCCCAGGCGGTCACCCATCCAAGTACTCACCGGGCCCGACGTTGCTTAACTTCAGTGATCGGACGAGAACTGGTGTTTTCAACGTGGTGTGGCCGTAGACGAGAGAAGGTGACGAAACTGCGTAGTTGTGCCTTCCGAATTGACCCGATACTTAGTCTCAGTTTGTTCCAAAAAAGGCGTCTACAGCACCCGGTGTTCCCAGGCGGTCACCCATCCAAGTACTCACCGGGCCCGACGTTGCTTAACTTCAGTGATCGGACGAGAACTGGTGTTTTCGACGTGGTGTGGCCGTAGACGAGAGAAGGTGACGAAACTGCGTAGTTGTGCCTTCCGAATTGACCCGATACTTAGTCTCAGTTTGTTCCAAAAAAGGCGTCTACAGCACCCGGTGTTCCCAGGCGGTCACCCATCCAAGTACTCACCGGGCCCGACGTTGCTTAACTTCAGTGATCGGACGAGAACTGGTGTTTTCAACGTGGTGTGGCCGTAGACGAGAGAAGGTGACGAAACTGCGTAGTTGTGCCTTCCGAATTGACCCGATACTTAGTCTCAGTTTGTTCCAAAAAAGGCGTCTACAGCACCCGGTGTTCCCAGGCGGTCACCCATCCAAGTACTCACCGGGCCCGACGTTGCTTAACTTCAGTGATCGGACGAGAACTGGTGTTTTCAACGTGGTGTGGCCGTAGACGAGAGAAGGTGACGAAACTGCGTAGTTGTGCCTTCCGAATTGACCCGATACTTAGTCTCAGTTTGTTCCAAAAAAGGCGTCTACAGCACCCGGTGTTCCCAGGCGGTCACCCATCCAAGTACTCACCGGGCCCGACGTTGCTTAACTTCAGTGATCGGACGAGAACTGGTGTTTTCAACGTGGTGTGGCCGTAGACGAGAGAAGGTGACGAAACTGCGTAGTTGTGCCTTCCGAATTGACCCGATACTTAGTCTCAGTTTGTTCCAAAAAAGGCGTCTACAGCACCCGGTGTTCCCAGGCGGTCACCCATCCAAGTACTCACCGGGCCCGACGTTGCTTAACTTCAGTGATCGGACGAGAACTGGTGTTTTCAACGTGGTGTGGCCGTAGACGAGAGAAGGTGACGAAACTGCGTAGTTGTGCCTTCCGAATTGACCCGATACTTAGTCTCAGTTTGTTCCAAAAAAGGCGTCTACAGCACCCGGTGTTCCCAGGCGGTCACCCATCCAAGTACTCACCGGGCCCGACGTTGCTTAACTTCAGTGATCGGACGAGAACTGGTGTTTTCAACGTGGTGTGGCCGTAGACGAGAGAAGGTGACGAAACTGCGTAGTTGTTCCTTCCGAATTGACCCGATACTTAGTCTCAGTTTGTTCCAAAAAAGGCGTCTACAGCACCCGGTGTTCCCAGGCGGTCACCCATCCAAGTACTCACCGGGCCCGACGTTGCTTAACTTCAGTGATCGGACGAGAACTGGTGTTTTCAACGTGGTGTGGCCGTAGACGAGAGAAGGTGACGAAACTGCGTAGTTGTGCCTTCCGAATTGACCCGATACTTAGTCTCAGTTTGTTCCAAAAAAGGCGTCTACAGCACCCGGTGTTCCCAGGCGGACACCCATCCAAGTACTCACCGGGCCCGACGTTGCTTAACTTCAGTGATCGGACGAGAGAATGTGACGAAACTGCGTAGTTGTGCCTTCCGAATTGACCCGATACTTAGTCTCAGTTTGTTCCAAAAAAGGCGTCTACAGCACCCGGTGTTCCCAGGCGGTCACCCATCCAAGTACTCACCGGGCCCGACGTTGCTTAACTTCAGTGATCGGACGAGAACTGGTGTTTTCAACGTGGTGTGGCCGTAGACGAGAGAAGGTGACGAAACTGCGTAGTTGTGCCTTCCGAATTGACCCGATACTTAGTCTCAGTTTGTTCCAAAAAAGGCGTCTACAGCACCCGGTGTTCCCAGGCGGTCACCCATCCAAGTACTCACCGGGCCAGAGGTTGCTTAACTTCAGTGATCGGACGAGAACTGGTGTTTTCAACGTGGTGTGGCCGTAGACGAGAGAAGGTGACGAAACTGCGTAGTTGTTCCTTCCGAATTGACCCGATACTTAGTCTCAGTTTGTTCCAAAAAAGGCGTCTACAGCACCCGGTGTTCCCAGGCGGTCACCCATCCAAGTACTCACCGGGCCCGACGTTGCTTAACTTCAGTGATCGGACGAGAACTGGTGTTTTCAACGTGGTGTGGCCGTAGACGAGAGAAGGTGACGAAACTGCGTAGTTGTGCCTTCCGAATTGACCCGATACGTAGTCTCAGTTTGTTCCAAAAAAGGCGTCTACAGCACCCGGTGTTCCCAGGCGGACACCCATCCAAGTACTCACCGGGCCCGACGTTGCTTAACTTCAGTGATCGGACGAGAACTGGTGTTTTCAACGTGGTGTGGCCGTAGACGAGAGAAGGTGACGAAACTGCGTAGTTGTGCCTTCCGAATTGACCCGATACTTAGTCTCAGTTTGTTCCAAAAAAGGCGTCTACAGCACCCGGTGTTCCCAGGCGGTCACCCATCCAAGTACTCACCGGACCCGACGTTGCTTAACTTCAGTGATCGGACGAGAACTGGTGTTTTCGACGTGGTGTGGCCGTAGACGAGAGAAGGTGACGAAACTGCGTAGTTGTGCCTTCCGAATTGACCCGATACTTAGTCTCAGTTTGTTCCAAAAAAGGCGTCTACAGCACCCGGTGTTCCCAGGCGGTCACCCATCCAAGTACTCACCGGGCCCGACGTTGCTTAACTTCAGTGATCGGACGAGAACTGGTGTTTTCAACGTGGTGTGGCCGTAGACGAGAGAAGGTGACGAAACTGCGTAGTTGTGCCTTCCGAATTGACCCGATACTTAGTCTCAGTTTGTTCCAAAAAAGGCGTCTACAGCACCCGGTGTTCCCAGGCGGTCACCCATCCAAGTACTCACCGGGCCCGACGTTGCTTAACTTCAGTGATCGGACGAGAACTGGTGTTTTCAACGTGGTGTGGCCGTAGACGAGAGAAGGTGACGAAACTGCGTAGTTGTGCCTTCCGAATTGACCCGATACTTAGTCTCAGTTTGTTCCAAAAAAGGCGTCTACAGCACCCGGTGTTCCCAGGCGGTCACCCATCCAAGTACTCACCGGGCCCGACGTTGCTTAACTTCAGTGATCGGACGAGAACTGGTGTTTTCAACGTGGTGTGGCCGTAGACGAGAGAAGGTGACGAAACTGCGTAGTTGTGCCTTCCGAATTGACCCGATACTTAGTCTCAGTTTGTTCCAAAAAAGGCGTCTACAGCACCCGGTGTTCCCAGGCGGTCACCCATCCAAGTACTCACCGGGCCCGACGTTGCTTAACTTCAGTGATCGGACGAGAACTGGTGTTTTCAACGTGGTGTGGCCGTAGACGAGAGAAGGTGACGAAACTGCGTAGTTGTGCCTTCCGAATTGACCCGATACTTAGTCTCAGTTTGTTCCAAAAAAGGCGTCTACAGCACCCGGTGTTCCCAGGCGGTCACCCATCCAAGTACTCACCGGGCCCGACGTTGCTTAACTTCAGTGATCGGACGAGAACTGGTGTTTTCAACGTGGTGTGGCCGTAGACGAGAGAAGGTGACGAAACTGCGTAGTTGTGCCTTCCGAATTGACCCGATACTTAGTCTCAGTTTGTTCCAAAAAAGGCGTCTACAGCACCCGGTGTTCCCAGGCGGACACCCATCCAAGTACTCACCGGGCCCGACGTTGCTTAACTTCAGTGATCGGACGAGAACTGGTGTTTTCAACGTGGTGTGGCCGTAGACGAGAGAAGGTGACGAAACTGCGTAGTTGTGCCTTCCGAATTGACCCGATACTTAGTCTCAGATTGTTCCAAAAAAGGCGTCTACAGCACCCGGTGTTCCCAGGCGGTCACCCATCCAAGTACTCACCGGGCCCGACGTTGCTTAACTTCAGTGATCGGACGAGAACTGGTGTTTTCAACGTGGTGTGGCCGTAGACGAGAGAAGGTGACGAAACTGCGTAGTTGTGCCTTCCGAATTGACCCGATACTTAGTCTCAGTTTGTTCCAAAAAAGGCGTCTACAGCACCCGGTGTTCCCAGGCGGTCACCCATCCAAGTACTCACCGGGCCCGACGTTGCTTAACTTCAGTGATCGGACGAGAACTGGTGTTTTCAACGTGGTGTGGCCGTAGACGAGAGAAGGTGACGAAAATGCGTAGTTGTGCCTTCCGAATTGACCCGATACTTAGTCTCAGTTTGTTCCAAAAAAGGCGTCTACAGCACCCGGTGTTCCCAGGCGGTCACCCATCCAAGTACTCACCGGGCCCGACGTTGCTTAACTTCAGTGATCGGACGAGAACTGGTGTTTTCAACGTGGTGTGGCCGTAGACGAGAGAAGGTGACGAAACTGCGTAGTTGTGCCTTCCGAATTGACCCGATACTTAGTCTCAGTTTGTTCCAAAAAAGGCGTCTACAGCACCCGGTGTTCCCAGGCGGTCACCCATCCAAGTACTCACCGGGCACGACGTTGCTTAACTTCAGTGATCGGACGAGAACTGGTGTTTTCAACGTGGTGTGGCCGTAGACGAGAGAAGGTGACGAAACTGCGTAGTTGTGCCTTCCGAATTGACCCGATACTTAGTCTCAGTTTGTTCCAAAAAAGGCGTCTACAGCACCCGGTGTTCCCAGGCGGTCACCCATCCAAGTAGTCACCGGGCCCGACGTTGCTTAACTTCAGTGATCGGACGAGAACTGGTGTTTTCAACGTGGTGTGGCCGTAGACGAGAGAAGGTGACGAAACTGCGTAGTTGTGCCTTCCGAATTGACCCGATACTTAGTCTCAGTTTGTTCCAAAAAAGGCGTCTACAGCACCCGGTGTTCCCAGGCGGTCACCTATCCAAGTACTCACCGGGCCCGACGTTGCTTAACTTCAGTGATCGGACGAGAACTGGTGTTTTCAACGTGGTGTGGCCGTAGACGAGAGAAGGTGACGAAACTGCGTAGTTGTGCCTTCCGAATTGACCCGATACTTAGTCTCAGTTTGTTCCAAAAAAGGCGTCTACAGCACCCGGTGTTCCCAGGCGGACACCCATCCAAGTACTCACCGGGCCTGACGTTGCTTAACTTCAGTGATCGGACGAGAACTGGTGTTTTCAACGTGGTGTGGCCGTAGACGAGAGAAGGTGACGAAACTGCGTAGTTGTGCCTTCCGAATTGACCCGATACTTAGTCTCAGTTTGTTCCAAAAAAGGCGTCTACAGCACCCGGTGTTCCCAGGCGGTCACCCATCCAAGTACTCACCGGGCCCGACGTTGCTTAACTTCAGTGATCGGACGAGAACTGGTGTTTTTAACGTGGTGTGGCCGTAGACGAGAGAAGGTGACGAAACTGCGTAGTTGTGCCTTCCGAATTGACCCGATACTTAGTCTCAGTTTGTTCCAAAAAAGGCGTCTACAGCACCCGGTGTTCCCAGGCGGTCACCCATCCAAGTACTCACCGGGCCCGACGTTGCTTAACTTCAGTGATCGGACGAGAACTGGTGTTTTCAACGTGGTGTGGCCGTAGACGAGAGAAGGTGACGAAACTGCGTAGTTGTGCCTTCCGAATTGACCCGATACTTAGTCTCAGTTTGTTCCAAAAAAGGCGTCTACAGCACCCGGTGTTCCCAGGCGGTCACCCATCCAAGTACTCACCGGGCCCGACGTTGCTTAACTTCAGTGATCGGACGAGAACTGGTGTTTTCAACGTGGTGTGGCCGTAGACGAGAGAAGGTGACGAAACTGCGTAGTTGTGCCTTCCGAATTGACCCGATACTTAGTCTCAGTTTGTTCCAAAAAAGGCGTCTACAGCACCCGGTGTTCCCAGGCGGTCACCCATCCAAGTACTCACCGGGCCCGACGTTGCTTAACTTCAGTGATCGGACGAGAACTGGTGTTTTCAACGTGGTGTGGCCGTAGACGAGAGAAGGTGACGAAACTGCGTAGTTGTGCCTTCAGAATTGACCCGATACTTAGTCTCAGTTTGTTCCAAAAAAGGCGTCTACAGCACCCGGTGTTCCCAGGCGGTCACCCATCCAAGTACTCACCGGGCCCGACGTTGCTTAACTTCAGTGATCGGACGAGAACTGGTGTTTTCAACGTGGTGTGGCCGTAGACGAGAGAAGGTGACGAAACTGCGTAGTTGTGCCTTCCGAATTGACCCGATACTTAGTCTCAGTTTGTTCCAAAAAAGGCGTCTACAGCACCCGGTGTTCCCAGGCGGTCACCCATCCAAGTACTCACCGGGCCCGACGTTGCTTAACTTCAGTGATCGGACGAGAACTGGTGTTTTCAACGTGGTGTGGCCGTAGACGAGAGAAGGTGACGAAACTGCGTAGTTGTGCCTTCCGAATTGACCCGATACTTAGTCTCAGTTTGTTCCAAAAAAAGCGTCTACAGCACCCGGTGTTCCCAGGCGGACACCCATCCAAGTACTCACCGGGCCCGACGTTGCTTAACTTCAGTGATCGGACGAGAACTGGTGTTTTCAACGTGGTGTGGCCGTAGACGAGAGAAGGTGACGAAACTGCGTAGTTGTGCCTTCCGAATTGACCCGATACTTAGTCTCAGTTTGTTCCAAAAAAGGCGTCTACAGCACCCGGTGTTCCCAGGCGGTCACCCATCCAAGTACTCACCGGGCCCGACGTTGCTTAACTTCGGTGATCGGACGAGAACTGGTGTTTTCAACGTGGTGTGGCCGTAGACGAGAGAAGGTGACGAAACTGCGTAGTTGTGCCTTCCGAATTGACCCGATACTTAGTCTCAGTTTGTTCCAAAAAAGGCGTCTACAGCACCCGGTGTTCCCAGGCGGACACCCATCCAAGTACTCACCGGGCCCGACGTTGCTTAACTTCAGTGATCGGACGAGAACTGGTGTTTTCAACGTGGTGTGGCCGTAGACGAGAGAAGGTGACGAAACTGCGTAGTTGTGCCTTCCGAATTGACCCGATACTTAGTCTAAGTTTGTTCCAAAAAAGGCGTCTACAGCACCCGGTGTTCCCAGGCGGTCACCCATCCAAGTACTCACCGGGCCCGACGTTGCTTAACTTCAGTGATCGGACGAGAACTGGTGTTTTCAACGTGGTGTGGCCGTAGACGAGAGAAGGTGACGAAACTGCGTAGTTGTGCCTTCGGAATTGACCCGATACTTAGTCTCAGTTTGTTCCAAAAAAGGCGTCTACAGCACCCGGTGTTCCCAGGCGGTCACCCATGCAAGTACTCACCGGGCGCGACGTTGCTTAACTTCAGTGATCGGACGAGAACTGGTGTTTTCAACGTGGTGTGGCCGTAGACGAGAGAAGGTGACGAAACTGCGTAGTTGTGCCTTCCGAATTGACCCGATACTTAGTCTCAGTTTGTTCCAAAAAAGGCGTCTACAGCACCCGGTGTTCCCAGGCGGTCACCCATCCAAGTACTCACCGGGCCCGACGTTGATTAACTTCAGTGATCGGACGAGAACTGGTGTTTTCAACGTGGTGTGGCCGTAGACGAGAGAAGGTGACGAAACTGCGTAGTTGTGCCTTCCGAATTGACCCGATACTTAGTCTCAGTTTGTTCCAAAAAAGGCGTCTACAGCACCCGGTGTTCCCAGGCGGTCACCCATCCAAGTACTCACCGGGCCCGACGTTGCTTAACTTCAGTGATCGGACGAGAACTGGTGTTTTCAACGTGGTGTGGCCGTAGACGAGAGAAGGTGACGAAACTGCGTAGTTGTGCCTTCCGAATTGACCCGATACTTAGTCTCAGTTTGTTCCAAAAAAGGCGTCTACAGCACCCGGTGTTCCCAGGCGGTCACCCATCCAAGTACTCACCGGGCCCGACGTTGCTTAACTTCAGTGATCGGACGAGAACTGGTGTTTTCAACGTGGTGTGGCCGTAGACGAGAGAAGGTGACGAAACTGCGTAGTTGTGCCTTCCGAATTGACCCGATACGTAGTCTCAGTTTGTTCCAAAAAAGGCGTCTACAGCACCCGGTGTTCCCAGGCGGTCACCCATCCAAGTACTCACCGGGCCCGACGTTGCTTAACTTCAGTGATCGGACGAGAACTGGTGTTTTCAACGTGGTGTGGCCGTAGACGAGAGAAGGTGACGAAACTGCGTAGTTGTGCCTTCCGAATTGACCCGATACTTAGTCTCAGTTTGTTCCAAAAAAGGCGTCTACAGCACCCGGTGTTCCCAGGCGGTCACCCATCCAAGTACTCACCGGGCCCGATGTTGCTTAACTTCAGTGATCGGACGAGAACTGGTGTTTTCAACGTGGTGTGGCCGTAGACGAGAGAAGGTGACGAAACTGCGTAGTTGTGCCTTCCGAATTGACCCGATACTTAGTCTCAGTTTGTTCCAAAAAAGGCGTCTACAGCACCCGGTGTTCCCAGGCGGTCACCCATCCAAGTACTCACCGGGCCCGACGTTGCTTAACTTCAGTGATCGGACGAGAACTGGTGTTTTCAACGTGGTGTGGCCGTAGACGAGAGAAGGTGACGAAACTGCGTAGTTGTGCCTTCCGAATTGACCCGATACTTAGTCTCAGTTTGTTCCAAAAAAGGCGTCTACAGCACCCGGTGTTCCCAGGCGGACACCCATCCAAGTACTCACCGGGCCCGACGTTGCTTAACTTCAGTGATCGGACGAGAACTGGTGTTTTCAACGTGGTGTGGCCGTAGACGAGAGAAGGTAACGAAACTGCGTAGTTGTGCCTTCCGAATTGACCCGATACTTAGTCTCAGTTTGTTCCAAAAAAGGCGTCTACAGCACCCGGTGTTCCCAGGCGGACACCCATCCAAGTACTCACCGGGCCCGACGTTGCTTAACTTTAGTGATCGGACGAGAACTGGTGTTTTCAACGTGGTGTGGCCGTAGACGAGAGAAGGTGACGAAACTGCGTAGTTGTGCCTTCCGAATTGACCCGATACTTAGTCTCAGTTTGTTCCAAAAAAGGCGTCTACAGCACCCGGTGTTCCCAGGCGGTCACCCATCCAAGTACTCACCGGGCCCGACGTTGCTTAACTTCAGTGATCGGACGAGAACTGGTGTTTTCAACGTGGTGTGGCCGTAGACGAGAGAAGGTAACGAAACTGCGTAGTTGTGCCTTCCGAATTGACCCGATACTTAGTCTCAGTTTGTTCCAAAAAAGGCGTCTACAGCACCCGGTGTTCCCAGGCGGTCACCCATCCAAGTACTCACCGGGCCCGACGTTGCTTAACTTCAGTGATCGGACGAGAACTGGTGTTTTCAACGTGGTGTGGCCGTAGACGAGAGAAGGTGACGAAACTGCGTAGTTGTGCCTTCCGAATTGACCCGATACTTAGTCTCAGTTTGTTCCAAAAAAGGCGTCTACAGCACCCGGTGTTCCCAGGCGGTCACCCATCCAAGTACTCACCGGGCCCGACGTTGCTTAACTTCAGTGATCGGACGAGAACTGGTGTTTTCAACGTGGTGTGGCCGTAGACGAGAGAAGTTGACGAAACTGCGTAGTTGTGCCTTCCGAATTGACCCGATACTTAGTCTCAGTTTGTTCCAAAAAAGGCGTCTACAGCACCCGGTGTTCCCAGGCGGTCACCCATCCAAGTACTCACCGGGCCCGACGTTGCTTAACTTCAGTGATCGGACGAGAACTGGTGTTTTCAACGTGGTGTGGCCGTAGACGAGAGAAGGTGACGAAACTGCGTAGTTGTGCCTTCCGAATTGACCCGATACTTAGTCTCAGTTTGTTCCAAAAAAGGCGTCTACAGCACCCGGTGTTCCCAGGCGGTCACCCATCCAAGTACTCACCAGGCCCGACGTTGCTTAACTTCAGTGATCGGACGAGAACTGGTGTTTTCAACGTGGTGTGGCCGTAGACGAGAGAAGGTGACGAAACTGCGTAGTTGTGCCTTCCGAATTGACCCGATACTTAGTCTCAGTTTGTTCCAAAAAAGGCGTCTACAGCACCCGGTGTTCCCAGGCGGTCACCCATCCAAGTACTCACCGGGCCCGACGTTGCTTAACTTCAGTGATCGGACGAGAACTGGTGTTTTCAACGTGGTGTGGCCGTAGACGAGAGAAGGTGACGAAACTGCGTAGTTGTGCCTTCCGAATTGACCCGATACTTAGTCTCAGTTTGTTCCAAAAAAGGCGTCTACAGCACCCGGTGTTCCCAGGCGGTCACCCATCCAAGTACTCACCGGGCCCGACGTTGCTTAACTTCAGTGATCGGACGAGAACTGGTGTTTTCAACGTGGTGTGGCCGTAGACTAGAGAAGGTGACGAAACTGCGTAGTTGTGCCTTCCGAATTGACCCGATACTTAGTCTCAGTTTGTTCCAAAAAAGGCGTCTACAGCACCCGGTGTTCCCAGGTGGACACCCATCCAAGTACTCACCGGGCCCGACGTTGCTTATCTTCAGTGATCGGACGAGAACTGGTGTTTTCAACGTGGTGTGGCCGTAGACGAGAGAAGGTGACGAAACTGCGTAGTTGTGCCTTCCGAATTGACCCGATACTTAGTCTCAGTTTGTTCCAAAAAAGGCGTCTACAGCACCCGGTGTTCCCAGGCGGTCACCCATCCAAGTACTCACCGGGCCCGACGTTGCTTAACTTCAGTGATCGGACGAGAACTGGTGTTTTCAACGTGGTGTGGCCGTAGACGAGAGAAGGTGACGAAACTGCGTAGTTGTACCTTCCGAATTGACCCGATACTTAGTCTCAGTTTGTTCCAAAAAAGGCGTCTACAGCACCCGGTGTTCCAAGGCGGTCACCCATCCAAGTACTCACCGGGCCCGACGTTGCTTAACTTCAGTGATCGGACGAGAACTGTTGTTTTCAACGTGGTGTGGCCGTAGACGAGAGAAGGTGACGAAACTGCGTAGTTGTGCCTTCCGAATTGACCCGATACTTAGTCTCAGTTTGTTCCAAAAAAGGCGTCTACAGCACCCGGTGTTCCCAGGCGGTCACCCATCCAAGTACTCACCGGGCCCGACGTTGCTTAACTTCAGTGATCGGACGAGAACTGGTGTTTTCAACGTGGTGTGGCCGTAGACGAGAGAAGGTGACGAAACTGCGTAGTTGTGCCTTCCGAATTGACCCGATACTTAGTCTCAGTTTGTTCCAAAAAAGGCGCCTACAGCACCCGGTGTTCCCAGGCGGTCACCCATCCAAGTACTCACCGGGCCCGACGTTGCTTAACTTCAGTGATCGGACGAGAACTGGTGTTTTCAACGTGGTGTGGCCGTAGACGAGAGAAGGTGACGAAACTGCGTAGTTGTGCCTTCCGAATTGACCCGATACTTAGTCTCAGTTTGTTCCAAAAAAGGCGTCTACAGCACCCGGTGTTCCCAGGCGGTCACCCATCCAAGTACTCACCGGGCCCGACGTTGCTTAACTTCAGTGATCGGACGAGAACTGGTGTTTTCAACGTGGTGTGGCCGTAGACGAGAGAAGGTGACGAAACTGCGTAGTTGTGCCTTCCGAATTGACCCGATACTTAGTCTCAGTTTGTTCCAAAAAAGGCGTCTACAGCACCCGGTGTTCCCAGGCGGTCACCCATCCAAGTACTCACCGGGCCCGACGTTGCTTAACTTCAGTGATCGGACGAGAACTGGTGTTTTCAACGTGGTGTGGCCGTAGACGAGAGAAGGTGACGAAACTGCGTAGTTGTGCCTTCCGAATTGACCCGATACTTAGTCTCAGTTTGTTCCAAAAAAGGCGTCTACAGCACCCGGTGTTCCCAGGCGGACACCCATCCAAGTACTCACCGGGCCCGACGTTGCTTAACTTCAGTGATCGGACGAGAACTGGTGTTTTCAACGTGGTGTGGCCGTAGACGAGAGAGGGTGACGAAACTGCGTAGTTGTGCCTTCCGAATTGACCCGATACTTAGTCTCAGTTTGTTCCAAAAAAGGCGTCTACAGCACCCGGTGTTCCCAGGCGGTCACCCATCCAAGTACTCACCGGGCCCGACGTTACTTAACTTCAGTGATCGGACGAGAACTGGTGTTTTCAACGTGGTGTGGCCGTAGACGAGAGAAGGTGACGAAACTGCGTAGTTGTGCCTTCCGAATTGACCCGATACTTAGTCTCAGTTTGTTCCAAAAAAGGCGTCTACAGCACCCGGTGTTCCCAGGCGGTCACCCATCCAAGTACTCACCGGGCCCGACGTTGCTTAACTTCAGTGATCGGACGAGAACTGGTGTTTTCAACGTGGTGTGGCCGTAGACGAGAGAAGGTGACGAAACTGCGTAGTTGTGCCTTCCGAATTGACCCGATACTTAGTCTCAGTTTGTTCCAAAAAAGGCGTCTACAGCACCCGGTGTTCCCAGGCGGTCACCCATCCAAGTACTCACCGGGCCCGACGTTGCTTAACTTCAGTGATCGGACGAGAACTGGTGTTTTCAACGTGGTGTGGCCGTAGACGAGAGAAGGTGACGAAACTGCGTAGTTGTGCCTTCCGAATTGACCCGATACTTAGTCTCAGTTTGTTCCAAAAAAGGCGTCTACAGCACCCGGTGTTCCCAGGCGGTCACCCATCCAAGTACTCACCGGGCCCGACGTTGCTTAACTTCAGTGATCGGACGAGAACTGGTGTTTTCAACGTGGTGTGGCCGTAGACGAGAGAAGGTGACGAAACTGCGTAGTTGTGCCTTCCGAATTGACCCGATACTTAGTCTCAGTTTGTTCCAAAAAAGGCGTCTACAGCACCCGGTGTTCCCAGGCGGTCACCCATCCAAGTACTCACCGGGCCCGACGTTGCTTAACTTCAGTGATCGGACGAGAACTGGTGTTTTCAACGTGGTGTGGCCGTAGACGAGAGAAGGTGACGAAACTGCGTAGTTGTGCCTTCCGAATTGACCCGATACTTAGTCTCAGTTTGTTCCAAAAAAGGCGTCTACAGCACCCGGTGTTCCCAGGCGGTCACCCATCCAAGTACTCACCGGGCCCGACGTTGCTTAACTTCAGTGATCGGACGAGAACTGGTGTTTTCAACGTGGTGTGGCCGTAGACGAGAGAAGGTGACGAAACTGCGTAGTTGTGCCTTCCGAATTGACCCGATACTTAGTCTCAGTTTGTTCCAAAAAAGGCGTCTACAGCACCCGGTGTTCCCAGGCGGTCACCCATCCAAGTACTCACCGGGCCCGACGTTGCTTAACTTCAGTGATCGGACGAGAACTGGTGTTTTCAACGTGGTGTGGCCGTAGACGAGAGAAGGTGACGAAACTGCGTAGTTGTGCCTTCCGAATTGACCCGATACTTAGTCTCAGTTTGTTCCAAAAAAGGCGTCTACAGCACCCGGTGTTCCCAGGCGGTCACCCATCCAAGTACTCACCGGGCCCGACGTTGCTTAACTTCAGTGATCGGACGAGAACTGGTGTTTTCAACGTGGTGTGGCCGTAGACGAGAGAAGGTGACGAAACTGCGTAGTTGTGCCTTCCGAATTGACCCGATACTTAGTCTCAGTTTGTTCCAAAAAAGGCGTCTACAGCACCCGGTGTTCCCAGGCGGTCACCCATCCAAGTACTCACCGGGCCCGACGTTGCTTAACTTCAGTGATCGGACGAGAACTGGTGTTTTCAACGTGGTGTGGCCGTAGACGAGAGAAGGTGACGAAACTGCGTAGTTGTGCCTTCCGAATTGACCCGATACTTAGTCTCAGTTTGTTCCAAAAAAAGGCGTCTACAGCACCCGGTGTTCCCAGGCGGACACCCATCCAAGTACTCACCGGGCCCGACGTTGCTTAACTTCAGTGATCGGACGAGAACTGGTGTTTTCAACGTGGTGTGGCCGTAGACGAGAGAAGGTGACGAAACTGCGTAGTTGTGCCTTCCGAATTGACCCGATACTTAGTCTCAGTTTGTTCCAAAAAAGGCGTCTACAGCACCCGGTGTTCCCAGGCGGACACCCATCCAAGTACTCACCGGGCCCGACGTTGCTTAACTTCAGTGATCGGACGAGAACTGGTGTTTTCAACGTGGTGTGGCCGTAGACGAGAGAAGGTGACGAAACTGCGTAGTTGTGCCTTCCGAATTGACCCGATACTTAGTCTCAGTTTGTTCCAAAAAAGGCGTCTACAGCACCCGGTGTTCCCAGGCGGTCACCCATCCAAGTACTCACCGGGCCCGACGTTGCTTAACTTCAGTGATCGGAAGAGAACTGGTGTTTTCAACGTGGTGTGGCCGTAGACGAGAGAAGGTGACGAAACTGCGTAGTTGTGCCTTCCGAATTGACCCGATACTTAGTCTCAGTTTGTTCCAAAAAAGGCGTCTACAGCACCCGGTGTTCCCAGGCGGTCACCCATCCAAGTACTCACCGGGCCCGACGTTGCTTAACTTCAGTGATCGGACGAGAACTGGTGTTTTCAACGTGGTGTGGCCGTAGACGAGAGAAGGTGACGAAACTGCGTAGTTGTGCCTTCCGAATTGACCCGATACTTAGTCTCAGTTTGTTCCAAAAAAGGCGTCTACAGCACCCGGTGTTCCCAGGCGGTCACCCATCCAAGTACTCACCGGGCCCGACGTTGCTTAACTTCAGTGATCGGACGAGAACTGGTGTTTTCAACGTGGTGTGGCCGTAGACGAGAGAAGGTGACGAAACTGCGTAGTTGTGCCTTCCGAATTGACCCGATACTTAGTCTCAGTTTGTTCCAAAAAAGGCGTCTACAGCACCCGGTGTTCCCAGGCGGTCACCCATCCAAGTACTCACCGGGCCCGACGTTGCTTAACTTCAGTGATCGGACGAGAACTGGTGTTTTCAACGTGGTGTGGCCGTAGACGAGAGAAGGTGACGAAACTGCGTAGTTGTGCCTTCCGAATTGACCCGATACTTAGTCTCAGTTTGTTCCAAAAAAGGCGTCTACAGCACCCGGTGTTCCCAGGCGGTCACCCATCCAAGTACTCACCGGGCCCGACGTTGCTTAACTTCAGTGATCGGACGAGAACTGGTGTTTTCAACGTGGTGTGGCCGTAGACGAGAGAAGGTGACGAAACTGCGTAGTTGTGCCTTCCGAATTGACCCGATACTTAGTCTCAGTTTGTTCCAAAAAAGGCGTCTACAGCACCCGGTGTTCCCAGGCGGTCACCCATCCAAGTACTCACCGGGCCCGACGTTGCTTAACTTCAGTGATCGGACGAGAACTGGTGTTTTCAACGTGGTGTGGCCGTAGACGAGAGAAGGTGACGAAACTGCGTAGTTGTGCCTTCCGAATTGACCCGATACTTAGTCTCAGTTTGTTCCAAAAAAGGCGTCTACAGCACCCGGTGTTCCCAGGCGGTCACCCATCCAAGTACTCACCGGGCCCGACGTTGCTTAACTTCAGTGATCGGACGAGAACTGGTGTTTTCAAC
Source organism: Patella pellucida (assembly GCA_917208275.1). Taxonomy (NCBI): domain Eukaryota; kingdom Metazoa; phylum Mollusca; class Gastropoda; family Patellidae; genus Patella; species Patella pellucida. The sequence continues at coordinate 36,388,937 of OU795044.1, forward strand.
GTGGTGTGGCCGTAGACGAGAGAAGGTGACGAAACTGCGTAGTTGTGCCTTCCGAATTGACCCGATACTTAGTCTCAGTTTGTTCCAAAAAAGGCGTCTACAGCACCCGGTGTTCCCAGGCGGTCACCCATCCAAGTACTCACCGGGCCCGACGTTGCTTAACTTCAGTGATCGGACGAGAACTGGTGTTTTCAACGTGGTGTGGCCGTAGACGAGAGAAGGTGACGAAACTGCGTAGTTGTGCCTTCCGAATTGACCCGATACTTAGTCTCAGTTTGTTCCAAAAAAGGCGTCTACAGCACCCGGTGTTCCCAGGCGGTCACCCATCCAAGTACTCACCGGGCCCGACGTTGCTTAACTTCAGTGATCGGACGAGAACTGTTTTTTTTTTTTTTTTTTTTTTTTTAATAAATTTATTCATTTAAAATTGATTACAAATATCACAGAGTTTGCTAAATAATAAAAAATAATAATATCAAAGTGGCGATATAATTGTCTAAAAAAGAATACAATAATTGAGGACAACAGTGATGTTAATGCATTTACGAAAATCCTAAAAATATTTTCACTGCATCAACAATAATAAATATTTGTGTTCCAAAGTAATATTTCATAGACTAACCAAAATCAAGTTGTATGATATCATCATCTTGCTTTATAAAAGGATTAAAATTAAAAGTCCTTAAAAAGAAGTATGAACCTTTCATATATCTTATGTATAACAAATGTTTCGTGAATATTTTTACAAACAAAGTAAATAAATCAACATTCGTTCTATTTCTATTAAAGTTTATTCTCCGCCTTGTTACTGCTAACCTTAAACTTGAAAACATTAAGATCAGAAAGGCATTATGTTCAGTCTTACTGACCGGATAACCAAATATAACCCATTCCTTGACCTGTGACTGCTCAAAGCCAGAATCCAACAACAGAGTTGTCAGTATGTCAAATATTTTTGTTAGAAATGACTGCAGGGTAGGACACTCATAAAACATATGCACAATAGTTTCACTTGAGGAACCGCTACACATCTCGCAATAAGGATCGCTGATCAGATTGGCAATATATTTTCTACTATTGGTCCAAAGGATGTGATGAACAATTGAAAAGTCATTATCGATCATTTCCGAACCTTTAACATTATAAAATACTGACTTCCATACTGAAGGCCAATTGGGTTCAAACCCTCTGGCATCCCAGTACTTATAACAAGATGGACTCTTAAATAATAACTCTCTTAAAACATCATAACACTTCTTAGAATTAAATGACGATACATACATTGGAGATGAATTGTGAACAATATAAAATTCATTGAATGCCTTAAACCTTTTACAGGTGGAATTAATCAAATTCTTCCAAGACTCTGGCATTGCGGCAAGGATACAATCATAAGCAGGCTTTATTTCAGTGTTAGTAACATCTGGGAAAACTTGATTAACAATTTCAGATATAGCAATGTTTGGGGAAAATCCCGGAATGACAGAGTATACAATATCAGAACATTTGATTAGCCCTGCTTCATTAAAAATAGATACATATTTCTTACTAAATTTACCACCAGGAACTGGAATGTTCGGGTTATCAAAAAGGGGTTGATTAACAACAAAGTCAAATTCTTCAGAGATTATCCTCTCTCCTGAATTTATCTTATCCCAGGCTAACAGTAATTCACGATAGAACGCTGGTAATATGTTCAGATCTGAATTCTTGTATTTGATAAACAGTAATTCATAGGAGAGAGACAACTTTTGGTATAATCGTAGAAAGTAGACCATGAAGTACTTCCACGTGAAATCCAGTCCCGGATTAAGATATTTTGATAACCAGACGAGTCTGAAAGAATCTCGCCGAGTTTCAACAAGTGGCAAGTTTAAACCACCCTGATTTAAAGATCCTATTAATGTTGACGATTTGATGGCTGGTGGGCGATTTTTACGACAAAGAAAACATGAAATAATATTTTGTATCTGCTTTAGGGCCCAGTCCGGAATACATATGATTCGCAAACAATACCACAAAAGAGAAAGACATAATGTTCTAATCACTACGACCTTTCCAATTAATGTAAGGGATCGACCAATCCAAAGATTAACAACCATTTGGAGCTTATTGATCTTACATTCCCAATTAAGACGTTCACATGTTTTCCGATCTGGACCAAGATATACACCTAAAATTAAAATACTGTCATTAATAATTTTCAATGGCATGTTTATATCCATGTCTGTAACATTAGCCGCTGTACCAGCGACCAGCAGTTCTGACTTCTCAATATTTATTTTGGCTCCAGACAAAGAACAGTACCTATCAATCGATTTAAATGCTTCATTAACAGAATCTAGATCTGATAACGTGAGAGTCATATCGTCCGCATGTTGAAACGTGAGAGCCGTCTTTTGACTGAATGGAACAGCAATTCCATGTACCTTATTATTTGACTTAATTAAACTATTGAGGGTCTGGACTGATAAAACATACAGAAGGGCAGCTACGGGACAACCCTGGCGTACCGATCTGGAGATAGGAAATGATGATGATATGTGCCCATTAACTTTCACCGAACTTCTAACACCATTGTATAAAATTTTTACATAATCAATAAACTGACGACCAAACCCCATGCATTCCATTAATTGAAAGAGATAGCTATGGGAGACACGATCAAAGGCTTTCATGGAATCTATCTTCAAGAGATACAATGGTAAACATTCGAGGTCAACATAATCCAAGATATCGCGAATGGCACATACATTAGTTGCTATATCACGACCCGGAATGCAAGACGATTGGTCTTCAGAAACAATAGATGACAGCACATGCTTAAGACGAAGTGCTAGGCATCTCGCCCAAATCTTATAATCGACATTTAAGAGACTAATTGGGCGATAGTTCTTCAAGTCCGATTTATCACCTTTCTTTTTGTAAAAGATGGATATCATTCCTCTTTTCATGGATGATGATAGTTCATTACTCGCGATAATTTCATTGATAACACATAAATAATCGTCACACACGAGTTCCCAAAAAGCTAGAAAGAATTCAACTGTGAGGCCATCTGGACCGGGAGATTTATTCTTAGACATTCCTTTGAGGGAAGATAGAACTTCAGGTTTTGAAAACACCGAGTCACAAACATCACGATCAGAGTCCGATAACTGTTCACTTGTAAGGTTACTAAGAGTCTCCACGTCATCAAGTACAGATTCATCGCGAGAATACAAATTAACATAAAATTGCCGAACACACTGCAAAATTTCATCCGGTTCAGTTGCACATGATCCATCTGGTCTGCGAATTTCTCTCACTACATTTGTTTGCTGGCGTTGTTTTTCAAGTTTAAGGAAATAGGCTGTACAACGATCTGAATCTAAAGAATCTCTAGCTTTAGATCGTAATATGGCACCCTGACATAAATGATTTTCATGGTCCCTCAAGTCAGATTCTATGTTAGCAAGAAGTACCTGGTCATATTGTAAACCCTGACCAGCTAGGGAATAAATATGATGCAATTGTTTCTGTAGGAACCAATAATGTTCCTTAGCCTTTGTTCGGACCTTAGCAGAATAGATAATTGATTCCTTTTTTATGTAGTATTTCAGATTGTCCCACCACAACAATATGTCAGATTGGTATAATGGACATTTCCTTCGCTCAATCAACAGATTTTCGATACGTTTTTTGTACATGAAATCAGTCAGGAGAGAATTGTTTAAGACCCAGCTACCCGGTCCTCTATCTATTGAGTTGAAATTAACATTTAACGAAACGAAGCTGTGATCACTTAAAGTTGTATGATTGATGAAACAATTGGAAAGGAAACGTTCAAGATCAGTGGACACAAAAATATAATCAATTCTAGATTGCTTAAGGACCCCGTCAACAAATTGTCTACGAGTATAACACCGTTTATTTGGGTTAAAAAATCTCCAACTGTCTATAAGATTGAGGGCTAAAACAAAATTTGGCAGGGATTGTTTAGAAGCTCCAAAGCACGACATTGTCTTTGAGCGATCCATTGAACTATTCACAACATCGTTGAAATCGCCACAGATAATTAATGGACGGACATTAGCTAACTTCTTTTGAAGAACATCAAAAAACACCGAACGATCTTGCGGTGAGTTTGGTGCATATATGCTCACAATATCAAACTTTTCAGAATCACGTTCAAATCGACAATGAACGAAACGACCATGTGGATCAGCAGATACAAGCGTCACAAATCGAGAATATATATTTGAAACTAGAATAGCACACCCTCTGCGTTGAGAGGTACCATCAACAGAATAAAACACTGACCCATCCCATAGGTGCTTGTAGTTTTCCACAAACGGTTGATCCCAAAATGTTTCTTGGATGCACAATATCCCTGCTGATGGTGAATTAGCTAACGCAAATAGGCTTTGCATTTTAGAAACATTACGGAGTCCGGCTACATTTATTGACAGAATTAACATTATAAAAATAGGGAGGTTATTTTTTGGCATTCTTTCCATATTTAAACACCCGCGTCTTTACTAAACTTTTTACAACCTCGGCTTTCGGATTGACTACCAATCGCCGCCTTCTTCTAGTAACTGATTTACCTGCAGTTTGTGTTATAAAACTAGCACTATCATTACCCTTACTGTCGACCCAGTCCGACTCTTCCACCAAAAGGTCACCATCGTCAACCAAAATATCTTCTGAACTAAACTCCTTAAATGTTCCATCAATAACAGATGACCCACTCGGGTTTATACTGTTGGCAGAACCAACAGTTGACACGATTCCAGTGTCATCATCAGACAAGTTAACATCCATACCTGTGCTACCAGTATCACCTTTATTATTATCTTTATCATCATTTCCCGTAAGTAAAAATTCACCATTTAGATTTTGTCCCTCGATATCGTGATTAACACTATCGCTTTCTTCAACGTCATCAGAAAACAAGGATGACTCCGTTATATTATCAACAGGTTTGTTAGGGACATCGGTTGCACCACGGTCCCACTGAGCCTGGGGAAGACATTCACACTGTGACGAAGGAAACCTGCATCCTTCACAGAAAGACACAGTACAGTGACGTTGAATGTGACCCGGCGATTTACATCGTCGACATACCCTGCTCGGACAACCTGCCAACAGATGTTCATGCGAGAGGCAGTGGAAACACACCTTTTCTTGATGGTCATGCCGAATACTAAAATACTCTACCCCCGTCTCGCACTGAAAGCCGACCGAGTAGGGGAGGGAGGACACATCAGGGGGAAAGCGCACCCTAACAAAACGTGTACCATCAAAGATGCCATCATGCTCATAGCGACGTCTCTTGATCGGTCCAAGAACTTCTAGGCGCCACTGCTTCAACTTCCGTTCTATTTCCTCATCGGATATTAATCCCGACAAATGCATAAACGATACAACTTTTATTTTTGCAGATATGTGTCTCACAAAAGCTGGATCATCATCAAATACAAGATTGGATTCTACCAAGCGAGTGGCACAATCCGAGTCAATAAGAGTTACTTCATACGAATCCCCATTACGCGGAAAACACGTCAGTATGGAATCTTCACCACAGACATCGCGCACTGCCTTAATAATACGACGAGCTGTCACATCTTTCTTATTTTTTACAGAAATAAGAACCGTGCATTCTTTCGAAAACACGGGTGTTTTATAACTAAATTCGCCTCTACGAGCCGAGTGACTTTCTGTCATTTCGACAGAGCAAGGGCAATAAAGCCCAATAAGTTAATAAATTACACACAATAACGCGAATTTAAGTTACATACCTAATCCACGAAATGTTAATATATTACTTCTAGCAAACACAATGTCAAAAACGCCAACGATTGCCTACACTTATCGATTTTATGAAAAGCTTCATGAACACCGACCAAACATAAACAATGCTTAACTTCAGTGATCGGACGAGAACTGGTGTTTTCAACGTGGTGTGGCCGTAGACGAGAGAAGGTGACGAAACTGCGTAGTTGTGCCTTCCGAATTGACCCGATACTTAGTCTCAGTTTGTTCCAAAAAAGGCGTCTACAGCACCCGGTGTTCCCAGGCGGACACCCATCCAAGTACTCACCGGGCCCGACGTTGCTTAACTTCAGTGATCGGACGAGAACTGGTGTTTTCAACGTGGTGTGGCCGTAGACGAGAGAAGGTGACGAAACTGCGTAGTTGTGCCTTCCGAATTGACCCGATACTTAGTCTCAGTTTGTTCCAAAAAAGGCGTCTACAGCACCCGGTGTTCCCAGGCGGTCACCCATCCAAGTACTCACCGGGCCCGACGTTGCTTAACTTCAGTGATCGGACGAGAACTGGTGTTTTCAACGTGGTGTGGCCGTAGACGAGAGAAGGTGACGAAACTGCGTAGTTGTGCCTTCCGAATTGACCCGATACTTAGTCTCAGTTTGTTCCAAAAAAGGCGTCTACAGCACCCGGTGTTCCCAGGCGGTCACCCATCCAAGTACTCACCGGGCCCGACGTTGCTTAACTTCAGTGATCGGACGAGAACTGGTGTTTTCAACGTGGTGTGGCCGTAGTAGTAAGGGGGCTTGTATGACTACGCTCGTGCGTGCATGCGCAGACGCATGCACGTGCATGCACATGACCTTGCACGTGTTTGACCTTGATGACCCCTTGTACGTGTGTGACCCCTTGCACGTGTTTGACCCCTTGCACGTGACCTTGCACGTGCATGACCCAGAAAGAGAGGGCGCGCGCGCGGAAGAAAGAGAGAGAGAGAGAGAGAGGAGGGAAGAAGGAGAAGAGAAGGAGAAGAGGGGAGAAGGGGGAAGAACTCTTTTCCATTGATTAAGTTGGCCCTGAAAAGGGCCGTTTGGTCAGACTAGAATTGGAGAGTGCGCCGCACTTTATGTCGGTTGCGTCTAATGGCCTCCACTAATTCGGGAGGAGGTCTTTTCCTGGGAGGTGTTTTTAATACCTCGTCAGGTAAGACAAAGATATCGTCTGGGGTGATGATGGCAAGAGTATCACCCCTGAGATACATCAAGGTGTCCGCATTGGGGTTTTCACCGAGGCGAATGATCGGAGCACCGTTTGCCATTGTGACAAAGAGAGATGAATGTAGTGTCGTTTTATAACCGTTAGGACGAATCCATTTGATATGACGTCACACGGACGAGTCCATTTATAGAGTGGCGTTACAGTGCTTAGGATAACGTTATGCAACGTTATGCATCGTAGGGTGTACGTTGAAGGCTAAATATAGATGTGATGCAACGTTATGCAACGTAGGGTGTACGTTGGAGGCTAAATATAGATGTAATGCAACGTTATTCAACGTATGTGCAACGTTATATCACGTGGGGTGTCGGACGAGTCCATGAATGGACTCGTCGTCACGACAGGAATAAAAGCGAGCGACGGGAGCGGTTCTGGCATTTTCACGCTATCACCGAACGAAGAAAGATGAGTTTTACATTACGCCCCGTCGATAGAAGATACAGTCGCTTATTTAGAACCGAGTCGCTATGTGTAGACATAGACTTTTTGGAAGATTGGTCCCACGTTCCAGCCGCTGATGTGCCTCAGCAACTACACAACACCGTTGAGGCCATCATAGAGGAAATTCGCCGAACTTTGAACGCCAGCGAAAGTGACTACGTACGAATTGCCATTAGTCACCCGGGACTCAAAACACCTATTTGGTTACCGTTTCGAGAGTATCGTCTGTTAAAAGCCGAAGATATTTTACAGAAAGTGGCTGCCGTCTTACAGAGCAACGAGGAATTTTGACTCGATCAACGCATGTCCATGAATATTTGTCACGTGTCCCCTCCCGATGGTAGAGGTAGCGGTGGAACAAACGTCAAGAAGAGACACAGCGCTAATTTTGACGAGTATTTAAAGAAAAAGAGATGCCTCGTCACCATAAAGAATACCGATGACTTGTGTTTCCAGCGAGCCATTGTCGTCGCTCGTCACTATGCGAACAAACAAGACACCCCTGAGTGGCAAAGGGAGAGGAGGAGATTATTCAGGACAGGACCCCATTCGTGGCAGACGAAGAAAACAGAAGCACTCATCGATGCCGCCGGTGGAACCAAGGAAGCTTGTACGGGGATGGAAACATGGGAACTGTACGCCAAGTATTTGGGAGGACAAGGATACCAACTCAACATTTTCTCTCAAGCCATCTTTGGTAAGGCCATCTATCGAGGAACAAAACACGTCATCGGAACACCAAAACAGCTGAACCTGTATTTACACAGCAGACATTATGACGTTATTACTTCCATGCCCGCCTTTGCGGAAAGGTCGTATTTTTGTGAGACCTGTCAAGTGGGATACAATGGTGCCGAGAAACATTCGTGTCACGTCATGTGTCAAGGCTGCAAGAAAGTGGGTGCACCCTGTCTACCCGATCCCAACACAAAGACGTGTTACTGTTGTCATCGTGTGTTTGTGAGCCGGCAGTGTTTCGATAACCATCTCGCCACCCGTTCCAGAGCCAACGGTAGTATATGTCATCGGTGGAAGAAATGTAAAACATGTCAGAAGGAGTGGGACGTCATCGCAGCCAAGCGAAATTTAGAAGAACATCGATGCGGAGAATACAAGTGCTCCATCTGTCGTGAGTGGCACACGGCCGCAAAACAGTTTTGTTACATTCAACCGTTAAAATCACCCATCGACATGGATAGAGACAGAAAGACACAAATCGACAAACAACAGCAATCAACGTTGACCCGTTTCGTCTTCTTTGACTTTGAATGCCAGCAAGATACAGGTGAACACATACCCAACTTATGTGTTCTGCAAGTGTGCTGTCACTTTTGTATCGATAACCAAGAACCCTGCGAGCACTGTGACACGTACTGGAATTACCAACGAGAAATTGTGTTTAAAGGACCAAACACACTGGACGATGTGGGCAAATGGTTTTTACAACTCGCTGCTCACGGTACGGTGGTAGATGGTCGGAAAAATGACAGTCACGAATCGAGTCCCGTGATCGCCGTGGCTCACAACTTTAAAGGTTACGATGGACTGCTAATTTTACAGACGCTGCACAAACATTCCGTGGCGCAACCTGAAGTTATAATGCAGGGTGGGAAAGCGATGACTATCACTGTTGGTACGGTCAAATTCATCGATTCCCTCAACTTTTTACCAATGGCTTTACGGGACATGCCCAAAACCTTCGACCTGCAAGAATTGAAGAAAGGTTATTTCCCTCACCCTTTTAACAGACCGGAGAATGAAGATTACGTGGGCGCTTATCCTCCCAACACCGATTACGATCCGGATGGCATGAGCGTGTCGGAACGAGAGAAGTTTCACGCGTGGTACCAACAACACAGTCACGACGTCTTTGATTTTCGCCAGGAAATTTTGACCTACTGTAAGAGCGATGTGGATGTCTTGCGTCGGTGTTGTGGTGTGTTTCGCGAGATATTCCTCATGGACACGGGCATCGATCCCTTTGAGAAGAGCCTGACCCTGGCCTCCGCCTGCAGTCGCGTACTACGCACACACTACCTGGAGAAAGACACACTCGTCGTCATTCCTCGAGCCCTGATGCAAGAGCCGACATCGGGTCAAGACTGGCATCGCTTCCAGCCTCGACAACAGTCCAACAAAGCACTTTGTTGGTTGGAATGGGAACAACATCGACAGACCATGGCCGCTTTCCGGAACCAGACCCCTCTACCAAACATTCGACACGCCCGCAACGGTAGTGAATGTCGAGTCGGCCCTTACAGTTTAGATGGTATGGACACGACCACGGGTACAGTGTACGAGTTTCACGGCTGTGCCTTTCACGGTTGTCCCAAATGTTTTCCGGGTCCCGTCCAAGACGTTCAACATAAACATCCCTACGATCCCTCGCGCAGTATGCGAGACTTGTACCAGAAGACCCAGGAACGTCACCGTCAACTCCAGGAACAGTACGGTATGCAGACCATTCGCGTCATGTGGGAGTGTGAGATGGAAGAAGAACGACGCCATGATCCCGAGATGGACGAATTTCTGATTGGATTGGAAGATCAGCAATGGCCCGCTCCCGAACCTCTGATGCCCCGCAACGCTTTCTTTGGCGGAAGAACGAATGCCATTCAACTGTTGGTCAACGAGTCGGCCGAAGAGATGCGCTACATCGACGTGGTGTCCCTGTACCCTTACATCTGCAAGTACGGTACCTTTCCCATCAAGGAACCCACGATCGTCACACAGCCCGATCAAGACCAGTGGCAGCAGTACGAAGGGTTGATCCAGTGTTCCGTGCTACCACCTCGTGGCCTGTACCACCCGGTGCTCCCGTTTCGACGAAAACAGAAATTGGTGTTTGCCCTGTGTCGAAGCTGCGTCGACGAACACATGCAACAAGGGGAGATTGCAGAATACCAACCTTGTGATCACACCGACGAACAGCGAGCCTGGGTGGGTACATTTGTCACTCTGGAACTGAAGAAAGCGGTGAGCCTGGGATACCGCGTATTAAAAGTATACGAAGTCTGGCACTGGAAAGAATTCAGCACCTACGATCCCGATGCCAAAACGGGTGGTCTGTTTACGGGGTACATTAATCACTACCCAAAGAAGAAGATGGAAAGTAGCGGTTATCCCGACACCTGTCACACCGAAGAAGACAAGATCCGCTTCGTGAACGACGTGTACGACACCGAAGGTATTCGTCTGGATCCCGCATCAATAAAACCAAACAAAGGGATGCGGGCGTTTAGTAAACTTCAGCTCAACACGGCTTGGGGGAAATTCGGACAGCGAGACAACTTTCCCAAGACAGAATATATCACAGAGCCCAGCGTCTTCTTTGAAAAAATGTTGGACGTGACCCAGACCGTGCGAGATGTACAGTTAGTCAACGACAACATGGTCTTGATGGAAACGTTGAAAAAAGAAGGACATGTCGCACCTTGTCCCATCACCAATGTGGTTATCGCCGCCTTCGTCACGGCCCAGGCCCGTTTGAAACTCTATTCCGTCTTGGAAAAGTTGGGAGAGCGCGTATGCTATTTTGACACGGACAGCGTCATCTACCAATATAATCCTCAATCATGGAATCCCCCGGAAGGTTCAAGTTTAGGCCAGTGGAAGAACGAGTTGCCCGAGAACGTCGCCATTAAGGAATTTGTGAGCGGAGGACCAAAGAATTATGCGTACAGGCAAAGCGATGGAAAAACGGTATGCAAAGTCCGGGGATTCACCTTGAATTATCGTGCCTCCCAACAACTGAATTACGTCATCATGAAGGAGAACGTACGGCACGTCAATCAAAACGAACCGCTTGTCATCTCCAATCCGTTTAAGATTTCGAGATCACGTGATCGACGGCTCTGGACACGCCCCGAGAACAAAAAATATAAAATCGTGTACGACAAGCGTTTCGTTCGATTCAATGACAATGGCCAACCGATCAACACTTACCCCTACGGATACTGACGTTTGTGTCTCGGGAACGTGGCGACCAAACAGAGAAGATGGTGAATCAGCACCAACGAATACGGATATGGTCGAAAAACTCAGAGAACGATGGCTCAACTTTCGTGTCAGCAAGTGTTATTTGCCAATAATAGAAACAAGTCAGCGCCAGGAGTGTTTCGGCTGCAAGCACAATCATTCCAGTCCGAGATACCATTCGTGTCATGGACTAGGTGTGTCTTCCATAACGGGCCAACCCTCGCATCCTGTTGACGATTACAGTCACTACCTCTGGTTGGACGAGCCGAAATCAGAAGACGTCGATAAAGTATTAGACAGTATGGTGGACGATCCACGGGATCGAGTCAAGACGTGGGAAGACGAACAACGATGGCAGGAAGATGTCATGCAAGCCTTGAGAAAGTACTGGGAAATCGTTCCTGGGTTTAAGAGGACGGTGATCAAACGCAAAAATGGACTGTGCCCCATACGCGTATGGATGGAGCAGACATCGAGGGGTAAGTTATATTGGGATCTGAATGAAATGGCTGTCAAAGAGATCTCTGACATGGTGATAGAAGGTTGGGAATCTCTTGGCAGACAGCTGGGGGTCAGTGAAGAGCATATTAGTCACGCCAAGAAGATTTACCCTAACGACACACGGAAACAAATCATTAACATGTTCAACCAGTGGCGAAGAATGTACGACAAGGAAGCTGGCCTGTTGGTACGAGAAATGCAGGGAAACATTAAGCGAGCCAATCTAGTGACGTTGATGGAAGCCTGTCTCGCGAGTGGAGCCGTCATCGCTTGGGACGACCTGCTACCGCATGTGGACAGCCTGTAATCATAGACTCGAATCAGTGTTGTTAGTTTTATGTCTGTTTTTTATTGTACAATACCGTATGCAACATGAGCAGAAATAGGAAGAACCGTTTAAGATTTTTAGATCACGTGATCTCTGGACACGCCCCGAGAACAAAAAGTATAAAATCGTGTACGACAAGCGTTTAGTTCAATTCAATGACAATGGCCAACCGATCAACACTTACCCCTATGGATACTGACTTTCGTGTCTCGGGAGGATGGCGACCGAACAGAGATGGAGACGAATCGACAGAAAATACAGATTTGATCGAGAAACTAAGACGACGATGGCTCAATTTTCGGGTCTGCAAGTGTTACCTACCCATCATAGAGGAAAAGCAACACGAGGAGTGTATTGGATGCAAGTACGATCACCCCAGTCAGAGATACCATTCGTGTCTGGGATTGGGCGTGTGTTCCATAACGGGCCGAGCCTCACACCCTGTCGACGATTACAATCACTACCTCTGGTTGGACGAGCCGAAACCAGAAGACGTCGATAGCGTGTTAGGCAGTATGGTGGACAACCCACGCGACCGAGTCAAGACGTGGGAGGACGAACAACAATGGCGGGAAGACGTGGACGAAGCCTTGAAAAAGTTTTGGAGTGTGGTTCCGGGATTTAAGACGGTGTTGATCAAACGCAAAGACGAGTTCATCGAACCCAAAGAGAATCCCATACGTCGGTGGATGGACGAGTTACCAGAGAAAAAGAAACGATGGTTCCTGGATCAAATGGATATCAACGTCATGTCCGGTAAACTGGGCGAAGGCTGGGAATGTATTGGCAGACATCTGGGAATCAGAGAAGCACGGATCAGTCAAGCCAAGATGAGTCATCCTAACAACGCGCGCATGCAAATTTTCACCGTGTTCAACCATTGGCGACAAAGACATGGTAATCGAGCCAGCCTGATGACATTGTTGGAGGCCTGTCACGTGAGTGAAGCTGTCATTGATTGGGAAGAAGTGCAAAAGTACGTGGAAAGCCTGGAAATCATAGACTAGACACGGACCAATCGAAACGAAGGAAAAGAAAGAACCAATCAAAAGAGAGTGACGTCACAACCAAGGGTATAAGAAGCAAAGTCTCAGAATAAAATTTCATTCTACTCTCGATGGCTAGTCAAGTTTGTTTCTCCTGTAACAATGTCGGACACTGGTATAGAGACTGCCCTGCTCGTTCCCAACAGCAGCAACGAAATCCACAACCAAGACAAGACAGATCAGCTTATGGTTCCTATGGAAAATGTTACCGCTGTGGAGAACCAGGACACTGGGCGCCCCAGTGTGGACAACGAGCCGAAGCCCAAAAAGCGAAAAATGACGAAGAAAGAAAAGAAGACGTCAAAAGAAAGTGTTACGGGATCAAGAGACCCACCGACGACAACCACAAATGTCTCAACTGTGGACAGCTTGGTCACGGCCTGCTCGAGTGCGAAAAAGAAATCCAAACAGAAAACAACTTTGAAGCCGTTGCCAGTCGCATGTTCGACAACAACGTCGATATGCCCAGAGACAAAACCCGCAGTCAGCGATACTGGTACTGGTCAGGAGAAGCGTTCGAATTCTACAGGCGCTACAAAGAAAAACAGAAAACAGAAGCCTGTCAGTCCTCCAGTTATTACCCCAACTACGAGTGAAACTGACGAAACCCCGAAGCCGGCTGTTATTTTGTTGGCGGAGAAGGAAGCAGAAAGTTTTGCCCGAGCATTCATCCAGTATGCGGGTCCGAGAGATATGACCGAAGTCTTGGCGTATCCCCCCTGTTTCGATATGAGCGAATGGGTACCCGTTGTCGTCACGTTTGCTGAAGTGGAAGACTGGCACCCACACGATACGATGCAGAAGCTGTTGGGAAAAGTGTATTGGATTCCTCGTGTCCTGAGAAACGTACCCTGGTTGAGACAAGAGATCCTGAAGAGAGAACGCGTTAACTAACATTTTTTCTTTTCCTTTGTACTATATGTTGTATTGAATGTATTTTTGAATGCTCTTTTTTGTATTTTTTGTAAAATAAAATCTGTTCTTATTTCACTCCATGTCTGTTGTTCTGTGGTGGGCGCGAAGGTATAAAAGGCAGGGGAGAAGGGGATTGGGGGACAGTGCAAGATGGATGTGGCGTTCAAACACCCCTTTACCATGTTAGTCAGCGGTCCAACAGGGGTTGGCAAGACGGTCTTTGTACAGAAATTTCTCCAAGAGTCTCTGTTCGACATCCCTCCCCAACGCACCGTGTGGGCCTACGGGGAATGGCAAGAGAGTTACGAACACTTTCCATACACTTATGTCAAAGGATTGACGGATATTGACGACGTGATGGGGCAAGTCAAAGGGCCCCAATGTTTAATCGTGGACGATTTGATGGGGGAAGACACGGAGATATTGCAACAGTGGTTTACGAAAAAAAGTCATCACCACGACACGAGTGTCATTTACATTGTGCAAAATTTGTTTGACAAGCGACAGCGTACCATCAGTCTGAATGCCCATTACTTGGTTTTGTTCAAAAATCCTCGAGACGCCTCGCAAATTAGTGTGTTGTCCCGTCAGATGTACCCTTCCCATACCAAGTATATGGAGGAAGCTTTCAAGGATGCGACGAGTACCCCTCGCAGTTACTTACTCATTGATTTGAAGCCCGACACACCCGAGACTCTGCGGTTGAGAAGCAACATTTTACCCGAAGAGGAACCACCCATCGTCTACGTCCAAAAAGTATAAAAGGGGGACCTGTACCTCGAATTGATTCTGTTTGTCACGATGGCTCGCACGAAGAATACGCAGCGGAAACACCCACCTCCGACCCTTCCCCGGGCGACGTTCCCGACCCTGGCACCGGACCTTCGTGGTCCCACGGTACGAAGGCGCACTCGTCCGAACATGAGGGCCCCCAGAACCCAATGGTTACCCCCCTCGTTGACACCACCCACGAGTCCTATGTCTCCCTTACCACTCACACCACCACGCTTTTTCTCCCCAGTCACACCCCCACGACCCATGTCACCACGTTCCCCTTCTCGGTCTCCCTCGCCGATCTTTCGAAGACCACGAAGACCACGAAGAGAAAAGAAGAGTTCTATAAAAGGATTGAAGGCGTTCATTCGCAAGTTACAACAACTGACTCCCGATATGGCTTATGGACAGCTGGCCAAGAATACGGGCAGGGCGCGTATTGGATTGTTGCAGTGGTTCAAGTTGGCGGCCAACCATTTGCTGAATGATAACATCCAACCCCTGCATGCACAACACAAGAAATGGGTGGAACGAAATCGCCAGGTGTTGACCCAATTGACGGAGAAAAACATGCCGACGACTGAAAAACTCTCTCTGATCATGAAACCCGGAGGACGTGGATTTTTTGGGGGCGTGTTGATTCGTATCTTGCTGCGATGGAAGGAAAGGCTGCAAGAGGAAAGAAACAAGAAACGAAATAAATTCGTTCGACGGACCGCTCAGCGTGGAAAGGGTCTGAGTGCCAAAGAGTTGAATCAACATCGAGCATTGCTTCGCAAATTGACTAATCCACGAACATCACCCAACGTCAAAAAAAGGCTTCTCAAACAACAAGGCGGTGCTATCGGTGCCTTGCTCGCTATGGCCATTCCAGCATTAGCCCCCTTGGTATCTAAACTATTGGGAGGACAACAGGGTGGTAAACATCCCTGGACAAGAAGGAGCGAGAGAGCGAACGCTGGGTTTGCCGAGTTCAAGAAACTATTTGGTGGATAACCTGTGGGACAGAAAGGTATAAAAAGGGAACCGGTGCATGACCCCGAGCTCAGTCATGGAGACACTGCGGTATCTATTGAACACTGCACCGAAAGACCGTCCTCTTTTACTCGAGACCCAGCCCATCGTCGACGGTGTGTGTGAGTGTATTGGAAACCTGATTCGTGGCAACGTTCCTGTGGCCGACAAAGAAATCAAACGTTTGAAAAAGGACGCCCCCTTGTTACGACGTTTGGGCACGTCTAAAACACCTTGGAAGACCCGTCGGCGACTTCTGAAACAACAAAAAGGAGGATTCTTCACCCGGTTGTTTCGGTCTTTTCCAAAAGATGAAATTCGCCAAGAAAATGAAACTGGTACCCTTCGACGGACCCACCGACGTCAAACCCGTCAAAGTCATGCAAGTCGAACCCGTGTACGATCGAGATCCACTGCAGCAGGCCGTCGAAAATGTTCACCAAGACATGCAACGCGTGCTAAACGACCCAACACTGGGCGACGAAAATAAAATGCAACGGTACGGACAGTTGTTACAGCGTTATCAAACGATGCAAAAGAAACGAAAACATGTCATTCCCTTGTCGGACGAAAACATACCCGAGCACAAAGAAGAAGCAGCCGTGGTGTCGGAGATACCCATTCTGGAGTCGGTTCCCCGAGCCTATCAACATCGAGCTCGCCTTTTGTTGAAACACATGAAAGAAAAGACACCTTGGTCGTGGAATGAGAACTTGGAATTGATTCGGAATGGCGTACCCGTACCAGGTACCAATGCCATTGACATTGTGAACGATTTGGTTCGTCGGTGAAAGAATACCCAGGCCCCCATGGGATGGTTTGGCGTGATGCAAAGTTTAAAGGCCACGAACGTACCGCGCGAAGCCATTGGTAATCAAGAACGATGGAACGTATTGTCCACGCCACCCACACGGCCTCCGCCGCGACGTCCGAGAAAGAAGAAAATCTCCAGTACGGATACCCCTAGTACATCTACCAGAAGATGGCTGTCTTTGCAAAACCTATAAATAGCCTGATCATATGCCAATCGATTGAAACATGGAACGAAAGCTGAAGAAAGTATATTACGACCCGAAACACCCGGCCGCTTTCGATGGAGCCCTGGGTCTTCACAAAGCTACTGGTGTGGCTTTGGACCAAGTCAAGACATGGTTGAAACAACAAAGGGCGTACACCTTGCACAAACCACTGAAAAAGAAATTCTCTCGGTCCCCCACGGTGGTGGCCGGGATAGATCACCAATGGCAAGCAGATTTGAGCGATATGTCGGCCTTGGCCCAACAGAATGAGGGATACAGGTTTTTGCTGTGCGTCATCGATGTATTTTCCAAGTACGCATGGGTGTTGCCTCTCAAAAACAAGACGGGGGACAGTCTGGTGGACGCTTTTCGTCGAATCTTTCAAAGTCGACAACCTCTACGACTTCAAACGGATAAAGGTACCGAATTCCTCAATCGAAAAATGCAAACGTACTTGAAAAAGAAAAATATTCATTTCTTCGTGACACACAACGTCGAAACCAAGGCCAGTGTGGTGGAACGATTTCAACGGACATTGAAAGAGCGTATGTGGCGATACTTTACTCATCGACAAACACAACGGTACATCGATGTGCTAGACGAATTGGTTCGGGCTTATAATGCTAGACGACATCGTACCATTGGCATGGCACCCAAAGACGTTCGTCCCGAACACGAATGGATGTTGACAACACCTCCACGTCCCACCAAAAAGAAAAAGAAAACCATGGACACCGGCACGACCGTACGTTTGGCTTTACCGAAACATGGGGCTTTTGATAAAGGTTACTGGCCAAACTGGACTCTGGAATCATTCAACGTTACACCCAACATCGGTCCCGGTTACAAACTTTTGGACGAAAGAGGTGAACCCATACAGGGTACCTTCTATCCCGAAGAATTGCAAGCGGTCCAAGTCAACGACGATGAGATCTTTCCCATCGAAAGAGTACTCGAAAGAAAAAAAGACAAAGTTTTGGTGAAATGGTTGGGCTATCCGGCGAGTTTTAATTCGTGGATCGACAGGACCAGTCTCCAAAACGTATAAATAGGAGTGAGAGACGTCAACCTCAGTCAACATGCAAGACCATTACTAGAAGATCATGTCTGAGTACATCGAATTTAACAATCGTCTAGCCACGTTTGACAACCGATGGACACATGTTCATCCATCCGCCCCCAAGTTAAGTGAAGCAGGGTTTGTGTATTATGGTGATACTGATCGCGTGCAGTGTTTCAGCTGCAAATTAATATTGAAGGATTGGCAGAAATTCGACGATCCATTCCACGAACACGCTAAATATAAACCAAACTGCCCCTATTTGAGAATGATTAAAGGGTCTTTGTGTGGTGGTTACCGATGGGAATACAAAGGAATACTAGCGGGAAAAGTCATCTCGTTGGCCCATTCCCGTGTGTTGTACAGGTGTAAAGACGAATGTGTTAGGGTCGCTAAGAAAGCAGACTTTAGCATTGTTGATAGTATGGGTAGACCCTATTTATTCATAACGGAGTGGAATTGCAAAGAAGATAAAGTCAAACAATGGAATATAGACAACATGCCCATCGTAACACATGATTTCGAAGCTTATTTGTTGAACCAGTAACCCGGTGACCAGGACCAGTCTCCAAAACGTATAAATAGGAGCGAGAGACGTCAACCTCAGTCAACATGCAAGACGAAATCACGTCTACGTCCGCGAGTGCCCACAATTGGTCGCTCTTGGGAAAACGTGTGCCACAAGCGGAAATTGTCTTTTTCTGTCAAGTGATTTTAGTGTACGTCGTGGCGGGTGTTTCTTTGTCCCAGTTGGCCTTCAAACCCGACGGATCGCAGACTACCTTGTGGACGGCTTTGCTCTCCAGTACCTTGGGTTACCTGTTACCTTCACCGACCTTGAAAACCAAACATAATGAACAACGACCGACCCTTTTACCTCACGCTTCCTAGTGACAGTTCCATGTCGTGGTATCCCGACAACAAAGTCTCCACGTATCACACCCACCTGGAACCGCCACTTCTTGTCGATCATCGGGATTGGGAAGTGGGCCTGTCCATGATCACGTTACCTGACCATTGGCAAAACATCGATCAACGAGACAACACGCTCGGCTTACGCATTCATCCTTGGTCGCCCCCGAGCACGGCGTCCGAAGTAAAGATATGTCGGGACCGCCACAGGATTGACCCGTCGAATTGTTTCAAAGGTGTAAAGGGTGGTGAGATCAAGGGATCGATCGAAATGGAAACGCACATCAAGAGTGACGACTACGAGTCGCTGAGACACATCCTGGATGTCCTGAACACTAGACTGGATGATTTGTGGAACCTGACTCCCATCTACGATCATTTGGCCCATCAACCCGAACGTTTGGATCCCAATAACAAGGAAATGACCGACGAAGAGAAGAAACAGCAAAATGACTACGAAACTCGAGAGATGATGCGTCAAGGGGCCGTATCAAGAGGTTCCTTCGTGTCTTTCAAGAAAGACAACACCAACGATAAAGTGTATCTGAAGATCAATCACGTGCAGACGCTTTTCTGGTTGGACGTGTTGCCGAAAATCGAACTTCGTCTGTGTGGTCCCATCGTGTCCATGTTGGGATGGACTGGAAACGAAATGATGATTTCCCTGCAGTCAATCGAAATGACCGGCGAAGATGGCCAAAGTCTACGGTATTTCTACGCCCACCACATCGCGAATCTTCAAATCCAGTTCGATCTGTTTTACATCTATACGGACATTATCGAACCCCAGATCGTAGGCGACGTGAAGGCTACTTTGTTGGACGTGATTCCCAGTCGACGATTGTATCACCGCCCCGCCAGGATTCACTACTTACCTCTGAAGTACAGTCGACTAAACTCCATTGGTCTCTATATAAGGAACGGAATGGGGAAAGCCGTGCCATTTCTCGACGGTAAGGTGGTGGTCCAACTTCATTTTCGCCGCCGATGATGATTCGAGTGTACAAAGGTGGAGTGCTCAGACAGCGAGGGGCTGGCAATGGTCTGGTAGTGTACAAGGGGGGAATTCTGAGACAACAGGGTGCCGGTCGATGGTCGGGGTTATTGAATGCCGTCAAATCGGTCGGGAAGACCTTGTGGTCGGCTGGCAAAGAGGCCGTGAAAAAGAATGTGGTCCAAATGTTACCCAAAGTGGGGCAAAGCGT
Source organism: Patella pellucida (assembly GCA_917208275.1). Lineage (NCBI taxonomy): Eukaryota > Metazoa > Mollusca > Gastropoda > Patellidae > Patella > Patella pellucida. The sequence goes on from OU795044.1 coordinate 36,409,159, forward strand.
GCTCGACGCCGTCAGTGGTCGTGAAAAATGGAACTGGAAGAAAGTCGCCCAGGACACGCTTCGCCCCGCGTTGTCAAACACGATGTCCGACACACTCAAGAACGTGGTCGCCCACCTGGAACCTATAAAAGACCCCTCACGAACCCCGTCCACTTCACATCGTCCGAAGAGGAAGAAGAAGCCACAGGTCACCTCTCACAAACGACGTAAACTAGATATCTTCGACCATGGCTACGCAGGTAATGCGCAATGATTCCTGTCCCTGCGCGCGAGACGAATTGCAGAATTTGTTCAGTGTACCCGACACGCAGACGGCCATAAACAAGGTGACCCACATTAGAAAGTATCCACTGACACCCGACCTGAACCACGATGGTCCCATCGAATTTTATATTTCCAATGCCACCACCGATTTCATCGATCTGGCCAACATGACACTACACGTGGCCCTGAAGGTGACCAAGAACGACGGGGGTGACCTGGATGCGGATAGTCAAGTCGCACCCATTAACAACTTGTTTCATTCGTTGTTTAAAGACGTCAAATTACGCCTGGGAAAGGATGCCGAAACTTTGGTCACCAACTCTCTGCCCACCTATCCCTATCGGGCTTACTTGGAGAATTTGTTGAGTTTCGGTAAGGGAGCCAAGAACGACCACCTGTCGAAACAAGTCCTGTGGGAAAAAGATACCGCCGGACAGTTCAATTCCACGAAATCCGTCGCAACCAATGGGGATGGTGGACGACAGGCACCGACTAACAAAGGATTGGAAGAACGCCAGAAAACCATCGCTGCCAGTCGCACCTTTGAATTGCAGTCACGTCTACACTTGGACATGTGTTTACAAGATCGGTATTTGATTGACGGTGTGGACCTGCGGTTGAAATTGGAAAAGCAATCCACGAAATTCTTTCTGATGTACGGTGAAGGCAACGATGCAGAAGACTACAAAGTCGAGTTCACCAAAGCCTACCTGGATATCCCGTTCGTCACTCTGGCTCCCAGTACCTACACACGGGTGGCTGCGCAACTTCAATCGTCCAACGCCAAGTATCCCCTGAAGCGCGTGGTGGTCCGCGACATGGTCATTCCCGACAATCGCACCAGTCACGTCTTAGACAATCTGTTTGTCAACGAAAGCCTACCAAAGAGATTAATCGTGGGTATGGTACGTAACACGGCCTACGATGGAAGAAAAAACAGAAATCCCTTCGAATTCCAACACAATCAATTGGAAAACATCAAATTGACCAAGAACGGTGAAATTGTAGACGAATACGACGTCAACTTTCCCCAGCGACAAGCCATCACTCCCTACCTGGATTTGATGAAAAGGGTGGCCGTCTTAAACACCCGAGAAGACCTGGACCTCCCTTTCCACGACTATATCAATGGGTACACCTTGTATTGTTTCGATTTGACCAACGACCACGGAGCCGATGGTAACTACTTTCATCCCAAAGCGGCGGGTAACCTGTCTTTGGAACTCAAGTTCGCTGCGGCCCCGACCAATCACCTCAGTCTTGTTGTGTTTGCCGAATACGACAATGTCTTGGAAATCGACGCTAACCGACAAGTCATCACAGATTGGTGAGGCTCTCTCCAATCAACAATTGACACAGACTTTAGAAAAACATCTCCCTGGTAGCGTTTTCGGGGGTGTATGGGCCCGTAATCATCTGGATATACTACGCCCGACCTCGTACCCTAAAGCCTACGTCATCAACACGGACGACGAAGACCAACCCGGCAAACACTGGACCGTGTTTGTATGCGAAGGACCAGATCACGTTACCTTCTTCGATTCGTACGGCTGTCACCCTGATGTCTACGGAGAAGCCTTTCGACGTTTCGTCCGAGATCTACAACTCCACTACCAACCCCGATGGATTCAAGGACTCGACAGTGTTGTGTGCGGACATTATTGTTTGTATTATCTATGTCATCGATTTCACGTGCCCTCCACACACGCCCTCTCCGTTTTCGGTCGCGTGTATCGTGTAAACGATATACTAGTCGAACAATGGGCCAGGGATCATTTCCCCGATTTGCAACCAGACCAGAAGAAGGGACAACGGTGTCGATGCTTTTTTGCTCTGTAAATATGTTTTTTTGTGTTCAATGCCTTTGTGTTCAAGTTCAATTTTGTGTTCAATAATATGCTTTGTAAATGTGTTCAAGTTCAATAAAATGTCGACAACATATTACGTGTCTGTTTTTTTTTGTGACGTCATGTGACGTCATGCTATTCTGATTGGTGGAAAATGGTTTCGCCCCAACACATTAGACTCGCCCCGCCCCGAGCTATAAATAGGAGTGTCGAAGCCAAAAGAAGTCAAAAACAAAATGGATTCTAACGATAAGAGAGTCTGTACAACTTGTGGGGGATATCACCCTTTGTTTAAGGGGAACCGGCCAGATGCCGATTACCTTGTCTGTTTCTGGTGTGGGGTAGATGTGTCGAACACCTACCATAGGAGATCTAAACATCATCTCAAATGCCAGAAGCGGCCAAGGTATTTGGCAGAAAAGCCGAAATGCTCCTGCTAACCCTCGCATTCTAGTCTGACCAAACGGCCCTTTTCAGGGCCAACTTAATCAATGGAAAAGAGTTCTTCCCCCTTCTCCCCTCTTCTCCTTCTCTTCTCCTTCTTCCCTCCTCTCTCTCTCTCTCTCTCTCTTTCTTCCGCGCGCGCGCCCTCTCTTTCTGGGTCATGCACGTGCAAGGTCACGTGCAAGGGGTCAAACACGTGCAAGGGGTCACACACGTACAAGGGGTCATCAAGGTCAAACACGTGCAAGGTCATGTGCATGCACGTGCATGCGTCTGCGCATGCACGCACGAGCGTAGTCATACAAGCCCCCTTACTACTGCCGTAGACGAGAGAAGGTGACGAAACTGCGTAGTTGTGCCTTCCGAATTGACCCGATACTTAGTCTCAGTTTGTTCCAAAAAAGGCGTCTACAGCACCCGGTGTTCCCAGGCGGTCACCCATCCAAGTACTCACCGGGCCCGACGTTGCTTAACTTCAGTGATCGGACGAGAACTGGTGTTTTCAACGTGGTGTGGCCGTAGACGAGAGAAGGTGACGAAACTGCGTAGTTGTGCCTTCCGAATTGACCCGATACTTAGTCTCAGTTTGTTCCAAAAAAGGCGTCTACAGCACCCGGTGTTCCCAGGCGGTCACCCATCCAAGTACTCACCGGGCCCGACGTTGCTTAACTTCAGTGATCGGACGAGAACTGGTGTTTTCAACGTGGTGTGGCCGTAGACGAGAGAAGGTGACGAAACTGCGTAGTTGTGCCTTCCGAATTGACCCGATACTTAGTCTCAGTTTGTTCCAAAAAAGGCGTCTACAGCACCCGGTGTTCCCAGGCGGTCACCCATCCAAGTACTCACCGGGCCCGACGTTGCTTAACTTCAGTGATCGGACGAGAACTGGTGTTTTCAACGTGGTGTGGCCGTAGACGAGAGAAGGTGACGAAACTGCGTAGTTGTGCCTTCCGAATTGACCCGATACTTAGTCTCAGTTTGTTCCAAAAAAGGCGTCTACAGCACCCGGTGTTCCCAGGCGGACACCCATCCAAGTACTCACCGGGCCCGACGTTGCTTAACTTCAGTGATCGGACGAGAACTGGTGTTTTCAACGTGGTGTGGCCGTAGACGAGAGAAGGTGACGAAACTGCGTAGTTGTGCCTTCCGAATTGACCCGATACTTAGTCTCAGTTTGTTCCAAAAAAGGCGTCTACAGCACCCGGTGTTCCCAGGCGGTCACCCATCCAAGTACTCACCGGGCCCGACGTTGCTTAACTTCAGTGATCGGACGAGAACTGGTGTTTTCAACGTGGTGTGGCCGTAGACGAGAGAAGGTGACGAAACTGCGTAGTTGTGCCTTCCGAATTGACCCGATACTTAGTCTCAGTTTGTTCCAAAAAAGGCGTCTACAGCACCCGGTGTTCCCAGGCGGTCACCCATCCAAGTACTCACCGGGCCCGACGTTGCTTAACTTCAGTGATCGGACGAGAACTGGTGTTTTCAACGTGGTGTGGCCGTAGACGAGAGAAGGTGACGAAACTGCGTAGTTGTGCCTTCCGAATTGACCCGATACTTAGTCTCAGTTTGTTCCAAAAAAGGCGTCTACAGCACCCGGTGTTCCCAGGCGGTCACCCATCCAAGTACTCACCGGGCCCGACGTTGCTTAACTTCAGTGATCGGACGAGAACTGGTGTTTTCAACGTGGTGTGGCCGTAGACGAGAGAAGGTGACGAAACTGCGTAGTTGTGCCTTCCGAATTGACCCGATACTTAGTCTCAGTTTGTTCCAAAAAAGGCGTCTACAGCACCCGGTGTTCCCAGGCGGTCACCCATCCAAGTACTCACCGGGCCCGACGTTGCTTAACTTCAGTGATCGGACGAGAACTGGTGTTTTCAACGTGGTGTGGCCGTAGACGAGAGAAGGTGACGAAACTGCGTAGTTGTGCCTTCCGAATTGACCCGATACTTAGTCTCAGTTTGTTCCAAAAAAGGCGTCTACAGCACCCGGTGTTCCCAGGCGGACACCCATCCAAGTACTCACCGGGCCCGACGTTGCTTAACTTCAGTGATCGGACGAGAACTGGTGTTTTCAACGTGGTGTGGCCGTAGACGAGAGAAGGTGACGAAACTGCGTAGTTGTGCCTTCCGAATTGACCCGATACTTAGTCTCAGTTTGTTCCAAAAAAGGCGTCTACAGCACCCGGTGTTCCCAGGCGGTCACCCATCCAAGTACTCACCGGGCCCGACGTTGCTTAACTTCAGTGATCGGACGAGAACTGGTGTTTTCAACGTGGTGTGGCCGTAGACGAGAGAAGGTGACGAAACTGCGTAGTTGTGCCTTCCGAATTGACCCGATACTTAGTCTCAGTTTGTTCCAAAAAAGGCGTCTACAGCACCCGGTGTTCCCAGGCGGTCACCCATCCAAGTACTCACCGGGCCCGACGTTGCTTAACTTCAGTGATCGGACGAGAACTGGTGTTTTCAACGTGGTGTGGCCGTAGACGAGAGAAGGTGACGAAACTGCGTAGTTGTGCCTTCCGAATTGACCCGATACTTAGTCTCAGTTTGTTCCAAAAAAGGCGTCTACAGCACCCGGTGTTCCCAGGCGGTCACCCATCCAAGTACTCACCGGGCCCGACGTTGCTTAACTTCAGTGATCGGACGAGAACTGGTGTTTTCAACGTGGTGTGGCCGTAGACGAGAGAAGGTGACGAAACTGCGTAGTTGTGCCTTCCGAATTGACCCGATACTTAGTCTCAGTTTGTTCCAAAAAAGGCGTCTACAGCACCCGGTGTTCCCAGGCGGTCACCCATCCAAGTACTCACCGGGCCCGACGTTGCTTAACTTCAGTGATCGGACGAGAACTGGTGTTTTCAACGTGGTGTGGCCGTAGACGAGAGAAGGTGACGAAACTGCGTAGTTGTGCCTTCCGAATTGACCCGATACTTAGTCTCAGTTTGTTCCAAAAAAGGCGTCTACAGCACCCGGTGTTCCCAGGCGGACACCCATCCAAGTACTCACCGGGCCCGACGTTGCTTAACTTCAGTGATCGGACGAGAACTGGTGTTTTCAACGTGGTGTGGCCGTAGACGAGAGAAGGTGACGAAACTGCGTAGTTGTGCCTTCCGAATTGACCCGATACTTAGTCTCAGTTTGTTCCAAAAAAGGCGTCTACAGCACCCGGTGTTCCCAGGCGGTCACCCATCCAAGTACTCACCGGGCCCGACGTTGCTTAACTTCAGTGATCGGACGAGAACTGGTGTTTTCAACGTGGTGTGGCCGTAGACGAGAGAAGGTGACGAAACTGCGTAGTTGTGCCTTCCGAATTGACCCGATACTTAGTCTCAGTTTGTTCCAAAAAAGGCGTCTACAGCACCCGGTGTTCCCAGGCGGTCACCCATCCAAGTACTCACCGGGCCCGACGTTGCTTAACTTCAGTGATCGGACGAGAACTGGTGTTTTCAACGTGGTGTGGCCGTAGACGAGAGAAGGTGACGAAACTGCGTAGTTGTGCCTTCCGAATTGACCCGATACTTAGTCTCAGTTTGTTCCAAAAAAGTCGTCTACAGCACCCGGTGTTCCCAGGCGGTCACCCATCCAAGTACTCACCGGGCCCGACGTTGCTTAACTTCAGTGATCGGACGAGAACTGGTGTTTTCAACGTGGTGTGGCCGTAGACGAGAGAAGGTGACGAAACTGCGTAGTTGTGCCTTCCGAATTGACCCGATACTTAGTCTCAGTTTGTTCCAAAAAAGGCGTCTACAGCACCCGGTGTTCCCAGGCGGTCACCCATCCAAGTACTCACCGGGCCCGACGTTGCTTAACTTCAGTGATCGGACGAGAACTGGTGTTTTCAACGTGGTGTGGCCGTAGACGAGAGAAGGTGAATAAAACTGCGTAGTTGTGCCTTCCGAATTGACCCGATACTTAGTCTCAGTTTGTTCCAAAAAAGGCGTCTACAGCACCCGGTGTTCCCAGGCGGTCACCCATCCAAGTACTCACCGGGCCCGACGTTGCTTAACTTCAGTGATCGGACGAGAACTGGTGTTTTCAACGTGGTGTGGCCGTAGACGAGAGAAGGTGACGAAACTGCGTAGTTGTGCCTTCCGAATTGACCCGATACTTAGTCTCAGTTTGTTCCAAAAAAGGCGTCTACAGCACCCGGTGTTCCCAGGCGGTCACCCATCCAAGTACTCACCGGGCCCGACGTTGCTTAACTTCAGTGATCGGACGAGAACTGGTGTTTTCAACGTGGTGTGGCCGTAGACGAGAGAAGGTGACGAAACTGCGTAGTTGTGCCTTCCGAATTGACCCGATACTTAGTCTCAGTTTGTTCCAAAAAAGGCGTCTACAGCACCCGGTGTTCCAAGGCGGTCACCCATCCAAGTACTCACCGGGCCCGACGTTGCTTAACTTCAGTGATCGGACGAGAACTGGTGTTTTCAACGTGGTGTGGCCGTAGACGAGAGAAGGTGACGAAACTGCGTAGTTGTGCCTTCCGAATTGACCCGATACTTAGTCTCAGTTTGTTCCAAAAAAGGCGTCTACAGCACCCGGTGTTCCCAGGCGGTCACCCATCCAAGTACTCACCGGGCCCGACGTTGCTTAACTTCAGTGATCGGACGAGAACTGGTGTTTTCAACGTGGTGTGGCCGTAGACGAGAGAAGGTGACGAAACTGCGTAGTTGTGCCTTCCGAATTGACCCGATACTTAGTCTCAGTTTGTTCCAAAAAAGGCGTCTACAGCACCCGGTGTTCCCAGGCGGTCACCCATCCAAGTACTCACCGGGCCCGACGTTGCTTAACTTCAGTGATCGGACGAGAACTGGTGTTTTCAACGTGGTGTGGCCGTAGACGAGAGAAGGTGACGAAACTGCGTAGTTGTGCCTTCCGAATTGACCCGATACTTAGTCTCAGTTTGTTCCAAAAAAGGCGTCTACAGCACCCGGTGTTCCCAGGCGGTCACCCATCCAAGTACTCACCGGGCCCGACGTTGCTTAACTTCAGTGATCGGACGAGAACTGGTGTTTTCAACGTGGTGTGGCCGTAGACGAGAGAAGGTGACGAAACTGCGTAGTTGTGCCTTCCGAATTGACCCGATACTTAGTCTCAGTTTGTTCCAAAAAACTCGTCTACAGCACCCGGTGTTCCCAGGCGGTCACCCATCCAAGTACTCACCGGGCCCGACGTTGCTTAACTTCAGTGATCGGACGAGAACTGGTGTTTTCAACGTGGTGTGGCCGTAGACGAGAGAAGGTGACGAAACTGCGTAGTTGTGCCTTCCGAATTGACCCGATACTTAGTCTCAGTTTGTTCCAAAAAAGGCGTCTACAGCACCCGGTGTTCCCAGGCGGTCACCCATCCAAGTACTCACCGGGCCCGACGTTGCTTAACTTCAGTGATCAGACGAGAACTGGTGTTTTCAACGTGGTGTGGCCGTAGACGAGAGAAGGTGACGAAACTGCGTAGTTGTGCCTTCCGAATTGACCCGATACTTAGTCTCAGTTTGTTCCAAAAAAGGCGTCTACAGCACCCGGTGTTCCAAGGCGGTCACCCATCCAAGTACTCACCGGGCCCGACGTTGCTTAACTTCAGTGATCGGACGAGAACTGGTGTTTTCAACGTGGTGTGGCCGTAGACGAGAGAAGGTGACGAAACTGCGTAGTTGTGCCTTCCGAATTGACCCGATACTTAGTCTCAGTTTGTTCCAAAAAAGGCGTCTACAGCACCCGGTGTTCCCAGGCGGTCACCCATCCATGTACTCACCGGGCCCGACGTTGCTTAACCGAATGTTCAAAAAGGCGTCTACAGCACCCGGTGTTCCCAGGCGGTCACCCATCCAAGTACTCACCGGGCCCGACGTTGCTTAACTTCAGTGATCGGACGAGAACTGGTGTTTTAAACGTGTTGTGGCCGTAAACGAGAGAAGGTGACGAAATGCCGTACTTGTGCCCACCGAATTGACCCGATACTTAGTCACCGAATGTTTCAAAAAGGCGTCTACAGCACCCGGTGTTCCCAGGCGGTCACCCATCCAAGTACTCACCGGGCCCGACGTTGCTTAACTTCAGTGATCGGACGAGAACTGGTGTTTTCAACGTGGTGTGGCCGTAGACGAGAGATGGTGACGAAATGCCGTACTTGTGCCCATCGAATTGACCCGATACTTAGTCACCGAATGTTTCAAAAAGGCGTCTACAGCACCCGGTGTTCCCAGGCGGTCACCCATCCAAGTACTCACCGGGCCCGACGTTGCTTAACTTCAGTGATCGGACGAGAACTGGTGTTTTCAACGTGGTGTGGCCGTAGACGAGAGATGGTGACGAAATGCCGTACTTGTGCCCACCGATATGACCCGATACTTAGTCACCGAATGTTTCAAAAAGGCGTCTACAGCACCCGGTGTTCCCAGGCGGTCACCCATCCAAGTACTCACCGGGCCCGACTTTGCTTAACTTCAGTGATCGGACGAGAACTGGTGTTTTCAACGTGGTGTGGCCGTAGACGAGAGAAGGTGACGAAATGCCATACTTGTGCCCACCGAATTGACCCGATACTTAGTCACCGAATGTTTCAAAAAGGCGTCTACAGCACCCGGTGTTCCCAGGCGGTCACCCATCCAAGTACTCACCGGGCCCGACGTTGCTTAACTTCAGTGATCGGACGAGAACTGGTGTTTTCAACGTGGTGTGGCCGTAGACGAGAGATGGTGACGAAATGCCGTACTTGTGCCCATCGAATTGACCCGATACTTAGTCACCGAATGTTTCAAAAAGGCGTCTACAGCACCCGGTGTTCCCAGGCGGTCAACCATCCAAGTACTCACCGGGCCCGACGTTGCTTAACTTCAGTGATCGGACGAGAACTGGTGTTTTCAACGTGGTGTGGCCGTAGACGAGAGAAGGTGACGAAATGTCGTACTTGTGCCCACCGAATTGACCCGATACTTAGTCACCGAATGTTTCAAAAAGGCGTCTACAGCACCCGGTGTTCCCAGGCGGTCACCCATCCAAGTACTCACCGGGCCCGACGTTGCTTAACTTCAGTGATCGGACGAGAACTGGTGTTTTCAACGTGGTGTGGCCGTAGACGAGAGAAGGTGACGAAATGCCGTACTTGTGCCCACCGAATTGACCCGATACTTAGTCACCGAATGTTTCAAAAAGGCGTCTACAGCACCCGGTGTTCCCAGGCGGTCACCCATCCAAGTACTCACCGGGCCCGACGTTGCTTAACTTCAGTGATCGGACGAGAACTGGTGTTTTAAACGTGGTGTGGCCGTAGACGAGAGATGGTGACGAAATGCCGTACTTGTGCCCATTGAATTGACCCGATACTTAGTCACCGAATGTTTCAAAAAGGCGTCTACAGCACACGGTGATCCGAGGTGGTCACCCATCCAAGTACTCACCGGGCCCGACGTTGCTTAACTTCAGTGATCGGACGAGAACTGGTGTTTTTAACGTGGTGTGGCCGTAGACGAGAGAAGGTGACGAAATGCCGTACTTGTGCCCACCGAATTGACCCGATACTTAGTCACCGAATGTTTCAAAAAGGCGTCTACAGCACCCGGTGTTCCCAGGCGGTCACCCATCCAAGTACTCACCGGGCCCGACGTTGCTTAACTTCAGTGATCGGACGAGAACTGGTGTTTTCAACGTGGTGTGGCCGTAGACGAGAGAAGGTGACGAAATGCCGTACTTGTGCCCACCGAATTGACCCGATACTTAGTCACCGAATGTTTCAAAAAGGCGTCTACAGCACACGGTGTTCCCAGGCGGTCACCCATCCAAGTACTCACCGGGCCCGACGTTGCTTAACTTCAGTGATCGGACGAGAACTGGTGTTTTCAACGTGGTGTGGCCGTAGACGAGAGATGGTGACGAAATGCCGTACTTGTGCCCATCGAATTGACCCGATACTTAGTCACCGAATGTTTCAAAAAGGCGTCTACAGCACCCGGTGTTCCCAGGCGGTCACCCATCCAAGTACTCACCGGGCCCGACGTTGCTTAACTTCAATGATCGGACGAGAACTGGTGTTTTTAACGTGGTGTGGCCGTAGACGAGAGATGGTGACGAAATGCCGTACTTGTGCCCACCGAATTGACCCGATACTTAGTCACCGAATGTTTCAAAAAGGCGTCTACAGCACCCGGTGTTCCCAGGCGGTCACCCATCCAAGTACTCACCGGGCCCGACGTTGCTTAACTTCAGTGATCGGACGAGAACTGGTGTTTTCAACGTGGTGTGGCCGTAGACGAGAGAAGGTGACGAAATGCCGTACTTGTGCCCACCGAATTGACCCGATACTTAGTCACCGAATGTTTCAAAAAGGCGTCTACAGCACCCGGTGTTCCCAGGCGGTCACCCATCTAAGTACTCACCGGGCCCGACGTTGCTTAACTTCAGTGATCGGACGAGAACTGGTGTTTTCAACGTGGTGTGGCCGTAGACGAGAGATGGTGACGAAATGCCGTACTTGTGCCCATCGAATTGACCCGATACTTAGTCACCGAATGTTTCAAAATGGCGTCTACAGCACCCGGTGTTCCCAGGCGGTCATCCATCCAAGTACTCACCGGGCCCGACGTTGCTTAACTTCAGTGATCGGACGAGAACTGGTGTTTTCAACGTGGTGTGGCCGTAGACGAGAGAAGGTGACGAAATGTCGTACTTGTGCCCACCGAATTAACCCGATACTTAGTCACCGAATGTTTCAAAAAGGCGTCTACAGCACCCGGTGTTCCCAGGCGGTCACCCATCCAAGTACTCACCGGGCCCGACGTTGCTTAACTTCAGTGATCGGACGAGAACTGGTGTTTTCAACGTGGTGTGGCCGTAGACGAGAGAAGGTGACGAAATGCCGTACTTGTGCCCACCGAATTGACCCGATACTTAGTCACCGAATGTTTCAAAAAGGCGTCTACAGCACCCGGTGTTCCCAGGCGGTCACCCATCCAAGTACTCACCGGGCCCGACGTTGCTTAACTTCAGTGATCGGACGAGAACTGGTGTTTTCAACGTGGTGTGGCCGTAGACGAGAGATGGTGACGAAATGCCGTACTTGTGCCCATCGAATTGACCCGATACTTAGTCACCGAATGTTTCAAAAAGGCGTCTACAGCACCCGGTGTTCCCAGGCGGTCACCCATCCAAGTACTCACCGGGCCCGACGTTGCTTAACTTCAGTGATCGGACGAGAACTGGTGTTTTCAACGTGGTGTGCCCACCGAATTGACCCGATACTTAGTCACCGAATGTTTCAAAAAGGCGTCTACAGCACCCGGTGTTCCCAGGCGGTCACCCATCCAAGTACTCACCGGGCCCGACGTTGCTTAACTTCAATGATCGGACGAGAACTGGTGTTTTCAACGTGGTGTGGCCGTAGACGAGAGATGGTGACGAAATGCCGTACTTGTGCCCATCGAATTGACCCGATACTTAGTCACCGAATGTTTCAAAAAGGCGTCTACAGCACTCGGTGTTCCCAGGCGGTCACCCATCCAAGTACTCACCGGGCCCGACGTTGCTTAACTTCAGTGATCGGACGAGAACTGGTGTTTTCAACGTGGTGTGGCCGTAGAGGAGAGATGGTGACGAAATGCCGTACTTGTGCCCATCGAATTGACCCGATACTTAGTCACCGAATGTTTCAAAAAGGCGTCTACAGCACCCGGTGTTCCCAGGCGGTCACCCATCCAAGTACTCACCGGGCCTGACGTTGCTTAACTTCAGTGATCGGACGAGAACAGGTGTTTTCAACGTGGTGTGGCCGTAGACGAGAGATGGTGTCGAAATGCCGTACTTGTGCCCATCGAATTGACCCGATACTTAGTCACCGAATGTTTCAAAATGGCGTCTACAGCACATGGTGTTCCCAGGCGGTCACCCATCCAAGTACTCACCGGGCCCGACGTTGCTTAACTTCAGTGATCGGACGAGAACTGGTGTTTTCAACGTGGTGTGGCCGTAGACGAGAGAAGGTGACGAAATGCCGTACCTGTGCCCACCGAATTGACCCGATACTTAGTCACCGAATGTTTCAAAAAGGCGTCTACAGCACCCGGTGTTCCCAGGCGGTCACCCATCCAAGTACTCACCGGGCCCGACGTTGCTTAACTTCAGTGATCGGACGAGAACTGGTGTTTTCAACGTGGTGTGGCCGTAGACGAGAGAAGGTGACGAAATGCCGTACTTGTGCCCACCGAATTGACCCGATACTTAGTCACCGAATGTTTCAAAAAGGCGTCTACAGCACCCGGTGTTCCCAGGCGGTCACCCATCCAAGTACTCACCGGGCCCGACGTTGTTTAACTTCAGTGATCGGACGAGAACTGGTGTTTTCAACGTGGTGTGGCCGTATGTTAAAAATTGATAAGTAACCATGGCTCATATTTCAGACATCTTTATTTCTGGTTGCCAACTATACAACTAACAAATCACGCTTCCGCCTCTCGCGTCTTACGAGACCCATCGGGCGGAAGTGACGTCACACATATAAACAAAAGTAAGAATGAAACATGACAATTATACAGATTAACAATCTCCACTATTTTATAAAAATAAAAAAATAATTTTTTTAAAGCATTAATTATGCTTAATAAGTTTACATACAATAATCAAGATTAGATGTTATTATTTTATAACATGTTCAAGAGACCTTGATCTAAAGTTTTAAGAAGTTCTATAGAAGATGCTCCCTTTTTCGTAAGGCAATCTGCAAACTGATAACTTGACCAAATGATTTTACTTATGTTGCCCATTTCAATCATTTCCTTAATGCCTGATAACTCCAAACGTAAACGTTTTTCTTGAACACTTTTAGAAGAATATATGGCATCATACAAGGATCTATTATCAGTTACACATACAATGGGAATGCTCTCTGATGTGAGTTCCCTGAACAAATTAGATACAAAAATAGCACTATCAATGCCATCAGCCATGGCTAAAGCTTCAGCGGAAAGTGTGCTTCGCACAACACGTCTAATTCGTTTCGAGGACCAACATATAGGAGAGAATTTACCACCTTCTCCTTTTAAAAAAATTATATGTCCTCCCTGCGTACCCCCATCACTTAAATTGGCCAAAGAAGCATCTGAATATACAATTAAAGACAAAGGAGAGTCTAACTTTTGAAATTTAAGGAAATATGTATCACATTTTATGCGCTTGACAATTTTGTTGACATAAATAATATCGCTAACCTTTGCATTTTTTAAACTTGAGGCTAAATTACTGACATCAAATAAAACATCGGGTCGACTCTGTCGAGCTATCCATAAAATTTGACCAATTTTGGATCTTAATAATTCCTTTTCTGAATCAAACAATTCAGATTGTTTTTGAGATAAACGTAATCTATCTAATTTAATAGGCAACAAAGATTCAGCATTATTGGTTTTGATTTAAATAAATATTATGATCATTAGTAGTACTAAGTTCAATACCAAGGTATTTAAATGCTTTGCATTCTTCCCTTCCAACAGATAATTGCTTTCGGACTTCATTAATAATACTGTCGAAATTTGGATTACCACACCAAATGAAGTCATCAACATGGCATGCCAGAATTCCGACTAATTCTCCTTGCGTATCATGCCAATAAAATACTGCATGATCTGATTTTGACATTTTGGCACAAAGAGTGCACATAACATTTTTAACCTTTTGATACCAGTGTAACGAAGCATCACTAAGGCCATAAACACACTTTTGTAAATGCCAAATAATACCCTTACAATTAGCTTCACTGGGCGGTCTAAGATAAATGTCACGTTTAATAGCTTGACCTTGCAGAAAAGCAGTTTTAATATCCATAGCATGCGGAGACCACCCTTTAATAGACATTATAGTTAGTATTATTCTCAAAGCTTCATTGGAGCACGTGGGCGAATCTTTATGAAGATTATCTGTTATTTCTTCAAAGCCACGTGCTACCAAGCGGGCCTTGGGAATAAAACCATCAACAGTTTCTTTATTGTAATTATCCACCTAGTGGATATACATTTTTGTCCATTATCATTTATTTCTTTATAAACATTATTTTCTTTCCAACTATCGAGTTCTTTTTTCTTTGCTTTATTTACTAAAGAGTCGCTTAAAATCATAACACACTCATTATCTACTACGTCACACTCGTGTAAGTTTTTTACGTTCGATAGGTCTACAGCTTTCATACTACCAAACTCAGTTTCAGGCACTAAAATCTCTAAATTATACCAGTTACTGTATTTTCCTGAACATTTCCCTCCTCGGCTTAAAATCCGTGCTTTAATAAATGTATCGTCATTTTCGTTAAATGTTACCAACATTCCAGGCTTTATTTGAGGCGTTACTCCACTAGTGTTAGAACTCTTAACACGACCTGTATCGCTATCACTACAGGTATGTTCACTATTAGTAAGATTATCACTATGTGCACCATTAATATGATGATCAGACTGAGTTGATTCTTCATCATTCTCCGAAGTATTGACATCATTATTATTAGTCGATGTTGAATGATCATTTTCAATAATATCATCTCTGAACTCTTTATTACTGTTAGTAGAATCACTATCTTGATGTACATGTATGTCTTTCATAAGTCTACTTTTATGAACTCTGACATATGTACCACCATGTCGGACAAAGATAATAGAATTATCAGCGCCAATAACTGTTCCTGGGCCCTTCCATTTGTTACAATCTGGACGTTTATAATACACCTTATCGCCTGAAGAGTACATTATATCATTATATGTGCGCAAGTTGTGTTTAATTGCTCTTCGTATTCGGTCAGAACATTCTGACTGTGTAAACGCAGTTCTAGCTTTATGTAAAGATGACAAGTGTTCAACCACAACCTTACTAATAGAGCTACCTTCTAGAGCAGGCAAAGAATCATTAAGAACCGTTGGCAAATTGGGATTATGACCAAATACCAGCTGATAGGGACTAAAACCATAATTATTTATTAAGCAGTTCTTTGCCATTATAGCCCAACTTAATGCTGTCCCCCAATTGCAATCTTCAGAATCTTTGACTTTCATTAATGTTTCTGTTAATGTTTGATTGTGTCTTTCACAAGTACCATTACTCCAGGGTGCAAATGCTGCGGTTAATTTTAATTCAATACTAAAGTTCTCGGCCATGTCCTGAACTTCTTTGTTATTAAATTCACCTCCATTGTCGGAATACAATTTACGGGGTGAACCGAAAACACATATCCAGTTCTGAATAAAGGCTTTTACAAACGTTGTAGCTTGTTTATTATGCAGTATGCATCCCGCACTAAAACGGGTAAATTGATCAATTATATGCAAGTACCATAATTGAGGTTCAATTTCATGCAAATCGACTGCCACTGTTTCGTTAAACTCAGTTGCTAACGGTAACCCAACTGCTGGTTTAACTGGTGTTTTCTTGTGTTGAATACAAATATCACACTTATCTACAATGTTTTGTAATATTTCAAAAGCTTCTTTATCATATAAACCGGACGAAATTAAAAGTTTTTTAAGTCTTTCGCATGAAGCATGCCCAAATTGTCTATGAAGTTTTAATAAAATTTTATGTTTATCTATTTTAGACATATTGATGTCATAAACCATCAGAATATTATCAATGTTTTCGTTACATGTTTTCTTGGAAACACCAAGATCGACACAATAATGTCCACTCGAGGTGTATTCCAAGTTTACAGGAACACCAAACATTGTTGCTAAATCATTTTTTAAATCAATAACAGCTTCGAATTCTTTGATAGAAGACTTACTTAACAACAACGGAATACTGGCATTGACAACTTCTACTTCGATAACACAGCTCTTGTTACCTAAAAATGCAGGAATTTTTACCATCTTCATTGAATGTACAGTAGCACCATCCCCAAATCTGAATGTCCGGTCACTTTTAAAAGTTTGAACAACCGATTGTTGTTGGGCATCTAATGTTCGTATATAATCTTCGAACCATGAATTTCCACATACAGTTTTGGTACATGCTGTGTCAATAACAGCAGCATGACTAGCTTCCACAACAAATACATTAAGATCTTCATGAACACACGATTTTTCAAATTTTGACTCATCACCATCAACCATTAAAGTTATGTCACAATCTTCAACGAAATTAGCAGATTCTTGCTTATGAGGACAATCTTTTGCCCAATGATATGTTGACTGACAAATAATGCATCTAGAACGTTTTCCAAATCTATTTAAAGGGTTAGTGCCTTTAATGAGTTGATCTGTTGGTAAATGTGAACTGTTGCCGGTTTCTCTGTGCTTAGGAATATAGGATGGTTTTCTACCATAAGAAGATACTGCATTAATTTCATGCTTTATTATGTCGTCTTGGTTCATATTTTGTCTGGCACTATTAAACGTACTACCAAAAATTCTCTTTAACGCAGATTTCATATCTGTCAATGTTAACTCACCAGTTGCAGTCAAGGCCATTTGCCGCTCAGTTGTTGAAAGAGAGGCATTGTCTAACAACTTAAATGCCAATACAGGATCAGGTAAATTCATTTGATATTTTCTGATCTTCTTTTCTAAGGCCTCGAACTGGACAATATATTCATCAATTGACATATCACTCTGTCGGCGAAACTGTTCAAACGACATGTATGCGTGATACGTTGCATCTTTTATTTCTTCTTTAAAAACGCCGTCTAATCTCGTTAATAATCGTTCAATTCCCCTGTCAGAATTAAGGTCTTCCTTGGGTATTTCAACCGCTGTCTCACGTGCTCTGCCGGTTAATGTCAAACAAACTGCTAAAGCTTGCTTCTTTTTGTCGAGATCGGTGACAAGGCGCCAAATCTCCAACTCTGCTTTCCACGAGTCATAATTCGTGTCGGAACTGAAGACAGGTGGATTTTTATAATTATTACTTGCCATCACAGGTCTATATTATCATGTCTTCTTAAAAAAAAATTGTTTCGCTCTGCTACCATGTTAAAAATTGATAAGTAACCATGGCTCATATTTCAGACATCTTTATTTCTGGTTGCCAACTATACAACTAACAAATCACGCTTCCGCCTCTCGCGTCTTACGAGACCCATCGGGCGGAAGTGACGTCACACATATAAACAAAAGTAAGAATGAAACATGACAATTATACAGATTAACACCGTAGACGAGAGAAGGTGACGAAATGCCGTACTTGTGCCCACCGAATTGACCCGATACTTAGTCACCGAATGTTTCAAAAAGGCGTCTACAGCACCCGGTGTTCCCAGGCGGTCACCCATCCAAGTACTCACCGGGCCCGACGTTGCTTAACTTCAGTGATCGGACGAGAACTGGTGTTTTCAACGTGGTGTGGCCGTAGACGAGAGATGGTGACGAAATGCCGTACTTGTGCCCACGGAATTGACCCGATACTTAGTCACCGAATGTTTCAAAAAGGCGTCTACAGCACCCGGTGTTCCCAGGCGGTCACCAATCCAAGTACTCACCGGGACCGACGTTGCTTAACTTCAGTGATCGGACGAGAACTGGTGTTTTCAACGTGGTGTGTGGCCGTAGACGAGAGATGGTGACAAAATGCCGTACTTGTGCCCACCGAATTGACCCGATACTTAGTCACCGAATGTTTCAAAAAGGCGTCTACAGCACCCGGTGTTCCCAGGCGGTCACCCATCCAAGTACTCACCGGGCCCGACGTTGTTTAACTTCAGTGATCGGACGAGAACTGGTGTTTTCAACGTGGTGTGGCCGTAGACGAGAGAAGGTGACGAAATGCCGTACTTGTGCCCACCGAATTGACCCGATACTTAGTCACCGAATGTTTCAAAAAGGCGTCTACAGCACCCGGTGTTCCCAGGTGATCACCCATCCAAGTACTCACCGGGCCCGACGTTGCTTAACTTCAGTGATCGGACGAGAACTGGTGTTTTCAACGTGGTGTGGCCGTAGACGAGAGATGGTGACGAAATGCCGTACTTGTGCCCATCGAATTGACCCGATACTTAGTCACCGAATGTTTCAAAAAGGCGTCTACAGCACCCGGTGTTCCCAGGCGGTCACCCATCCAAGTACTCACAGGGCCCGACGTTGCTTAACTTCAGTCATCGGACGAGAACTGGTGTTTTCAACGTGGTGTGGCCGTAGACGAGAGAAGGTGACGAAATGCCGTACTTGTGCCCACCGAATTGACCCGATACTTAGTCACCGAATGTTTCAAAAAGGCGTCTACAGCACCCGGTGTTCCCAGGCGGTCACCCATCCAAGTACTCACCGGGCCCGACGTTGCTTAACCCCTTGTGGACGGATGACGTGTTAACACGCAAATATTTTCCGTGCCCAGGGACGGGTGACGTGTTAACACGTCACACGTGATACCCTGAATCAGTCCTCATTTATACACGCTAAATTTAGCAACGGGTATCCCCTTTTGTCTTGAGGTCATAAACTAGTTATCTCCCATTGTTCTAGATGGCAGCACATGTATTTTATTGTGTAATTTTCTTCATATACACGACCACTGATCTATATATAGATCAGTGTACACAGTACACGCATGTAAACAATGGCGATTGCCAGGAAACGCTAGCGGTCTTTCGACGAAAGTTTGGATGAAATATTCGCGAGTAGTTGCTCTGATAACGTTGATAATGATGTGTTTTCATTTGAAAGGTTCGGGGGAAAATGATTCTGATAAGTGGACGGCTGTTAGGGACCGACAACGTGGTAATTTTCACAATCGTTCGAATTCGGTGTCGGGTGACATTTCTAACGATGTGAGTACGCAACTTCCTGGATTAAAATCGAAAAATAAGGCAAGGAAAAATTAATTTTGTGAACCCAAAACATCATATAATTACAACAGTAATTCTTTTTTAAGAATGTAAGCCAAGCAGATTAAAGATAACTTCACAATTAAAAAAAAGGATTTTTCCCCGAAATAATCCCGTCCAGGGTGACGTCATTTCGTCGAAAATCCCGTCCACAAGGGGTTAACTTCAGTGATCGGACGAGAACTGGTGTTTTCAACGTGGTGTGGCCGTAGACGAGAGGAGGTGACGAAATGCCGTACTTGTGCCCACCGAATTGACCCGATACTTAGTCACCGAATGTTTCAAAAAGGCGTCTACAGCACCCGGTGTTCCCAGGCGGTCACCCATCCAAGTACTCACCGGGCCCGACGTTGCTTATGATGTGTGTCAACAGAGCTGTCAAATACGAGCATTATTTTCATCTCGGAGAATGAAATAATTTTGTTTGTGACAGTGAAAAGATTTCTCAAATTCATCTAATGATAGTGCTCTTAGGTCAGTCTGTTATCTAATTGTATTAGGATATAGAACAATTGCCTTCTTCTGCTTTGGTTTAAAATGCTTGGAAAATGGGTTTACGGTTGTCAATTTTGAGAATTTTCCAGGCGGATAACTACCTTAACCCCCCTTCGACGCTCGCGCCCCCGGGGGTGCCTTTGTCGGGTACTTGTGTGGGCTTGACATATCGTTTTGACAGCTGGAATTCGACAAAGGGTACACGGAAACGCAGATGAATGGACACACAGCTGCATGACGGAAGCCGACATTCATTTCATGATTCGTGTTGAACAGCTGGCAATTAAACATGATTTAACGGTTTTATTATTTCCGTATCGGAACAGTACACCCATCCGTGCATCTATCAATCATTTCCAAACATTGATAAATGTTTCCGCCATACTGAAACAGCTAAATAAATACTAGACACGATATATTAGAATAGTTGACTGGTATAATACTGTCACATACCATGAAAAACTATTAACATGGGGAGACAAACACAGCAATACAACAGACAAGCAACAAACATAGTTTATTTGCGATGTTGTTTATATTTTAATATCTTATCAATTTAAAGAAGTAAAGAATAGTGTATTGAAAGGAGTACAGGTGAATATATAATAGGTGTTGGTTTAAAGGGACTGTCCCAAATAGAACAGAGCCTCAAAAATAAAAGTCCGAGTACGTATGAAATTTAAACGCAAAAATAAAGGAGAATGGTGTATATACCCTGACTCAAAATTTCAGCTCAAAATATTGAGTCGTTTGGACATAGCGTTAAAACAGCTTATCCGGACACGTAACCCTTTAAGATTTCGGGACAATTCGTTAGTTGGGTGACCCGATAATCGATTCCCGTTCCTTTAGATGTCTACACGGTGAATGGTCAATGTGCTTTACTTGATAACAAAAGGTAAATTTCACCGACACATTATTTTTATTAAAAAAAAGTCTGGTTTTATCAATTCACCGCATAATACAGTTTGGGACACTGGACTCCATTTCAAGATGAAGACTGTGGGTTTAAGTTGTTTGATTTAGTTGCTTTGCCCTAAGGTAGGGGATCCTAATGGGTTTTAACACAAAATTAAAAAGTTTTATTCTCAAAAACATTATCGGGATTTGCCCTTTAACAGGTTAACTTAAAGAGGTGCTGGTTAGTATATTAAAGTTGTTGGCATCTAGTTGCTTTATACCCCCATCAGACCGGGGCGACACCCTTAAAGCGCTGCTACGGCGACGGAAAATGATCCAATGGCGCGTCAAGATCGCCATAATCGGGGTGAAAGCGTGGTTGCAACGCCAGAGATCGCGCTGTGGTCTCCATGGTTTCAAATTATCGCTGAATCACGGTGTTTGCTTTAAGCATGTTCAAAGCAAACGCCAAGGTTCTGCCATATCACCTGGAAAGCTGAGAGAACGTGGTGGGTCGCGAGGGTCAAGGGACAGGCGTGGTGACATCTCTATGAATGTAGTACATCTCAATGACACGCCATAAGCGCGGAGCGGTTGTGACGGGCTCGCCGTAAGAACACAGCATAATCGCACAGGTCGCAGTAGGGACGCGACTTTTTTAAGTTTGCAATTTTAAGACATTTCTCCGCGCTGTGTTCACGCTTGTCGGCGACCTTGTGCATTTTCTGGTCGTCGAACGGTTCAGCAGCGCAGTAAGGACACCACTCCGGTCTGACGGGGGCATTAAAGGGTTTCAGTTTAGAGTTGTTGGTTTAGTTACAACCTGATTCGCCACAATACTGCTCTGAAAATACAAAATAATATAAATAATATGTTGTATTTTTTAAATAAATAGATAAACTGTCATAATCCTTGTCGAAATTTCAATAGATTTAGAAAAAAAACCCAAATACGTCATCCTCTACTGTCAAATTTCTTTGTGTTAACCTTTCTTCATGTTTCTATATTTTGGTGATTGTTTTGGGCATTTTGACATCCACCATGTCCCAACTATAAAATGTTCCTAATTTCATTAAATATTACAGACAGAGCGTAATTTTACAGCACACCACCAGGTTATACCATATATATATATATATATATTCAAAGTAGCCATGAAAGATAGAGGTAAACCTACACCATGGCAGACGACTAAAACATGTTAACATCATGACAGATAGAGTAAACCTTTAATACACCCTCCAGTGTACACATTACAATCAACGGGAACGAGAAAAGGCGACATAAAAATGTTGATGTCAAATAATTTGTGTCTTTCTTATTTAAATAAAGAGGTTAAAGTTGTTTATATTTTAATCATATTGCGGTGGGTGATTATAAATAGAATAGTGAATATTTACCTGAACAGTATCCACCGGTACATCGACCAAGAAAGCCACACTCACCGTCTGTACTACATGGTTCTATAAATATAAGTAATACACATCATTATATATGACAATATGAATGAAACAACACCAAGTACGAACAATCCAAACAATTAGACAAAATTCGAAGTCCTTAATAACAGTATAGGCAAAATAGTGTAATCTGGCAAATAGTGTAATCAGCATATGGACTGTTCACATCAACATATTAAACGAATTAGATTTAACGATGTCTAGAAATATTATCGATAATATATATAAATAGCCAGGGTTGGTATAATTGGCCCATTGTCTATAATATATATATAAATAGCCAGGGTTTATATAAATGACCCATTGTGTATAATATATATAAATAGCCAGGGTTGGTATAATTAACCCATTGTCTATAATATACATAATAGCCAGGGTTGGTATAATTAACCCATTGTCTATAATATACATAAATAGCCAGGGTTTATGTAGATGACCCACTGTATATAAAATAAATCATATTTACTGAGACAAACACCACCTTTACAAGTACCTTTGCCATACGGGCAAGATTCACCATCCTCCTTTTTATCACAGTCATATATAGCTATAATAAAGATAATTAACAATAAAGAACTGTGCTTTCATAAGATAAAAGGCTACCATTATCTGGTAGACAAATCATCTAACATAGAATAATGTCATCAAGTGTACCCTCTGTGAACAGTTTAAACATGCACTGCTAAACACGAGGTATCGGTCACTGGCATACAAATGAACCAAGTATTGATGTGTTATAAAAACAACATAATATATCTATATTATACTTACACACACACACGCGTCATTTACACATTTATATCCATAGCCTGGTCGAGATATGCTCAAATCTCGCATTAGTGGGAAAAAATTCCTACCCAAGCGATTATTATTTCATATGAACAAGTAGGGTGAGCAGCCTTTCAGAAAAATTTTCCCCGTTGATCGGCCTTGGGAAAAATTTTTAGGGGGCTTTTTAGTTTGGACCCCCGAAATCGCCCTAAAATTCGTTAATGGCTATGATAACTCGCTTAATATTCATATTTGGGGTTAATAATGTACTAGGAGCCTATAGGAAATCGTTACCAAGGAATTCAAAAATGGTGTCAAAAATGACCTATGACGTCACTGTGACGTCATAGTCGAAATGGCGCCAAATTTGAAATTTTGAAAGTTTACCCCATTCTTGAACTTACCTGATTGAAAATGGCGCCCAAATTTTGAATATTTTGAAAATTTACCGTATTCTTGAATGTTATCATAATTCACAATAAATGAATTAATATTTACAAATAAAATAAACTGATATTAACAAACATTGAGTTTATAGGTAAATGATAATATAGTCAGATTATGATCATTGATCGTCATCTTCTATGTCAACGTCCTCAGAATTCCTGCAAGATTCACCATGACAGCCCCCACACGAGCTGACACATTTGAGACCATTCTTCCTGCAGCTGCATATCATGGTACCACACTGATATTTCAGCGACTTGCACTTACATCTCACAAAGTTTGAAACGCTTTCAGGGGCTACAGGAAGGTGTGTCATGATGGTTTGGTAGCCTTCGGGTGTCTTTTTCCAGCCCGCTCGCTCGCATTCAGCTCGCTTTAATTTATTTTAACCAAACGACGACCTGTAGATGAACTCTGGGCGCGTGGTAACAGGTGTCGGGAAGAGTAGGCTTACCCTGCCTGGTGGACACCCGCCATTGCTGCATCCAAACTATTAGGCGAAATGTCAGTAAAATAGCGTGATTGATTGGCCAATGAAATATCGGTATGACAAATGCACGCGATGAACTGTGTTAACGATGTAGTATACATTATCAGGGAGATAGTAATAGTATACGTGGCCATTAAATATATCTAGAATAATAGCCGAGAGAGACACGTTATTTTTCCCAATCAAATCAATATGACGACCATTAAACTTTATAAAGGTTTTAATAAGTTTAGTGTGCAAGTATCCTTGCAGTTGAAGCTTGGATGACAAATGCCTCGATCTACTTAAAAAATCAGAATAAAGAACACAAGCTCTCGTGTAACGAATTAGCGGAGACATAAAGTTTTCTTATCATGACATAAAACAATTTATAATACTTTGGTAGCATTCCAGTCTCGTTGAAAATGATCTTTAGGGATACCTCAAGTTCTGTTTCAGCTTGGTAGTCATAAAAAGTTTAATTACAATAGCTA
This sequence comes from Patella pellucida, assembly GCA_917208275.1. Taxonomy (NCBI): domain Eukaryota; kingdom Metazoa; phylum Mollusca; class Gastropoda; family Patellidae; genus Patella; species Patella pellucida. The sequence goes on from OU795044.1 coordinate 36,433,525, forward strand.
CATAAAACTTTCCTTAGAGTTCCCTTATTTCTTCAGAAGCCGCCAAAGGTAAACGTCGTACCATTTCACGCGCATCGCTAAGCTTTGTCTCTAGAATATCAAGAAGGCTGACTTTTTCAGTTGGAGAAGAAGAACTGAGATCACACCAATGCCTTTTTGGATTGAAAATTTCAAGATAAACACCACGTGCCGCTGCTGGTTTATCATCCCCGAGCAGTTAATCAACGTTAACGGATCCACTTGTCGTCAGAAAATCTTCAACGCCCTCGTTTGCTTCTCGTCTTTTTTTTTACTGTCATTCCATACCTCGGCTGTGTTAGCCGTATTGATTTAAGGTATATTGCAAGTTTTAACGTCATGTGCAGCAATGTGTCCTAGTTTTGCTTGTCCCAGATCTCGAATAATGTTTGCTACAGCAAAGCATTAACTGGATATAGTGTTAAGTCATGCCTTAACGACAGTCTCTTCAATAAAGGTTATGTGGCGCTGGATCTGATTCTGTATCTGCTTATGATCATTTCCTGTCAAAAGGAGCGACGCTGTGATAGTATTGTCATTGATCTGTTCCAAGGGTTTATTTTGTGTGATAAAGGCGTGGAAGTTGGTGCCAGTCAAGCCAAAGGAGCTTATTCCAGCTGTACGTGACCGATTGACATTAGATGGCCAGACGGTTGTCTTCGCTTGAACTGTCAATAATGAATCAACAAGTTCAGGATGCTGATTCTTCAAATGTGCGGTTGGTGGTATTTTATCAAACATCATTGAAGCTAGAATTTTTAAGACTCCAATTATCCCAGCAGCGGAATCCGAATGTCCAATTATGCTCTATGCAGCACCAATTGGTACGTCCTGGACACCAGCATTTGGGGAGAAAACCGACGACAATGCGGATAATTCAATTTTGTTCCCAAGTTTAGTGCCAGTCCCATAGGTCTTAATAAATGAAATGTCCGATGGCGTCACTTTACTCAATTTTAATGCCGATTCGATTACTTGTTTCTGTGAAGTAGAAGTAGGTGCAGTAATACCATTTCCATGTCCAACACTGTTTGAAGCAACGCCTTTCAATACTCCATAAATAGATACACATCCCTTTTTCGCCCACTGCAGTACAAGTAGCATCTCGATCAAAAGTATGGCGAAAGTATACCAGTTTCCCGGAATACATCTGATCTTGCAGATAAAGTACAAGATTGGCACCACCGATCAGGGCTCCATCACATTCTCCCTTTTGCATTGATACACATGCTAATTTGAGGACCATCAGTGAGGAGGGACATTACCATGCGCTTGGAGTTTTTCTGTAGGTCGTCATTTGGTTAACATTAAAAAAAGTGAGCTGAATGCGAGCGTGTGGGGCGGGAAAAAGAAACCAGAAAGCTTTGTGCAGCCCCTGGAAGCGTTTTAAACTGTGTGAGATGTAAGAACAAGTCGCTGAAAAATCAGTTCGGTACCATGATATGCAGCTATAAGAAAAATTGTCTGAAATGCGTCAACGCGTGTGGAGGCTGTCATGGTGAATCTTGCAGGAATTCTGAGGACGTTGACATAGAAGATGACGATCAATGATCATAATCTGACTATATTATCATTTACCTATAAACTCAATGTTTGTTTATATCAGTTTATTTTATTTGTAAATATTAATTCATTTATTGTGAATTATGATAACATTCAAGAATACGGTAAATTTTCAAAATATTCAAAATTTGGGCGCCAATTTGACTGAGGTAACTTCAAGAATGAGGTAAATTTTCAAATTTGGGCGCCATTTCGACTTATGACGTCACAGTGATGTCATAGGTCGTTTTTGACGCCATTTTTGAATTCCTTGGTATCGATTTCCTATAGGCTCCTAGTACATTATTAACCTCAAATATGAATATTAAGCGAGTTATCATAGCCATTAACGGATTTTAGGGCGATTTCGGGGGTCCAAACAAAAAAGCCCCCTAAAAAATTTCCCCAAAGCCGATCAATGGGGAAAATTTTTCTGGAAGGCTACTCACCCTACTTGTTCATGTGAAATAATAATTGCTTGGGTAGGAATTTTTTCCCACTAAATATGTACCTCGACCAGGCTACCACTACGACAGAAGCTATCATCACCCCCACATCGTTCACCTGAAACAATACAATATGCTTTATTTACAGCAACTTACAGGTTCTCCCAACAGGTCGGTACAAATCCATTTCTTCAATACAGCTAATTTTCTTTGTAGGATTAGTGTCTAACCCTTATTGAAAACAGTCCAGTTTTCACAGTGAATAGATAATTAGTGTATATCGAATACCCCAGAAAACATTAGTAGGGAAGACAGGGGACATATTGACCATGTGTTTACGTAACTTGAAGTGACTGTAATGTATCTACCAAGTGCGTAAATGTGTGTGTGTTTAGGGGGGGGGGGGTACTACACCCCCGGAAAAAAAGTCGGTCGCGAAATCAGAGCAGTCTGTCGCAACAAAAAGGGCAGACGGTATCCAAAAATAGTCTCGGTGCACACGTTACGCTTCTCACTCAAAACGTTAGTGTAAAATATTCTTGTCAACTAATCTTGTTTGATAAAATGTTGTGTTTCACTCTTATTCTGTTTTGAGTATGTTGGTCTAAGAACCAAATTACCCACAAGGAGACAAATAGTCGGTCTCAAAATAAGTGCAGTCACTGCAGTCGGTCTCTGTGATTTAATGAATTTATGAGGTAAACAAATAATGCCAGAATAGACCCCGAATACTAATCGGTCGTAAAATTAATCAATGCAGTTGGTCGCAAAAATAACAGTCGGTATCAAAATAAGTGTTCACTGCACACGTCATGCTACTCACGCAAACCTTTAGTATAAAATAACTTTGTCAACTTATCTTGTTCGAAAAAAATGTTTTTCACACCAAAAAATTATAGTCGGTCTCAAACAAAGTTCTCACGCACCATCTGAATTCTGAAAAATCTCTCCAGGGCATTTCAGAGACCAAGTTAGCGCTCCGTTGATATAAAGTGACCTCAGGCCTAGTCCTCAAAAATCAAAAGCTCAGTTTCATAATGTTAGTTCTAACGAGAATTTAGTTCATTTGCAATGACATTGACTAAACTCTTCAGGCCCAGTGCACAAAAAAATTAAAATCTCGGTTACACATCTGAATTATTTTGCGCCTGCGGCGCTCCATTCTATTATAACATCAGTCTTCCTCTCCTCTCCTCTATTGTCTTATACTGTCTCAGCACCATCATATTCACGGTTATAGTGAACTCTACGGTTATATTACTAGACCACTGGTGCGTGGGTCGTCGGTTGTCAGACTATACAAATGTTATGTCAACTCTTGCAAAACTTGCGGAATTGACAGTGACAGATCTTGAGATTCTGGTCCTCTCGTCCACATGATTTTCTCCTAGAAATGACCTCAAATGCCAGGATATTGACTCATTTTTTTCAAAATTACCCAGGTTGCTCAGTGTTATAGGCACAATCATATATGGCATTAACTTTATTAGTAAGTGCAGGGGGGGGGGTGCACCACATATGATTTACACAAAAGACAAACATAAGGACAAGACATCATACTCAAAAAACAACAAAAAAACAATTCAAAAAGAATGAATGAATCCGGGGGCTAGTGGTAAGCTAAGCGTCCACTGCGCTGTACAGTCTCGGGCCTGTGGTGACACAGTCTTCACTCATATTTGAAAACAACTGGGAATGCAACCCATATAATAATTATAAAGTGTCAGCATGAGTCATGATCTATTATATGTTGTAAGAATTACGAATGCAAGCATATTGTCGTATAAATTCCACTACACAAGTAACCACATAGTTAAATGTATCAGAAGTAGGCCTAGTTCAAAACTAAATCAATAAAAGGATTGAAGTATATTAAATGCATTTAGGACACACATTAAAACCGTCATAAAACAAAACTGAACACAAAGAAGCAAAGGAATATACACCATTTTTTAACTATTATTATAGTGAGAACTGCCAGCTCTTTATCTATAATGTATCTTTAATATTGTAAAACAAAGAATTTTGAGACCGGTTATTATATATAGATATACATAGGGGGTAATTAAGGGTTGGATTAAGTTTATCAATTCTGAGAATAGTGCATATTAATAAACAAATTTCACTCTACTACAGAGTTCTTGATGTGGAAATTTACATGGAAATATTTATTTATATTTGGGGATATGATATATTTCCTATCTAAATTATCTCCTGTTTATATTTATATATGTACATACATTCAACAATTCAGTCTATATATATAGATAATTTAGATAGGAACGATATCATGATATCATATCCCTAGCTATAAATAAATATTTCCGTGTAAATTTCCACTTCAAGAACTCTGTGATGACAGAGAAAATGACATAAATGATATTGTTATAATGCGTTATAGAAGGGTCGAGATAACCTTCTGTGCTTATCAGGACGGGCATACTTCGTACAGTATACAATGGGTGACATTTTTGCTTGGACAGCAGCGCTACATGCGACACACCAATGCTTATACAGGACCACGGTTTTCGGGTCATCCAAACGGATACACGCTGTCTTTTGCCAAGACATCCATCCTGCACCTCGAACGTGACCTACAAGTTAGCAGACTAACATCTTACTCACTGAGTCACTGCGACTCTTGTGTAATCTTAAAGGAGACAAATGTATTTGTAGCCATTTTCTTGTAAATAGATAAAATAATTTCTTGAAAGTTTTGAGCAAGGATTAACGTGTTCGCTTTAGTTCATTCAATCCGTCATTGTGTCGACGATTCACAGCTTGTAGGTGACAAGGATTGGGGTCGCCTGTCCAATCTCGTCTGTCTTTTCCTGGTCCACCGGATTGCTCCCATTGCTAAAGAATTGAAATAAATTTAAACAATGTTTTAGTCTCGAAGTGACCTAGTTTGTGCTAAATTAAGGTTGAACACCATTTCTCTCTCTTTCTTTCTCTCACTGATCTATTGTGTATTTTATAGTTAACACTCTACAGACTATCGGATTAATTTTAACAATAGTGAGACGAAGAAGCCAATTTAATTTCAACAATTTATTTTAATTATTTCTAAAGTTATGTGGGTACATAATGTCATTTCCCCTGTCTGTCCACAATTTGTTTGTGGGCATTCCACAGGTCACAATATCAGATTTTGATGAAACTTAAAACATATGATTATATACAAAGGTTTCTGCTGCTTGCGTTATAATGTCGGACCATAACTTCCTGGATTATGACCCCTGATCGTACGAAAAATCACATTTTTAGCTTGTTTAACCTATAGACGTCACATCTTTTATCCAGTTTTAAAAACCTTCAAAGTGACGCGGCCGACTGGCTGCGATCCAACCATGAAAGACGCATATCCCCTCCCTCGTATTGATTAAACGTTAGATTGCTTGGCCGGAGTTCAGTGGCTACCCATAAGTGGATATTAGCAGGTGGAAATGGACACTAAAGACAAACCTTAAACCACTTTTACGACTTTCAAAGGGCTACAACAGTTTAATGTGATGCCTTTTGGGATATGCAACGCTCCCCGGACATTTAAACGTCTGATGGAAAATGTTCTGTGTGGACTCCAATGGGAAGTGTGTCTTGTGTACCTTGATGATATTATTATTTTTTCGATAAACTTTGATGAACATCTCCACGGGATAGAAGTTGTTCTCGATCGACTTCGGGCCGCCGGGCTCAAGTTAAAAGCAAGCAAGTGTAACCTTTTCCGTGTGGCATTTCAACAGACCCATCCAAGATAGAGTGTGTCCGGAACTGTCCTGTTCCTCAGAATTTAACTGACGTGGGGCTTTGCAGCTATTACCGGAGGCTTATAGAGCATTTAACCAAAGAGTGTGACTATTTTTTCAGAAATTTAAAAGAAAAATTGACAGAAAGTCCTATATTAGCGTATCCAGACCGGTCTAAAACGTTCACATTTGATACTGACGCGAGTAGATATGGAGTGGGAGCTGAAAGACGCTATCCAAGTCAGAGCGTAACTTATGTGTTATCCGACATTTTAAAACTACAAAGCTTAGGACTTACGGTTTGTTTAAAATGGAAATCTATAAACCTACTGAATAAGAGCTTTAAAACAGTCATGACCACATTCCGACTTAGTTCACACTCACTCCAAATTAAAATGGGCAGATACAAAAATGTCCCCCCAGATCAAAGAATATTATGCCAACAATGCTCTATGCACAAAACGGAAGATGAAGCACATTTTTTACTAGAATGTCCATTGTATGAACATTTACGTTCCGTTCACATATACCTAGAATTTACAGATAATGATCTACCATATTCTCTAGAAAATCTATTCAATCCACCCAAAACAGTTGCAAAATCAGTTAGTGCATTTGTATTTCATGCAATGAATCTTAGAACATTAATTGTGTAGAGCTACAAGTATCACTACCTTTTTGTATCAAAATTATTATCTAGATTTCCATTTATTATTTATTTCATACCATGCTTCTAGCATTACTATATCATATTTCGATGTCACCACCGATACTAATTCTTTCTGTTATTTATGTATTCATACATGTAATATTTATACCCATTCATCATACTTGTGTTGAATGTTGTGTCATTATCAGACCAGTTTGAGGTAAATATGTAACCTAGATTAAAATTATCATTTGTCTTGTTTGTAAATATATTATTTGACAATATTGCTATATGTTTCTGTACATGTTCATATTGTAGGCTGTCCTCGATGGATGTTTTGATACAATAAAATCTTATCTTATTTTAATATGGGCCTTCCTTCTGACAGCTCGTCTTTGAAGCCACGCCCCCTTTCATACTAAAATATCAGCCAATTATACACCAAGAGTTCGACCTTGAACCCGGATTGACCTATATAGTTTATACAAACAATAAACTAGCGTTCGCCCTGTTAACACCTGCGGCTCTAGTGATCCAGTGTTCCAGTTATCCGGTCTTCCAGTTATCCAGTTATCCAGTGTTCCAGTTTTCCAGTAATATTCTAATCAATACTTCTTATCATGGACCCTATCATCAAAACATATCAAGTACCCGAAGAAGAAACCAACAGGGTGTCCTACCACGTGGCGGTCAGCAGCACGGAGAGATTAACCGACAGGGGAATCTTAAAGTGTCTGACCGACCTACTCGGCAAGCCGAATGATATAGCAACCATTTACATCCCACTTCTACCTCGTTGCCATTGGCAACCTTTGATAAAACTGGCCTGTTTATTTCCAATACAGGCTTAAAAGTATCCGTGTATCAGAAATGAACAGTACACTTTTTCAAAAAAAAGTACTGTTCATTCCCGACAAACGAACACTTCTACACTGTTTAAGATACCATTCAAGCAATAAGTAGCGGACGTTTAGTCCGGCCCAGATCGCAATGATAGCTATGGCTCTATACAATGCAGCCGGACAAATTACATGAAACAACTAGTCAAAATCACAGTACGAGACAAACCGGGTGGAACAAACTGGCAGTTCAAAAATATATACAATGACATTAAATTAACTAAACATCATATTACACAAATCAATTCTTATACATGTCAATTGGCACGTATTCCATAATTTGGTTTGATTTATATTAATATGCAAAACATATAAATGAGAACACTGAATAATTATTGTAATTGTGATGATAAAAGGCGAAGTTCTCTTGCTCGACACTTCACAGACATTTAAAATAAGCAGGATAAAAACAAAAACGCCTAGAAAGACATCTTTTTTATTACAAATAATTCGTTGATGCATACTTTCACCAGGAATGACCCACGTTTCGCATTTCTTTCACACTACATTTAATAATAATATTATTAATATTGCGGTCTTCTACGATGTGGTCTAAACAAACACGTGATTGTTTTACGCCCAGGGTATAGCTAGACGCACGTGTAAATACTACTCAGCTCGTCTCTCGACTGCGAAATCATTCTACCATGAAATGTAACGTGAGGCTCAGAAAGGGATAAATGAAATAACATTTGTCACTTTTCGGTTGAAACGACTCGATAGTAAATACTATTTTTTAAATATCGCTTCAAAATACTCGATAGAAATGTGATGTAAGTGACTTATTAGCACCTTTCCTCGGTGTATCAGTGAATATCAGGACAATTTTGGCCGGGGACCAAAACTGTCCTGATATTCACCGATACACCTCGGAAAGGGTGCTAATAACTACTACATACCAAACAGATGATGAATGGCACGTCCATGTTAAGACCCAAGAAGTCAAACATCTAATACTAGATACGGAAAACCATACATACATGGGAACTACCTATCAGTTTCATAAACGATTCAGGAAAGTTGTTACGCTAACTGTATACGACTTTCCTGTATCGTACTCCGATGAATACTTTCTAGCAATCATGGGCGATATTTGCTATGTCCGAGACTTTAAAGAGCAACAGCTACCGGGCACCCATGTACATAAAAGAATCAGAGATGTTGAGATAGAAATAAAAAACGAGAATTTAAAATACCATACCTCAAGTTCTACTTCTCAAATCAGACTACGGAGACGCCCGTGTGAGAATTACAACCCCAGGTCAACCTTCTCCATGCTTCAGATGCGAGACGATTGGCCATTCTCGAAAAGAGTGCCCTCTTCGAGGCCCAGAAAGGAAAAATACATCAGTAAAACCGCCAGTCCAAGCAGTAAAGAATGCAGCAAAAACAGTAAAACAGTCCCAGACACAGTCCTAGACGTAAAGAAACCCGTAACAGAGTCTACAACAGTAAGCCAGTCTTCACCACCATCAGAACCGAAAGCACCAAAAAGAAGACGAGAAGACGAAGGGAGCTCAGCAACAAAAGAAAAAGATTTTGAATTCAGAAAACCAAGACCCCCACCAATCAAAATCAATGAAAGCAGCATTCAAATATACGACTGCAGCTCCCTTCCGTCTACATCAACACCTCATGAAACCAGTTTTAGCAGAGAAGAAAGTATTGGTATCTACTACATCGATGAAGACTAGATATGATTTTAAAAAAAAAAGAAAAGAAAAAAACAGAAAAAAAGAAATAACATATAACACGTAATTGTCTGCGATATCACTTCGGTGGAAGCGGACGTAAAATACGCCTATTTACAACAACAACTAAACAACATAACGTCTGAGTCACAAGTAACAATAGACCTAACCACGAAGATGATTGTACTAGAAATCGACAACTTTATAAACGGTAAATTTGTACCGACCGAATCACATATAGATAGTTATGAACCGTCCACGGGTGAAGTCTGGGCGTCAGTTCCTGACAGTGGTGAGAAGGAGATCGAACTGGCAGTGGCTAGCGCTAAGGCGGCATTCAAAGGGTATGTACACCTTCCGTATAGTCCCTTATACATTTCCCTATTCAATTTAATATGCATTCAAAGGGTATACACCTTCAGTATTGAGTCACCTAGAGTTATAGATTTCTCTATTCAATTTAATTTGGTTAGATTCCATACTAAAACCAACAATTATTACAATATTATCTGAAAAAGAAACGTTTTGAGCCGGTCGGGTGTAACAGTTCGAGCCGGTCGGGTGTAACAGTTCTGTAAACACGGGTGTTTCTGGCCTAAATAAATTTAGTTTGATATCCGGGGTTTCAGTTTCACACCAATCTTAAAATAATTTAATGGGTATGGTCTAGACTTACATCTGTAGACAGTCCTAGCGTTAAATTTATATCTGTAGACAATCCCTGTCAAGGTCGTTGATGGGGTGGGTCGGGTTAAATTAATATCTGTATTCAATCCGTCAAATTCGTTGATGGGGCTGGGTGGGTCGGGTTAGGGTATAGGTTGATGGGGCTGTGTAGGTCAGGACGGGATATGCGTGAGAAGGTATAAATTAACATCAAAAAACAAAACACGCAAAAAGGCTGGCCTTGTTAATCTCAATTGTGTAATAACTTGTGGACGGTATTTTCGGTGAATGATGGAAGTAAATGATAAAGACAACAGTCTGAGTGTGAACGATGTATTGTACTATGAAGCAGACAGCATGGTGTACATAGACAGGATGTGACGTCAGTCACGTGACGGGATGTTTACAATATAGCAATAATAATAATAAGGCACATTATAGAACGCTAGGTACATAATGTTACATCCCAGACAATTTTAAAACAAAGTCAATGCAGTTTGGTCCAATCATACTTATATTTGGCAACATCATACCATGGACCTTATAATACAAGGAATGTAAGGTCCATGATCATACTCAAATTTGACCAAATCTGCCAGGGCGAAATAACGTTTAAGTACCATAATGCGGAGCGGTTTAGTAGAGGGACAATAAATAGATTTTAAAAAATTGAAATCTTACAATAAAAAGTGGTAGAGAAGGCTAAATGTTCCGGAAATAACAAATTTGACCAAACAAACTTTTACAAATTATATTTCTTTCAGATAGTGTACCGGCCATTTTTAAATTCGAACGGGAATAAACGACGATTAACTTAAAAATCCGTCTTTTGGGATTCTATTTCGACTGACATTTATCTTTAAATTTAAACATCGAAAACCATATAGAAGACATAAAAGACACAGTAAAAGTCATACCTTTCGACATGTGTTTTTTTTTTCTTCAACTTCTTTTTTTTGAGGGGGGGGGGGGCATTTCGCTTTTATAACTACTTTTTAAAAAGTATTCACCCCCCCCCCCCTAGCCCCACCACAACATACTGCTTACAAGATATCGATGAGTTACGATGTTGTCTGACAGGTGTATAATTAAATCAATCAGCATTAATTACTTTTACAATTTGTTTGGGGTAACACGTTGTCCTTCCCTGGCTAAAAATAGAATCCACAATTTTAAATTATGATAATTGTTAAGAAATATAAACAAACCTGCTGAATAAGGGTTTATTACTATGCCTGATAGACGCCCCCCCCCCCTGCAAACGACCCCCCAACGCGCAAGCGTGTTATTGAATGAATGAATGAATGAAATGGGGTTTAACGTCCTACTATTATGCACCTCACCTGGGCTAATGGAAGACGGGCATACGCCATACAGTGTGATATGAGGGAAATTTTGCCCGGGCAGCGGTGCTACGGCCTACTATTATATCGAATTCCAACTGCCAAGGAATCTTTTACGTGCACTCCAATGTGTACACGGGACCTCGGTTTTTCGTCCCATCCGAACGCCTAGACAGCTTTCGTGTTATTGAATTAAAATGAACAATATGTTAGTCCCGAAATAACGTAGCGTGTGCCGCCTAGACTTTAAACATCATTTCGCTAGAAAATGCCTATTATTATATTATATATTATTGAGTCACCATGCAGGTATATCATGTCCATATACATGTAGTGTTGTTTCACCTTGTAGGTATAATAGGCCTATATATTGTTGTGCCACCTTACAGGTGTAATAGGCCTAGATATTGCATTAGTGAATCACCTTGCAGGTGTGTATTTAACACTAGTGACACAAACCTTGTAGGTGTGTATTTAACAACACACATGAAATAGGTATCATAGGCCTAGATATTGTTGTAGGTGTAATAGGCCTATATATTGTTGTGCCACCTTACAGATGTAATAGGCCTAGATATTGCATTAGTGTATCACCTTGCAGGTGTGTATTTAACACTAGTGACACAAACAACACACATGAAATATTTGACTAACCAGAGACATGATTTCAAAGATTATATTTAACAGTACACATAAAAAAAACCTGTAACTTAAGACTTTTAAAATAACAATTGTTCCAATTATGTGTAGTTTAATGGTCGAGCGCGAGACATTAAATAATATATTTATACTGCACGAGGCGATAGCCGAGTGTTGTTGCAATATATTACGCAATGTCTTAAGTGCGAGAGCATTAAACTTCTTAAAATTCAGACACTATCTCGCACGTGCATTTCAATGAAATTCAGCACACGAGTTCTCTATATTAGAAAATGTACTATTGGAAATAATGGTACGCCGACATCAAAGGATTACGTCACATCTGTATTTTAAGTAAGCTTAAGTTTTTCCCCGTGAATTCGACACTTGTGACACTTGTGAGAGCTAAAAATAATATGAAAATCCTCTCCTTTGTCTTGAGTTGTTATATTCATCTTTTGTTTTATTGAATTACTTCTTCTCCTCCCGCTTTGTCTTCTAGATTTATGTTTTATCTGCGATGTCGGCCCCGGTGTAAGCGGACGTTCACGAATGTCCCCCCCCCTTATTTTATTTAACAAGTAGCCCACTACACGCGGATTATACTGTGAACCAGTGATGTCTGTACGAGATTCAGATAACGGAGACATTTATTGGGGCTGTTAATGCTCTTAACTAATGTATCTTTAAAGCCCCAATACCACTCTTGTTGTAACTGAATAATATGTTGCAATCTTTATTCTGGTCAACAATTTGTACTATTTTACAATATTTAAATTAAAAAATTATAAAATTTTTATCTTAACACACCTAATTTTAAAAATTGGAAAAAATTCAACTACATGCCGTAACATGGTTTGAAAAGCCTTACGTAAGCACTTTCAAATGCAACTTGGATTTAAACATATTTTTGAACCCTCTGGACAAGTAAGATAGGCTGTAATGGATAATTTACACAACAGGTAGGAAACCTAAACATCTTGTAGTTAGAATAAGGCTAAAAAAAAATTCTGGAGCTGTCAAGCCAGCAAGAGTGTTATTGTCCCTTTAAGTATGATCTCGTATTGTTTATTTTATAGACAGGAAGTAACTTTCAATGTGTCGTGTCGGATGTATGTTACAATCATGCCTTGATAGACCATATAAAATAACCTGTTTTCTATGATTCACATAACATTTTGGTGGTCTGCCTCCAGCCTTTTATTCAATGCTGTTTTGTTTTAATTCTAATTGGTAGTCTGAGACCAGTGGTCAAGGGGAGATCATTCCCAGAACCGGGATGGTGCTTGTTGTTTGTTTTTAGTTTTTATAATGTTAGTGTACCTTTAAAATAAACACTAAAAGATATTTGTGTTGTCCTTACCCCCAACAACACAATATGGTGGAGTTTGCAAACTGAAAATTTTGTTTCCAATTGTGACAGTTAGCATTATGTTTGTTCCAAACACTTTGGATTTTTGAGGCAACAAACCAGTAACAGTAACTACGTGCTTTTGATTAAACGACAACCTGTGTTATTTATTATTAGTTGCTGTGTGTGTGTGACCAGTTATATATATTATGGCCTATCATCAGACAAATCAGCAGCACAGTAGTACGCCAAGGTGCGCTCCAGGTGCCACAGACACAGGTAACCTCATTGACTTTGGGGACGAACATGACACAATTACCTATGATTTGCATGTAAGCGAATCGGAATCGACGATTATGCCTGATAGTGACCCGCCTCCTCGTTATTTTTCACGCCATGTTTATATTGGACCCAAATTTAGTGGTACAACTACCAGGGCTGTAGAGTCTTTTCTAGCCGAATTTGATTCCTATATTTCTCTTGATGATTATATTGATACGGTGGCTAAACGAAAGGCGGCTTTTCATTTACATTTAGAAGGACCAGCTAAAATGGTTTGCCCCAACAACTGGCATTTTTTGTACGTGCCGGCCAACCCCACAATCTAAGGGTAGCATTACAGTCCGCGAAGCTTGGCGAAGCTTATGGTTACAGGCATACACAAGTTGTCTCTCCAGAACATTCTCAAAATACTGAATTGGCGAAAGTTTATGAAGCTATATCTCAGCTAACTACACAAGTTCAACAACTACAGTTTCAGAATCGTCCTAGATATTCAACATCCAGATTTCAGCCTCGCTATTCCAGCCAACCAACTTACAGAAACCGATATCCATCACAACAGCCTAGATATTATCAACCAGCGTATCCACGATATACCCATAGTCCTGTTCCTAATATAATGTATCCGCCAACACCTATGGTTCCTACAGCTCCTACTTTTCCGGATCGGCCAACGAACAATTTACAGGGTCCGCTTACAAATGGGTCACATGAGCCTGAAGCTTTTTACTCACCTGCACAGCAACCGAATATTCGTCAAAACATATCTCAGCCGAATGTTCCACAGGAAAACTACAATGTCCCAAGGCAAGGAGAGCGTGTCCCCTTGGGAAATTCGATGGTATTGAAGTAAATCATGCTCACACTGAGAAATGTAGTCAATTTTTATACTTACCTCTTCAATTATGTACAATGTGTGTATCAGCTTTAATTGATAGTGGTAGCTCAGTCAACATTTTGGCTTATAATTTGTATTTGTCTTTGCCTAATAGTATCAAAACTCCTTTACAACCTCTGGATAATGAGAAAATTAAATTAGCTAACGGCCAAGATGTTAGTATACTGGGTACTACCACTGTCAAATTTTCTTCACGGAATAATCAGTATTGTGCTGAGTTTTATGTTTTGAAGAATAGTTCCCAGCCTATTATTTTGGGCACTGAATTTCTTTGTAATAATGGTGTAGTTTTAGATTTCCAAAATCATAGTTTATGTTTTTCTAGTTATAAGATAAAATGTATGAAAACGGTAGATATTCAGCCAAATTCAGAAATTTTAATATGGTGTAAAGTATCAGGTAATTTAACTTACGGAATCCAGGGAATTTGTATTCCAGTTGATAGTATTTATCGTAAGAACCTTTTAGTATCAAAGAGTCTGTGTGTTGTATCTAATAATCAAACTGTTCCAATTCGTGTTTTAAACTTAACTAACAATATTGTTTCTTTAATTAAGGGCACTGACGTTGCCAACTTTAATATTTTGGATGATCAATATCATATTGATTTTATGGATAATGCAGATGATAAATGTCCCACCACAGTGCCAGATGTCAATCATGTGGAGCCATGTATGGACGTGCCCCAAACCTTTCTTGACAATTTTGATTTTTCTAACACTCATGTTAAAGATAACGATTTGGCAGTGTTACAGACTTGCTTATTTAAAAACAAGGATGTGTTTTTAACAGATGACAATCCCGCATTAGGTCTGACTTCATTAGTATCTCATCAGATTCATTTAAAGCCTGCATTTCAACCAGAGACCTTATCGTCTTTCCCCTGACAAACGTACTGTTTTACGTCACCAACTTGATGAACTACTAAAGCAAGGTGTGATTTGTGCGGTTAGTCCCGACGATGTGCTTCCCATAACGAGTCCTATTGTGTTAGTTACGAAGAAAACAAAATCTAGACAAAATCATGTTCCAGGCAGCAGGGAAGAAAGTCTGGCTCATTATCGTTTTTGTTGTGATTTTAGATACCTTAATTCACAAACCCAGGATTTTAATTATAACATCCCAGATCTCCAGGAGTTAACAGAATCGTTTTCCACACGGAAACCAAACTTTATAACTTCTATTGATTTGAGCCACGGTTTTTTTTCAGATGCCTTTAGACCCCAACTCTTCTAAATATACAGCTTTCTCAACATGGGACGTTTAAGTTTTTGCGCTTGCCTATGGGGTTGAAAACATCACCCAACACATTCCAACTTTTGATGGATCGAATGCTTCATGGTTTGACATTCCAATCTGTTTTATGTTATATTGATGATATTCTCATTAATAGTGAAACATTCGAGGAACATATAAACGATCTTAACCAAGTGTTTGAACGGCTTAGAATAGCTGGGCTCAAGCTTAACCCAATCAAGTGTGCGTTTGCTCAGGAAAAGTGCATACTTTTGGGACACGAAATTTCCCCTACGGGGATCTCACCTCCAAAGGCTAACTTGGATTTACTTAGAGATTATCCTGTTCCCCGAAATACAAAAGACCTTCGACTATATTTAGGAATGATAAATTGGTTCAGGAAGTTTATACCGAATTTTAGTACTATCGCCTATCCTTTAAATGTTTTACTGAAAAAGGGTGTGCCTTTTCGATGGGAAGCGGACCAACAGCATGCTTTTCTTAAGCTCAAGAACTTACTAATGAACTCCCCGATCTTGGCTTTCCCCCGATATGATATCCCTTTTATTGTCAGTGTGGACACTTCTAGTTTTGGTATTGGATATGTATTACTTCAGATACACCCGGAATCCGAATTTCCAGATGATACTGATGTTCGCCTCCGAACTCGCATTGTTAAATTTGGTTCGAAGACATTATCAACATGGCAGCGCTCATATGGACCGACCAAGCTCGAATTATTAGGAATGACGACAGCCATACTAGATTGCGCTCCGTATCTCTGAGGACGACGGTTTACAGTCGAATGCGATCACCAAGCTTTACGTCGACGGTTTCAGAAGCAAATGAAAGGGGCAATTTATGATAGATGGCTCGCTATTTTACAGCAGTTTAGTTTCGATATTGTCTACAAACCTGCTGCACAAATGGTTGTACCAGACGCGCTTTCCAATTTCTGTTCAAAGTCCCGCAGAGGACGACCCTTATTTCCCATACGTTCCTGAACCAAATACCGGTGATATACTTTTACCTGGTGGTGTTAACCTTCGAGATTTATTACAATCTGATTCCGGAGCAGCTGTTTGTAATCATGTCGCTGTGGAGGATTCTGAATATGATGCTGACACCGAAGACTCTTTAGATTACCCTGTCATTCGACATGTGAATACAATAACCACAACGGATGGGACGGAAAAGGATGACTCGGCCCATAAAAGTAACAGTGAAACGACCACTGATTCATCGGATGTCCATGTTATGGATATAGAATTGATCAAGAAATTTGATTACAGCCTTGAACAATTTGCCAAGTTACAATATGATGATCCAAGTATTAAACCGATAATTGATTATCTTAATAGTGACATTCTTCCCAACTCTCAAAAGCAGTCTCGACGTTTACTCCTTGAATCTTCAGATTATTGCATTATCGATAACGTGTTATTCTGATCAAGAATAACGAAGTCTAAGCGCTCAAAACTGCTGTCACGCTACCAGTTGGTTGTACCATACGTATTGATTAATCAATTATTGGAACTGTATCATAATTCTTCCTTAGCTGCTCATGGTGGAATTCATGACACGCTTGACCGTATTAAAGATACATACTATTTTGCACAGATGAGTAAGCTAGTATCTGATTTTGTTAAATCATGTGACCTTTGTCAGAAGCGGAAACTAACCCAGGCTCATACTAAGTCCGGTATCATCGCTTATCCATCTCCAAAGGGACCTTTTGATGTATGGGAGATCGATCTTTTTGGTCCATTGCCTGTTACCCCGACGGGGAATTCGTATGTATTTACTGCCATTGACATGTTCAGCAAATTTATTTTTGCTATCCCCCTTGCCAACAGTGATGCTGTTACAGTAGGTACTGCATTATTCACCCTATTTACAACTTATGGCGTGTGTGATACCCTTATATCTGACCGCGGAAGTGAATTCACCGCCAAATGCACCCAGGAATTGTGCCGTTTATTGAGAATACCACAGCAGTTTTCACCCAGTTTTGTCCACCATTGTTTGGGAGCATGTGAGCGATCTCATAGAACTTTAGCGGAACGTCTTACACCCTACACTTTGAACAATCGTACTTCGTGGCAGGACATGTTGAATGCTATTGTGTTTGCTATGAATAACAGTGAACATTCTGGGCTTGGATTTTCTCCTTTCGAGATTGTGTTTTCCACTCGTCCAAAATTTCCACTGAGTTCGCATTTGTCTGATAATATCTCAACTACACTTCCTGTTGATATGGAGCATTTTATTAAGAAACAAACTGAGAAATTGTCTGTTATTCGGGAGCAAATTAAAGCTAATGCTTTGAAATCCCAGACAAAAATGTGCGATCGAGTTAACAAGTGTACAAATCCATTGTCATTAGTAAAGGGTGATTATGTATATTTATCCACTGTTCGTTTAGGTTCTGGTCAGAAACTCCAGCCTCTATACAGTGGACCATATATTGTGGAGAGATTGTCAAGTTCTTATATTGTTGATCTGAAAGATCCAGTGTCTAACAAACTTATTCCTGATATACATCATGATCGGTTAAAGATGGCGTATGTAAGACAACCTCATCCATCTCCTTATTTTCCGGGATCGGTTATAACACGTGTTCCAGATATTTCGAAAACTGATCACCCGAAACCGGCACTTAGTTCGGAAGATGAGCTAGATGGAAATGTTCCGCATATAAGGCGATCAAGGCGTGTTATCCGTAAACCAGCGCGATATTGCGCGTCGTCTGACCCTGGATTGTTTTCGACATCTGTACCTAGTGATTCGGATGGTTTTCACAAAATTAAGAGGATCCTTGGACAACGATTACGTGACAATAACCCTCAGTATTTGGTGCAAATCAAGGGCGAACCCGCACACAATTCAAATTGGGTATCTGCATCACTATTAAATGCAAAAGCACAAAGGGCAATTGCTGCCAAACCACCCCCTTTCATTTAATCTTATTGCGTGATACCTACATACATGTTCTTGTTGTGGACCTTTATTGTTTCAATTTTTTTTATTATATAAGGCTCATATGTTTGTTCATTTATTTTCAAAGCAGATTATTTTTTCTGGTCTATGTTAAAACAATGGTATTGTTTTACTTTTGGCGGGGGGATGTTACAATCATGCCTTGATAGACCATATAAAATAACCTGTTTTCTATGATTCACATAACATTTTGGTGGTCTGCCTCCAGCCTTTTATTCAATGCTGTTTTGTTTTAATTCTAATTGGTAGTCTGAGACCAGGGGTCAAGGGGAGATCATTCCCAGAACCGGGATGGTGCTTGTTGTTTGTTTTTAGTTTTTATAATGTTAGTGTACCTGTTCCTGGCTTTAAAATAAACACTAAAAGATATTTGTGTTGTCCTTACCCCCAACAACACAATATGTACATGCCAGTCGCATAATTAAACTAGACGATGCTTCGTATAATAAGGAAAAATGTGCTGGGTGGGTAGGCAACCCTGTACTCATAAATACGGAAAAACAAAAGAATTGGAAATGGTTCATAAAACTGGAATCCAATCATATGTCTAATGATAATATCGTGCCCCTTGACTTCGTCATCGTTTTATTCTTTCTGTCATTCATATAATATCCATGATGGCTGTACGCGCATCAAACAACGATAATTGTTCATTGGTTAAAGACGGCTCAACGCGGGAAAATTTACAGTAGCTATTGGATAATAGCACGTATAAGCAACCGTATTTGCATATTGCATAAATATTCTATTTATAGTATTATTAAATTAGCTGGAATTATTTTTAAGTCGATAGCCTCAAGGACCAACGTAGTGCCGTATTTTGGATATTATATGAATGACAGAAAAAATAAAACGATGACGAAGTTGTAAAAGAAGCTTACTGTACGAGTACGACGGTGTTTTTCACAAAACCCCCCCACACACAATGGGCTATGGGTTTCAGTCTACGAATAAGGCCACCGTCGCTTGGGACTGTCATTATAAATTAGGTTCTATTATTTGAACGACTGCCTGCTATTATATACATCACAAATTCCAGCCACATGTCTCGGTTCTGTCTGAAACCATATCAGTGACAGACGAGTTATTACACCCCCGTGTATATTCCATGCGACGGTGGTATAATTACTCGTCTGTTATAAAATTAACGTATCTTTATGTTATTAATCATTTTTTATGAATTAATTATACTTTACTAAAGTATAGGCCTACATATGAAATTTGGAATTTAAAATTCAACCCATGACCAAGGCTGTTAATTATTGTTTGACAGTAATTCAGAATTGGCCTAGATGGTTTCGACAAATTATACAAATTATATAAATTGAGTACGGTATCTGAAACTGTTTGACTTAGCTCAAAATAATGCTCCAAATTATAGCATTAAATGAATTTTTGAAACATGAAATTATGCTCATTGGAACATTTTTAGTATGATGTGCAGGAAACCTTACTGTAATGCATACCATTAAAAGAAATTATGTTGCAATTTGTTTTGGGGTAGGCCTTTTTTTTAGCTAGATTGACTGGACTAATAAGGATTTTAAATTTATACTAGGAATAGATAAGCAATTTGACTACTCAATTCTGTTCTTAAAAATAGATGTGCAGTGAAGTAATGTGTAATATAATTGTGCCTATCTGTTGGCCTGTGTAGAATTTTAAACTATTTTCTTGATTAATATTTTCTGGAAGGTGTTATGAATTCTCTTGATTTTGTGGTGGAAGAATCAAGAAGTAAATATACAGGACTTAGGGAACTGCCCTACTAAAGTAACGTCACAACATATAGATTCCTTCGACCAGGCCTAGAAAAATATCGAAGCGGTCAATGTCCTTCAATATTCAAATAAGGGGGTTGTAATACGTTATAATCTTTGTCTTACACTCGAGGTTTTGTCTCCGCCCGTCTGTCTGCCCGTCCGTGCAGGTGTTTATTAGGTGAATACCTTGATGGAATTAGAAGATGAGCATTTTCTGCTTCGGGTAGGCAGAGATAAGCAATTTGATTAGTTGATGTTTTGGGACACGATAACTTTAGCTCTAATTAAGTGAGAAAGGTGAAACGTGGAATATAGTTTCATTACATCAAGACCTTGACCAAGTTCGATAATGAGCATTTCTGCTCAGGGTAAGCAGAACGATAAGCAGTGTATTTGATTGGTCGAGACTTTGGAACATAACACATCTGTTTTGATGGAGGTAGAATGTTTTAACTTGATGTAGATGTTCATTTTGTGACTGAGTTTAATGATTAACATTTCCCACTAAAGTTAGCAGTGTCATTGATTGATGGTTTTGGCCAAGGAAACTTTGAATCTATTAACTGATGGAGTGTGATGAAACGTATGTGACATGGAGATAGGGGCGCTTTCTAAACCTCGTGGGTTTCCTCTGGGCACTCCGGTTTCCTCCCACAGCTAAAGACCCCTACGCGCAAGCGAATTATTGAAAAAACAAACTTGAAAACCATACGTTAATCCCAAAATGAACTAGTTTGTGTCGAGTGGACGTTAAACCCCATTTCTTTCTCTATCTACTACTGTTTTGCTCACACAACAACGTTTAGTCTTCGTAAAATTTTAAGTGAGCAGAAAAACGCCCACATATCTGTTATCAGTCGGCACTTCACAGCATTTTTTTTTTTTTTTTGTTTTTTTTTTTTTTGTTACGTCTTTTATGTAAATCAATTTAGTGAAGCCTGTACCAAGACAGGCCCGGGACTGTACAGCGCAGTGGACGCTTACGGCTGGCCCCCGGATCCATTCACTTGATTTCATGATTGTTTAGTTTTTGCAATGTCTGTTTTCTGTCTTGTCCGCAGGTTTATCTTGTAGATTTTTTGTTTTTTTGTTTTGCGTGTAGTGCAGTCCTCCTGCATTTACTAATAGAGGTATGTCTCGTGTTTTTCCTTTGGCGTTTGTCACAGCCGATTCAGGAATCCTGTATAAATCAGCTTTCGTAGCAACGATCTCCGAGTTAAAATTATGTTTGGAACGTGTTTAATTAGTTCTATCAAATATGTGATAATGACTGCCACCAATATTGTCCTTTAACCTATCAATGCTCGTGATGATATTCGTTTACTTCAGTGAGTTCAAAGATTGTCGAAATATTCTGTGATGTGTGTCAACAGAGATGTCAAATACGAGCATTATTTTCATCTCGGGGAATGAAATCATTTGTTTGTGATCACTCTGAAGAGAATTCTTAAATTCATCTAATGATAGTGCTCTTAGGTCAGTCTGTTATCTAATTGTATCAGTAAATAAAAAAATGCCTTCTTCTGCTTTAGTTTAAAATGCTTGGAAAATGGGTTTGCGGTTGTCAATTTTGAGAATTTTTCAGGGTGGGATTACCACATTCACCCCCCTTCGACGCTCGCGCCCTGAGAGGTACCCTTGTCGCGTACTTGTGTGGGCTTTGGTCAATGACCTGACAGGACTGGGGCGGTACTAAAAACTGATATATCGTTTTGACAGCTGGAATTCGACAAAGGGTACAAGGAAACGCAGATGCAGTGGTGAAGCTAGGGTAAATTTTAGGGGGGGGGGACATCACCTAAATTTGCGCCCCCCCCCCCTATGCCGTGTAAAACAGTATAAAATTAAAGTATTACGAACCCATCACCTGAGGATTTCACTAATCTCTATCTCAAATCTAATGTAATCAATTGACAAATACATGTATATCAATATAAGAAAACGATTTTATATTGTAGAAGACAGATAAGCTTGATAATATATATAAGTGGCTTTTGTTCCTCACAATATTCTCCGACGTAGTTCCATTTGTTTCAACGAAAAATTCCTTCAGTCGTAAAATCCTACAGAAAGCGTTTATATCACACTCTAATTCCTGTATATTGGCCATCGTCTTCGTCATGACCAGACGCAGAATTAATACTATCATGATCTGTACTACTCAGATGGGGCACAGGCCCCATGGCCCTCCACATTAGGGGGCCCCCACAAAAAATCTCAGTTGCGTCCAACCCCTCCTCTAGAAATGCCATCATTTCATAGCACTCGCATGGATTGGTCCACTGAAAAAACGCCAGAATGCACTAATTTTGTGGCAGAATTTTATTTTTTTCTGGGGGAGGTACTTTAAATGGCTCCACACAAGTGCCTGAAATGCCAGGAAATCATGTTTCCGGCCTCCAATTTCTGAAAATTTCTAGAAAAATAAGCCCCCCTCCAAATGACAACCTATCAATTATAAAAAAATCCACTTGATTATTATCACACAGTGATGCTCCTAAGGCACTGATGAGTCGGTCGGTTTTAATGGCACCTACACCCGATCCAAACTTTCTTATATCTCTTATGTGGAGGCTATCGGGCGCCACCACAGGCGCGGACCGAAAGTGTGGACACCAGGAGCAAACGCCTCTCCCAAATAATCTGCCGCCATATAAAATACAAAATTGCCACTCAGATATCACCCCAATGGCAGAAAAACGTGTTTCCTGCATCGTTATTTTTTAAAAATTTCTGGGCGAAGGGCCTCTCCTATCACCTCTTTCTGTGTCGGCTCCTGACCTTGTTGGTCTTTGGGGGCGCCACAACCAAATAACATGATTAGAGATATTCGTGCTGGTCGCCCTATCCACGTGGCTTTATGGTGTTTCGGACTTATTCTGTTTAGAGGATACGGAGTTTCTCATTTTGGTGTGCTTAACATCAAAATGAGAAATAGCGCTGCCGAAATTGACACAAGGGAGCGACGTTGATTGCAGTTCCAAGTAGGTGGAAAACACGTTTGTGACAGTCTAATTTTCATAATTTTCGGGGGGAGGAGCTTCCAGACCCGTATCGCCATCCCCACCCCCACCACACGTACTCAGTAACTCGGGCATTATATTGGCGTCCCTAACACTCTGCTGCACCCCCACTTTTACAATTCTACATACGGCCCTGTCCCAGACCCTACCTTGTGGGGCTTCGCGCCTTCGGCGCTCGCAGTCGGTGATCAGGGGCCCCCCACATCTTTCAGGCCCAGGGCACCCACCATGGTTAATCCGGCGTTGGTACTACTAGGAGTTGCCGTTGCTGGCGAGCAGGAGTGATTTGGCAAGGACGATCCTCCTCCTGACCCTGACGACGACACGGGTGCGAGTCCTGCCTTTCCTCTTCCTATCGGTGGGGAGTGGTGTATAATTTGTTCGTTGCCTGACTGCAAACTTGCGTTCCCATCATCGTTATGTGCGGGAGGAGTAGGACTTCTAGGACTAGGAGAGCGTTGAGGAGTAGGACTAGGACTAGAACAGCGCTGGCGCCCCACTGGTGGTAGGCCTACGGGTTGACCATCATCAATACTTACTATTTCTGTATCATGCCTATTATCAACACTTTCACTACTACGACTAGAATTATCATACTCATCATCGTGCTCTTCCTTGAATTTGGATAATTTAGACCCCCATTGTTTCATAAATTGGCGTGATTTCGCTTCTGATGTCTCCCTCTCACGTTTACTCTTTCTATTCTGCGATCCACTTGGTTTTGCGGTCCAGACATCGTAAATTCAGCGAAAAATGTGCAAAATGAAAACTTTCAAACTTAAACCAAAACCAATTAGTGGACTGGAGACCAAGCTTTTACAACAGAAAACAAGTATATCAAACAATCATTTTGGCACCCCCCGTATTTGCTGATAACATGTTGGCACCCCGGGGACAGCTGTCCCCCCCCCCCCTGCGCCCCCCTAGCTTCGCTACTGCGCAGATGACTGGACACACAACTGCATGACGTAAGCCGACATTCATTTCATGATTCGTGTTGAACAGCTGGCAATTAAACATGATTTAACAGCTTTATTATTTCGTATCGGAACAGTACACCCATCCGTGCATCTATCAATCATTTCCAAACATTGATAAATGTTTCTTCAATACTGAAACAGCTAAGAAAATACTAGACACGATATATTACAATAGTTAACTGTTTTAATTCTGTCATATACCATGAAGAACTATTAACATGGTCTGTTAATCTGGCTGGATATTTTACTGACTGATAAACACAGCAATAAACAAAATAAACAACAGACAAGCAATACACATAGTTTGTTTATTTGCGATGTTGTTTATATTTTAATATCTTATCAATTTAAAGAAGAAAAGAATAGTGTATTGAAAGGAGTACAGGTGAATATATAATAGGTGTTGGTTGAACAGGGGCTGGTGAATATGTTAAAGTTGTCAGTATCTAGTTGCTTTATACCCCCATCAGACCGGTACGGTGCCCTTAAAGCGCTGCTACGGCGACGGAAAACGGTCTCAGGGCGCGTCAAGATCGCCATGATCGTGGTAAAAGCGTGGTCGAAACGCCAGATATCGCGTTGTGGTCTCCATGATTTTAAATGATCGCCGAGTCATGTTCAAAGCAAACGCCAAGGTTCTGCCATATGACCTGGAAAGCTGAGAGAACGTGGTTGGTCGCGAGGTTCTCGAGACAAGCATAGAAATATATCCATGAACGTAGTACATGCGCAGTACACACGTGGCAAAGACGCTGCGAAAATTGTAACATTTGCAACTGTGCCTTCATTGCGTCTTCACCACAACCCTCGCTTGTCGGCCGCGAGCCAACCAAGCGTTCCGAGACCTTATGGCGTTGTCATGGCGATGTTACGATGATTTCACCACGGTTGCACGATTACATCACGACCTCCTAGGGCTACCACTGCGCCTATTGCTACGTTATTAGGTTCCCACTACGTTTATGGAGTTCTTAAGACGACCATGGCGCGGTTACCAAGCTTGCATTACTCGCCTATGGCGACCATACGTTTCATGTACTACTTGCTTTGAAAACGTGCGATTCAAAGGTCATCTTGAAATTTAAGAAAAATCTAACCAGCTTATATAGTCGCGGTGATTACGTGATGGCAACGCACGAGCAGTCCAAATACACGTAGAAGACGTGTGGTAAGAACTCTTATAAGTACGGAAGCGTATAGGGGTCAATAGCGCGATAGATAGCGCGATATTAATAAGGTCATATGTATGGAAGCGTATAGGGGTCAATAGTGCGATAGACAGCGCAATATAAATTTGGTAATATGTCAAGATATTGTGATTGTTGTGATGACTTTACCACTAAAAAGACAATTTTAGCTGAATTAATTGAATCAACACACCATGTTGTATGTCACCATTTCGTTCTTAATGCACGCGTTTGAGTAATTGTATTGATATTCTGAAGTTTTGTCAACATATTCCATTTATCGCCATGTGGTATATCGGCATATAACACGGCGATTTGGAAGATGTTGACAATGCTTCAAAATAGCAATATGTTAACGAATACGTGCGCATTCAAAACGCAATGACGACAAACAACATGTTGCGTTGTTCACTTAATTCAGCTTAAATTGTCTTTTTAGTGGTAAAGTCATCGCAACGATAACAATATGTTGACAAAAAACCTAAAAATTATCGCGATATCTATGGCACTATTGACCCCTATGCGCTTCCATACATATGTCATTATATTGTGATTATTGTGATGACTTTACCACTAAAAAGACAATTTTAGCTGAATTAATTGAATCAACACACCATGTTGTATGTCACCATGTCGTTCTTAATGCGCGCGTTTGAGTAATAGTATTGATATTCTGAAGTTTTGTCAACATATTCCATTTATCGCAATGTGGTATATCGGCATATAGCACGGCGATTTGGAAGATGTTGACAATGCTTCAAAATAGCAATATGTTAACGCATACGTGTGCATTCAAAACGCAATGACGACAAACAACATGTTGCATTGTACACTTAATTCAGCTAAAATTGTCTTTTTAGTGTTAAAGTCATCACAATAATCACAATATAATGACATATGACCTTATTAATATCGCGCTATCTTTCGTGATATTGACCCCTATACGCTTCCATATATAAGCGTGGTTAGGGTGCCGCGGATTCAGCGATAACTGCCGTTGTGCAGCTAATAACATCTCAAAAGAAACACCATAAGCGTGGAGCGATCGTGACGAGCTCGCCTAAAGAACACAGTATAATCGCACAGGTCGCAGGAAGAACGCGACTTGTTTTAAGTTTGAAATATTGGGACATTTTTCCGCGTTGTGTTCACACTTGTCGGCGACCTCGTGCATTTTCAGCAGCGCAGTAAGGACACCACTCCGGTCTGGCGGGGGCATTAAAGGGTTACAGTTTACAATTGTTCGTTTCCGTCTTCACAATATGATTCGCCACAATAAGCACCTGAAAATACAAAATAATATAAATAATATGGTGTTTATTTTTTAAAATTAAATGAACTGTCATAATCCTTCTCGAAATTTCAATAGATTTAGAAAAAAAAAACAAATACGTCATCCTCTACTGTCAAATTTCTATGGAAGACCAAATGGGACAATATTCATGATTCTTGTTTCTACATTCCAGTTTGAACATTTTAGATATGAACTCAACATTCTAAACTAATGATTCTTGTTTCTACATTCTTATGTCAACATTTCATGCACAAAATCAAAATGACTTTATGTTTCATTTTCGGCGTTTTATCGATAACTTCTATATAGCCTATCATTAAATATTAAAATTAAAAAAGTAATTTCTTAATTCTACACGACAAAGAAATCAATTCATTGGTTTCTGAAAGTATCTAAAACCAAAATCTGGAATTTGAACTCTTATGAAAATATTTTCTACGTTTTAAAAAGTCTTGAAGTTAAAATGTTCAAACTGGAATGTAGAAACAAGAATCATGAATATTGTCCCATTTGGTCTTCATCAACATTATTACACCAGAGGGCGCTAGATCGAACACAATTTGGCGACCTATTCAGCTAGCGACCTATTCGACCGAACCAGCTGCATGGTACCTGGTCCGTTTGCCCTGGTTCTTATATCACTTAAGTTGGGGCTATGGGGTGCCACCACAGGCACGGATCCGTGGGGGGGGGGGGTTAAATGCCCCTCTTACAAAATCTACCGCCCCATATGGCGCCGTGAAAAAATCGACCATATAAAAAAATAAAGCCACTGGGCGCTCAGTGACTTGGTAACTGATGTTGTTAGTTTAACCATGTAAAATGTCAAAACAGTGTTTACACACTCCCTATCGCGCTACATCAGATTTGTTAGGAGTGCTCAAATTGGGAGACGACCAGTAGGCTCGTAGCATGGCCCACCGGGGCCTGCCCAGCAGCATCAACCCCCGATCCTCTTGTCTTGATACCATACGTGCTTGGTATATAACTATTGTGATGCGTGTCGGTCTGCTGTCACCAGTGCCGGACTGGGACAATTGCCCACTAGCCAAGTGGGCCTAAGCCGAAAAGAAAATATGGGCCTAAGCCTCAAAGAAAAAAAGAAAAAAAAAAGTAAAAAAAAGAATAAGAAAAGGTAGTAAAAGAGGGGAGGAGAGGAAACAGGGAAAGGAAAGGAAAGAAAAGCAGAAAGATAGATTTCATTGGAAGAAACAAATTCTATTCGTATTCGAGGATGTGTGATTAAAGTGCTCGCAGGTCACCATATATCTCCATCCGCTGCTCTGGCCTGGGGTGCTTGAAAAATGGGTTTGCGGCTGTCTATTTTTCAAAATTTTATGGGGGGAGACCCCCCCCCCCCGACCACCCTCGAGCGCTCATAGGCGGATTTCGCCCGCCATTTGCTCGTGGGCCTTGTCACAGGTATGCCTTCGGCCCACCAGTCCGGCACTGGCTGTCACCACATTCACGCAGGGCCGTGTGTAGCATTTTTAAAGTGCGGGTTGGAGTATTGGGATACCAAGTTATTGAGCGCCCAGTGGCTTTATATTTATTTTATCTGGTCGATTTTTTCACGGGCGCCATACTTATGGGGCGGCAGATTTTGTAGGAGGGACATCCCCCCCCCCATCCGTGCCTGTGGCGGTGCCCCATAGCCCCAACTTAATTAATATAAGCGCCAGGGCAAACGATCCAGGTACCATGCAGCTGGTTCGGTCGAATGGGTCGCTAGCTGAATAGGTCGCCAAATTGTGTTCGGTCTAGCGCCCTCTGGTGTAATAATGTTGATGAAGACCAAATGGGACAATATTCATGATTCTTGTTTCTACATTCCAGTTTGAACATTTTAACTTCAAGACTTTTTAAAACGTAGAAAATATTTTCATAAGAGTTCAAATTCCAGATTTTGGTTTTAGATACTTTCAGAAACCAATGAATTGATTTCTTTGTCGTGTAGAATTAAGAAATTATTTTTTAATTTTAATATTTAATGATAATAAAAGTTACCGATAAAACGCCGAAAATGAAACATAAAGTCATTTTTCTGGTTTGAAATGTTGATTTTGTGGATGAAATGTTGACATAAGAATGTAGAAACAAGAATCACTAGTTTAGAATGTTGCGTTCGTGTCTAAAATGTTCAAACTGGAATGTAGAAACCAGAATCGTGAATATTGTCCTATTTGGTCTTCCATAAATTTCTTTGTGTTAACCTTTCTTCATGTTTCTATATTTTGGTGATGGTTTTGGGCATTTTGACATCCACCATGTCCCAACTATAAAATGTTCCTAATTTCATTAAATATTACAGACAGAGCGTAATAGCAATGTCATTTTCTGGCCTTAAAGCGTTCTTTATAGAGTTCCGTAATCCTAACAAGTTGAATTCTTCATTTTGAAAATTGAAATGACCCGTTTCGCGGTCTTTCACACGTTGCTGTTGTCTACTACCAGGTGCAATTGTTAGCCTTAGGTAGTCGATTTCCTGTAGTAAATCTTTTTTCAGATGGACTGTTAAGAAGTGGAAGACTGTTAGCTGTTTGTGGTTTATCATGATCTTTGCACTGATCAATGATTTTAATTATCGTGTGTTCTTTTTATCCTTTAATTGTGTCATTTACGTCAAGACTAACTTTTAGACAATTCCAAAATTAGCCATAAGTCCTTCTTCAATTTCGTTGCTGCCACTGTACTAGTGTCCGACTTGCTGCTCTTCTTCACTTAGGGATAAAAGAGACTGGTATGGTGTGAAAGACTTTTTCAAGACAAAATTGCCGGACATATTTCATTGCAAATGTATATTCCATTGTGTATGTAACTAAATTTCAACTTAAATTATTAAAAACAGTAGTATACTCAACATATTGTAAACTTCGGATGTGACGTCTTTCTATTGTTTTTATTTGTGTATATATATAACGCTATCATATTAAAAAGTCTGAGGAGGTTCCGATGGAACTGAAAGCGCTAACTTGAAATATGTAGTTTGTTTTCTTTTCAAACAAGAAAACAAACTACATATTTCAAGTTAATCAAAATGGTCTGACATATTTACATTGATCTATCCATTACATTATATTATTATAATTAAAATGGTCTGAAGTGGTTCAAGAGAACTGAAAACGTATTTGCAAGCTATTTCATAAAAGCTTGGCGTCGATACTTGGACGACTGTTTCGTAATATGGACCCGTTCAAAAGATGACTTGGATATTTTCTTTAAAATATTAAACGGTATGGATATCAATATACAATTTACAATGGAAACACTAGAATAGCATTTCTAGACACATTGGTTATCAAAAAAGGAGAAAAAATAGAAACTGATATTTTTACAAACCCACTGACACCAAGCAGTATTTGATTATACGTCATGCCATCCAAGTAACACTAAACGGAGTTTATCATACAATCTAGCCAGACGGATCCGAACAATTGTATCGGACAGCGACAAACAGAAAGTTCGATTCGAAGAGCTACGAATATTCCTTCGAAATAGACAATATCCACTCAATCTAATTAACGATGGAATATCCAAAGCTTTACAACTGGATAGACGCGATCTACTGACTGTGAAGGAGAAAAACACGTCACAGCGAAAACCTATTGCATTCGTTTCGACCTTCAACCCTAAAAACCCGGACATTATGAACACAATTAGACATAATCTACCAGTGTAAGAAAACGATGAACGAATGGTAGAAGTTTTTTTAAAAATCAGTAGAAATCATCAACAGCAAGCGTCAAAGTCGTAGTTTGAAAAACATTCTTACGGAGGCTAAATTCACGTCTGATTCGTCAAACCCAACAAAATATGAGTCGAAGAAATGCCATTGAAGGACAGTCAACCAACTTTTAATGTCACGGGACATTTTACGTTAATGCAAATTTAACATGTGCATCGCGTAATGTGATCTATGTCATAACTTGCCCGGGCTGTACGGAGCTTTATATTGGTCAAACAGAATATTTGAGATCACGAGTTGCTGTACACAAATCACAGATAGAAAATCCAGAATATCGCATGATATCTCTGAGTGAGCATCTGGACATATGTGCACACAACTTGATGTAGCAAATCAAGCGCTATTAGAAATAAAAGAAAGCATGTTTATACGGAAATACAACCCCGAACTTAATGTTAAAGTTTAACTGGTGTAGTTTAAAATTATAAATATATTTCATTGCAAATGTATATTTCATTGTGTATGTAACTAAATTTCAACTTAAATTATTAATAACAGTAGTATACTCAACATTTATTGTAAACGTCGGATGTGACGTCTTTCTATTGTTATTATTTGTGTTTATATAACGCTATCATATTAAAAAGTCTGAGGAGGTTCCGATGGAACTGAAAGCGCTAACTTGAAATATGTAGTTTGTTTTCTTTTCAAACATCTTATTTATTTATATATATATATATATATATATATATATATATATAGAGTTACAATCATTTTACATGTAAATTAAAATGAAACAATATCACTGGTTGAGTTTGGGTTTAAATTTGTTTATAAAATACTCTTCTTTAACTCTTAATTTTGTGATATTATTATCAGACAGTTTATAAAATGGGAAATATGAAAATGTGGCGATTTATTTTTAGCACACTCCGCGATATGCCCACTTAATGGGATTTTGCGGTATATTTCCTCTTTTATATGCTGTTTATGTACTGCCACACGCTTCCGTAATTCATTTGTGGATCCAATGTACAATTCATTACATCCAAGGCATGTAATTACATTTATTACATATGTGACAGAGCATGTCATATTATCATTTATTTTAAATGAAAAACTCTTAAAGTTAAAAGAATTGCCTTCAATCAAGTATTCGCACGTTCCACAGTTTCCTCGTCCACATGTTGTTACCGTGTACTCGGTTTCAACACTATCAAATTTTCTTTTGTTAGCATCTTTTTAAAGCTAGGTGGTTGACGCTTTGAAGGAATGAACTTTGTTTCATTAAGGATTTTGCTCATTCGTTCACTACACCACAGTAGAGCAAAGTTATCCCGGAGTATATTGGTCATATTTGGGTTTCGAGGATTGTACGTGGAGATGTATGTTATACACTTTTCTTTTGTTATTTTTGGTCTCACTGTTCTAAGTTCTAAAATATCAAATGCCTTCGCCCGCTTTATACCGTCATTGATTAAAGTTAATGGGTATTTACGGTCATGTAGAAATGTTCGTAATTCTGATAATCTAAGTTCTAAAGTTAAAGGATTTGAGACGAGTGTGCAGATTCTCCTTGCAAGATTGTAAGGCAATGCTTTTTTTGGTATGACTCGGATGACACGAGTCAAAATTCAAATTTTGTTTTGTGTCCGTACTTTTGTAAAAAATATCTGTTTCTATTTTATTATCATCAGCTTTTAGCACCATAATATCCAAAAATGATATTTTTTTGGCGCTTGTTTCAACGGTAAATTGTATTTTTGGGTGTATGCTAATTAGAATTTCACTAAAGATCGATAATTGATCTAGATTTTTTAGCCAAATAAAAAGTATATTCTTGTTTCAAGGTCAAATGCTATCTCAACTGTTTCCGCAATTTCAAATTCTAGATAGCCCAAACACAATGTTGCGTAACAGGGGGCGCATTTAGTTCCCATGGCAGTGCCAACTAGCTGTTTATCAAATTTTGCATCGAAAAAGAAACAGTTATTTTCAAGTACGAACTTCAAACTACATAATATAAAGTCTTTTGTGAAACGTTCATGGAGATCTTGTGGTAATTTATCTACCCAGAATTCAATAGCTGTTAATACTTAATCAAAAGTAATATTTGAGTAGAGGTGTGTGACATCGTAAGTAACTAGTATGGCATTTTCTGCGACCGATGGCGGAAGCTGGTTTAGAAAATCAACACTATCTCTAATATTACTTCTTGCCCTAAGTACATATGGACGTAACCGTATATCTAAAAGGTGACTTAGACGATGGGTTTCACAGGAAGGCCCGGCAATAATAGGGCGTAATTGCAGGTCCTTTGGTCTTTCCATCGTAATGTAATCACTTTTCTGTTTTTCGCATGATTCTCTTATCTCTTTGCTCTGGTTGAGTTTGGGTAGTCCATAAAAACTGCTTGGTTTCACATCAAATATGGTAAGAAATGATATTTCGTCATCTTCAAGGATTCTTGAAAATGAATTGACAAGTTTTCGGAGTCTTTTCATATTGTCCTCCATTGTGTTACTTGGCAATTCTAGGTAAAAGGGATATTTGATATTTAAGTGTTATTAAAGTCACCTAATAAAACTGACGAAGAAACAAATGCTCGATGGGTGGGGAGAGGTGGGGACTCAGATCTGGCCAGAGTAATGTGGTAATTTCTGTTGTTGGAGGTAACCTGTAACGATCTTGGCCCTGTGACATTTTGCATTGTCATCCTGGAAGGTGAAACGGCTGCCATGACATCGTGCGAACAGCACAACATGGACTGCCAAGATGTTGTCCCGATAGTACTGGCCTGTAACACGACCTGAAAATCATGTAAAGCCGTTCTTTCAGCAACAATGATGCCTCCCCGCACCATAACAGACCCCCCCCCTCCCAAAAAAACCAAAAAAAACCAACAAAACAAAACAAAAATCGATCATGTCTGATGACGTTAACGTCTTGGAAGCGCTCGTTTCGACGACGCCACACCCTCCTACGTCTGTCCAAAAAAAATCAACAGTGAACCTTGACTCATCTGAAAACATCACATTGCTCCAGCCACGATTATCCCAGTGTTGACGATCCCTACACCAACGACGTCTTGCCTGAATGTGATGAGGACGTCGGGCTCGATGGTGACCCCTATGCAGTCGATTCCGAATCGTCTGGCCACTCTCACACCAGTGTCTGTATGAAGACGAGCGTAAATCTGATTTGCTGTGATGACACGATTTCTCAAGGGCAAGGTACGGATAAATCGATCATGGGCTTGAACTGTCGGCCTTGGTCGACATGAGCGTGGTATGTCCTGTACAGATTGTGTATCACGGTATCTGGACCATAGCCTGCTTATGACAGACTGAGAAACATTCATCGTCCGCGCCACAACCGTCTGTGTTGTGCCGATCTCTAGCACGCCAAGGGCACGTAACCTTTCACTTTCATCTTGGGTAAGCCGACGCACATCAAAATTTGTTTTCTGGCCACTAAAACAATTAAAACTGATGTTTCCACCCTGGAATTCATTGCCACAAGGACTGTAACATTCAAAGTCAGAGTCGTGCAAATCTTGGGTTCGAACCCAATGATGATCCCAAGCATCACCTGCATTCCATGCGGTAGCTATTGGTACGCTTGGGCTCACATGTTTCTTCTGTTAAGGAATTTTTTCGTAGTCATTTGCATATTTTAGTAGTATGCCACCAAAATCAAATATCCCCTACTTTTTTTGAATAGTATTTATATATATATATTCAAAGTAGCCATGAAAGATAGAGGTAAACCTACACCATGGCAGACGACTAAAACATGTTAACATCATGACATATAGAGTAAACCTTTAATACACCTTCCAGTGTACACATTACAATCAACGGGAACGAGAAAAGGCGACATAAAAATGTTGATGTCAAATAATTTGTGTCTTTCTTATTTAAATAAAGATGTTAAAGTTGTTTATATTTTAATCATATTACGTTGGGTGATTATAAATAGAATAGTGAATATTTACCTGCACAGTATCCACCGATACATTGACGATTATAGCCACACTCACCGTCTGTCTTACATGGTTCTATAAATATAAGTAATACACATCATTATATATGACAATATGAATGAAATAAAACCAAGTACGAACAAACCAAACCATTAAACAAAATTCGAAGTCCTGAATAACAGTATAGGCAAAATAGTGTAATCTGGCAAATAGTGTAATCAGCATATGGACTGTTCACATCAACATACTAAACGAATCAGATTTACAGATGTCTAGAAATATTATTGAAAATATATATAAATAGCCAGGCTTTATATAATTGGCCCATTGTCTATAACATATATAAATAGCCAGGGTTTATATAAATAACCCATTGTCTATAATCTATACAAATAGCCAGAAATATTATTGAAAATATATATAAATAGCCAGGGTTGGTATAATTGACCCACTGTATATAAAAAAAATCATATTTACTGAGACAAGCACCACTTTTACAAGTACCGCCGGCATACGAGCAATGGTCACCACTTTTTTCACAGCCATATATAGCTATAATAAAGATAATTAACAATAAACAATTGTGCTTTCATAAGATAAAAGGCTACCATTATCTGGTAGACAAATCATCCAACATAGAATAATGTCATCAAGTGTACCCCCTGTGAACAGTTTAAACATACACTGCTAAACACGAGGTATCGGTCACTGGCATACAAATGAACCAAGTATTGATGTGTTATAAAAACAACATAATATATCTATATTATACTTACACACGCACGCGTCATTTACACATTTTTTTCCACTACGACAGAAGCTATCATCACCCCCGCATCGTTCACCTGAAACAATACAATATGCATTATTTACAGCAACTTACAGGTTCTCCCAACAGGTCGGTACAAATCCATTTCTTGAATACAGCTAATATTCTTTGTAGGGTTAGGGTTTAACCCTTATTGATAACAGTCCAGTTTTCCCAGAGAATAGATAATTAGTGTATATCAAATACCCCAGAAAACATTAGTAGGGAAGACAGGGGACATATTGACCATGTGTTTACGTAACTTGAAGTGACTGATGTATCTACCAAGTGCGAGAATGTATGTGTGTGAGGGGGGGGGCTACTAAACCCCCGAAAAAAAAGTCGTTTGCGAAATAAGTGCAGTCGGTCGCAAGAGAAGGGTAGTCGGTATCCAAAAATAGTTCTCAGTGCACACGTCATGCTACTCACTCAAAACGTTATTGTAAAATATTCTTGTCAACTAATCATGTTTGATAAAATGTTGTGTTAAACTCTTATTCTGTTTGGAGTATGTTGGTCTAAGAACAAAATTTCCCACAAGGAGACAAATAGTCGGTCTCAAAATAAGTGCAGTCACTGCAGTCGGTCTCTGTGATTTAATGAATTAATGAGGTAAACAAATAATGCCAGAATAGACCCCAAATACTAATCGGTCGTAAAATCAATCAGTGCAGTTGGTCGCAAAAATAACAGCAGTCGGTATCAAAATAAGTGTTCACTGCACAAGTCACGCTACTCACGCAAACCTTTAGTATAAAATAACTTTGTCAACTTATCTTGTTCGAAAAATATGTTTTTCACACCAAAAAAAAAATAGTCGGTCTCAAACAAAGTTCTCAGGCAGTCGGTCTCAGATGAACTAAATTATCGGGGTGTTTTCTGACCATCTGAATTCTGTAAAATCTCTCCATGGCATTTCAGAGACCAAATTAGCGTTCCGTTGAGATAAAGTTGCCTCAGGCCTAGTCCTCAAAAATTGAAAGCTCAGTTTCATACTGTTAGTTCTAACGAGAATTTGGTTCCATTTGCAATGACATTGACTAAACTTTTCAGGCCCAGTGTCCAAAAAATTAAAATCTCGGTTACACATCTGAATTTATTTTGCGCTTGCGGCGCTCCATTCCATTATAACATCACTCTTCCTCTCCTCTCCTCTGTTGTCTTATACTGTCTCAGCACCATCATATTCACGGTTATAGTGAACTGTACGGTTATATTACTAGAACCACTGGTGTGTGGGTCGTCGGGTGTCAGACTATACAAAGTTATGTCAACTCTTGCAAAACTTGCGGAATTTCTGGTCCTCTCGTCCACATGATTTTCTCCCAGCAATGACCTCAAATGCCAGGATATTGACTAACTTTTTCAAAATTTCTCAGGGTTGCTCAGTGTTATAGGCACAATCATATATGGCATTTACTTTATGTCAACTTAAATAAAACTGCTTCCCAGCGAAACAACGATCGGCGAACAACTATATCATCAATCAATACTATCTATGTTCTATCGGGACGCTTAACGTTATAGTTAGTATTTTGTTGTCAAACATTTGGGGTGGGATTGTGGCTGGAGCCCTAGATTTGGAACCGACCTTACCCACCACCTATTTCCAGCTTTTGGATCCACTACTGCCCATGACCCCTAGACAACTAGGCTCCTGACGCGTCAATTTCTTGTTATTTCTCCCCCAGAAGACTCGTACCCACACAATACACAAACATTACAATGACGACGTCGAAGTGATATAGGAGCGAAATTTTAGTGTGAACTTTGCAACCGAGTTGGGAATTTTAGAGCCAACGGACACGCCATTTGAGCAGTGAACGCGTGATCAGAGCGTACCATCGTCCTTGACCTTTAACATTACCGGAAGTGCCGTTGTTTACGTTCACGAAATGAGATATACCAAATGTAACTTTGCTAAATTTCCCTTCTTTCGATATTCACCAGGATGGAGTTGTACCCAGATGGAAGAAGTGGCTTGAAAGGTTTTACCGTATGTTCATCGCGATGGATATTAACGATGACTGCAAAAGAAAACGAGCCATTTTGCTTCATTACGCTGGTCCCGATGTTGACGAAATTTTCGACACACTTGAAAATACAGGTCAAGACAATGAATATGATATAGCAGTCACAAAATTGAATCAATACTTAATTCCAAAGACATGCCTTGCATATGAAGTTTGAAACTTTCGTCGTAATCAATTCAGGGGTGATAGAACTGAAAATTACCATAAACATGATACAATTAACGAAGATAAGCCTATGTGTAATAAATGTGGAACACCCAGCAGCCATAATACCAGCCCTGCAAGAGGAAAACAGTGTCGTCACTGTGGAAGAGAACCCCTGTCTCTGTCGTTTGTAATAGCCGAAATGCTTATAAACAGCATATTCATGGTTTGTCTGCGGACGTTAAATTAAGCTATTTCACACACATATTCATAGCCTCGATGATAACGATAATGGTACTGATGATGATGAAGAATATTTGTTAGCAATTGATGGTAAATCGATACATACAACAACGCCGTATCGTGATGTTAATATTAGCAACACAAAAGTACCAATGGTTATTCCAGTTAGTTTAAACATATTTTATTGACAAATATCAAAAGGATTGAGCACAAGTTTCAAAAACTTAGAAAAGCCCTTTCCATACATATAAATAATAGACAAAATTTAATACGAACAAGATTGCGGAATAGTATATACAATAATAAATAAATTATAAGTAATATAAGTAAGATCAGATGAATTATATCGTAAAGCTCTATATAAAATAAGTAAAGGGCGATAAAGAGAATACAAAATTATTTTTAAAATTATATCGCAATATCACTGTTATACATTTTGTTCAATATATTTAAACATTGAAAAATAAGGTTTAATAAATTGGATATAATTGAACTGTTGCATGTATAAAATGACTTGCTTAATAATTCTAAACAATCGAGTTTACAATTATGCTCCCTTGATGCCCTTACGAACGAAAATTCCAGTTCATCTGTCAACACCATTGATGAACCATCTTACCAACAAATAAGCGCCATTCCACAGTAAAATTGGAACTAAAGAGTAATCACTCTACCTGTCAAATTCAGAGACAAACTTACGGAGGCTTCATTCTACGTTGTCAAACAAGCTCGATGTAACCTGTTAGGTTATAAGACAGCTGTGGATCTTGTGTTGATGTATATTGAACCTAAATCAGTCAACACAGTGAATGAATCACCAGAACTGAAAACAATTCTGCTCGAATACGAAAACAAAGGGTTTGGAAGTATTAATGGCTAGGAAGTTGCCCTTCACATTGACAAAGATATGGTCCAAAACAACAACGTCGCAGATGTATTCCGTTTCATGTACGTAAAGAAGTCGAAGCTAAATTAAAACGGAGTTATGATAATATTATTGTAGAGAGTTATCTCCCTAATTGTAGCACGCGGCTTTTAGATTATATACATGAGGCTGCCTACAAACCGTCTTGTTATTTTTCCCCTAGAGGATTCGTACCCACACAATCTTCTTAGTTCGAAAACATTTGACTTTATATTCTTTTTTTAAAACCCCGTATTATGTAAACTATTTTTTAGCAGCCACATTGTACATGTGAAACTTCTTTAATTAATTCATTTTCAATAGCGTAGTTGGTTTTTTTTCTGGGCCATTTTTTATAGTCATTAAGGTCATTATATAAATCCAAACATGAACTGGTTATATGATTATGACTTGTGAAATTATATAATATTGTAAGATAACATACCCTTATAAACACAATAGTTATGCACGCCATCTATCTCTTTACCACATACACTATCTAAAGAATAAAATATATATAAACTAAATATATACTAAAATATATATAAACTAAATATATACTAAAATTATAAACTAAATATATAATAAAAGTATAAAACATATAAACTAGTGACCAAAAGAAACGATACCAACTTTTCTTTCCAATTATGTTTTTTCTAAGTGAAATTTTTAGTATGGAAACATGCCAAATCGTATTGAACATCCCTATCACAGCGTAGTCCATAAAAATATCGGGAACAATTGATCACTTTAGGGAAAAAAAGGTAAATTTCGTGAAAGTGACATTTCCAACTCTAGCATGTTCTGCACGTGCATGACAACTGTATAGAACGGCTGATCAGACACGTTGATATCCAAGCAACAAACAGAACACAACATATGCCACGTATGACCGCCATGGAGAGAGAGAGGGGGAGAGAGAACCGTTGGAATGGTTAAAAAGGAGCGTCAGATGTCGACGTCGCCAGAAGGTTGGGATGCGCACGCATCACTATCACCAGGTTGATGCAGCGGTTCCGTCTTGCAGGTCATACGTCAGATAGGCCCAGGGGTGAAAGACCGCGAGTAACTACGCCCCGTGAGGATCGTTACATCCGAGTATTACACCTGAGGAACCACACCGTTACAGCGACACCCATGGCGGCGACAGCACCGGGACACAGGATTAGTCGACAAACCGTCTACAGGAAACACAGGATTAGTCGACAAACCGTCTACAGGAGACTACGGCAGTATGGTATCCGGCCACGTCACCCCTACCGCGGACCGCCCCTGACGCCTCGACACCGGCACGACAGACTGATATGGTCCAGGCGAGTTCGACGTTGGCAACGGCGGGACTGGACACGTGTTATGTTCTCTGATGTTCCTCGTGTTCCGAAACAATGGACGACAGCTTGTATACCGAAGAGTTGGTGAACGTTTGGCGCCTAACTGTGTCCTATAGGTTCGGCCATTAGGAGGTGGGGGTAATTGGTTTGGGGTGGCATATGTGGTGACGTCATCAGTCCGAAGGCGTGTTCTGGCATGTATTGATGCTCACGGTGGAAATACCCGTTACTGACTTGACTTTTAGACATGTGGTGTGTCATTTCCCGTTGTTTCTTTGATCAGTGTTCTAACGAAATGTTTATTTTTAACCCCCACCGATCTTTAACGGCACGCATATGTATTGTACCGATTTGATTGAAATGATTTTGTGTACATATGTTGTGAAAGGATTTCTCAAAAGAATAACACTAATCCTAAACTTCTGCTTTGTTTAGTTTTTCTATTCTATTGTTGCAAACAGGTGGTATCGTTTCTTTTGGACACTAGTTTACATATATAGTAAGGATTTCGTTAAAGCTACTAATCTCATCAAAATTCTAATCAATTTAAATAATAACCACAGTCATCAAATGTAATGATACCAAATGTAAAACATGTTCAATCATAGTTAAGGGTTCACCCATACATATTACGGACAATCTTATATTTCATGTAAAACAACCGATTATATTATTTATTTTACAGTTTGTCTCGGTTGTAAGGGTAGATGTATTGTAAAGACAATACATATGC
Source organism: Patella pellucida (assembly GCA_917208275.1). Taxonomy (NCBI): domain Eukaryota; kingdom Metazoa; phylum Mollusca; class Gastropoda; family Patellidae; genus Patella; species Patella pellucida. The sequence continues at coordinate 36,474,044 of OU795044.1, forward strand.
TCAGATTAAACATACATTATGCAAGAGCTAAATTTGCCTTTTGCAGGTATGTCTTTAAGCCTGAAATTATTAATTAGACATTAATGAAATTATCCAGACCATAAACAACTATCGATGTCAACGCTGGCCTGTGATATCTATTTGATTATGACCGATTTGGTGCTCAAATTTCATTCATGATTTAAATTGTTCTGACTTTAGTAATGATGATTGAGGCTAGGCCGTAATTTCAATCAATTAATTTTCAATTCATAGTGGATCAATTTGACTGAAATTTTCAGGAAATATTCTTTACATTTGTTTTCAACTCTTATATCTCCATGCCACATACGCTCACACCAGCGCTCGAAACCACAGCCGCAAGCCATTCATTTTGTTGTAATTTGATACTTACTTTTGTCTTCACATCTACCATTATAACACAGCTCGTTGGTCGTACAGGATATACCACCACAATCGGCAGCTGAAAAATACAACCCATTTACTGGTTAGACGATTGATAACATAGTTCAAGATTTTTATATAGTTAACAAATTCACATGTAGATACTGTCGTATTTACCTATTTGACCGTTATTTGAAATTTGACAAAACAATGCACATATTATATGACGTAATTCTGTTCAATTTGTACGGAAACTTACAACATTTAATAAAATTATGTAATTAACAGAAGACTAGGTATCTTACCATTATCCATACATCTGATAGTGACACACCAATTATCCTGACCAAGAGCATTACACTCGTTCACGCTACAAACCATCCCTGTAAAATAATATTATAATATAGTTAAGATAAACATTAATTATCTGATAATTGATCAGATCTCTTATATCCGTACGTGTACACGTGATTCACCAGCGGGTACGGTGGTCATTCTAGAGAGACACAAATCATAATATCAAACACTTTCACATTCAATCTAAAATAATTAGTTTTTGTCCTTCTTGTTTCTAATATATTTATTTGATAGGTTACCACGGTTACCGTCTCTGGCAAGTTTAAATCTATAGTTAGGTCAAGAAATACAAAATCCTCTGACATTGCATCAATTGAAATTTTGTAATTATAATAGCAACTTCGTTTTATACACGTCAACAGCGTGGCTTCCATTAATCAAATTATAGTTAACATGTAAATATGATATACTTACTCTCTCTTACTTGTTTTGTGACTTCTGAAATAGAGACAAAATCCATGACAACGTGACATCCATGAATTATTTTATAGTAAAAATGAAAATATTTTTTCTTACTATCTTTAATTGTGGTTCGGCTGCTCTTTTCTGAATCTCTGTAAACTATTGTGTTATTTCAGTTGAAACCGTCATTTGAAAATGACAATTAATTCGATGAGTGATTAGAATTGTAAATACTTAATAAAGATAACTACATGTGAATATGCGTTTTTAGAATTTCAGATGCAATTATAAGACAAATAAACCCGTAAAGCGTGGCAATCTGATTCGAAAGGCAAATTTCATCATACCACATTTGCTCACCCCCCCCCCCCCCATCCCCAAACACACACCCACGCCACTCCTGGACATGGCGGTTTGATACCTGTCAATATCGACAGGAACCGAGATCAGTGTGATATAAACCTTGTATTTAAGTTTCGTCAAAAATCGTATAAAATACAAAATAATGAACGGATGACAATATATATATGGGTGGGCCTATAAAAACCAATAACCATGGCTAAAAATGGCAAGAAGCAATGGGTAATTCCATTAGTCAATTCCTAGCATTCAAACTGTATTAAAGATACCAATGGGTAATTCCATTTGTCAATTCATAGTTTTCAAACTTGTATGCTTTGCGGCGTGCATATATATACAGTGTATCAATGTTAAGTCAATGAGTCGGTCCCCTATATTTACTAGGTTTTCAAATCGCTTAAAAGAAATAACTCTTTTGTTCATTTTATTAACATAAACTGTGTATAAATATCAAGCTAATCGAATTAGGTCTCTATTAAAAATATTAGTACACAATATGTGACGGACAGACAGGCAGTCGGGTGATCGTATTGTACTAATCCCCAGAATTCATCTAAAGATCACACTATACATAAGTCCCCCATTTGGAAAACAATGTGCATTGTGGGAGAGAGCTGAGAAAACTTACGAAGAGCGACCATTGCTTTGCATGGGATTTCTCTGACCAAATTTCGAAAAACGCCGATTATACGTAAATTTTCATATGATGTGATAGAGACACAGATAGTTGATGCACTAAAATTAACCTAAAATCGGCTTTTTCGAAATTTACAAAAAAATTGTGTTACCGCTCCCGTATGATTATGAATTTTTCTAAACATTTTTTTTGCACACCGGAATATTCACAGCGAAATAGAAAGTAACTGAACTATCTGCCGATAATTAATCTGGTGTGCGGTATGATCAATTTTTGGTATTTATATATAAAAAAATAACGTTATAGGCCTACTGGGTCCGAAAAGAATATCTTATTCATACACAACCGTTACGACAGACAAGCGTTTGCGTTGACCCCCCCCCCCCAATTGCAAAATGTTCTATCCTGATCAGTGACGTAATTAGCATCCATTTTGGTTATTTCTCGGTGTCAAGTTGTGACAGTGTCAGTTTTTGATGAGTACAACTTTACAAGAGAGAACTTTTTTATTCCCTAGGATATATAGTTGTACAATGGATTTTATATAACCGGAGGTAATTTCAAACACACAGGTAAGTGTATAATAACAAAAGTAGAGTAGTTTGTCCATATTTGAAGAAATCAGTTTATTATTTACCATGGTTCTCACAGTAGCTAGTCTCTGTGACCATACAACTATATGTTTTAGATTGTAACAATATGGGCGCATTACTGTGGGAACAAGGTAGTACAGGCTTACCTTGTCAACATTCGCCTATAACTATAAGTCCAATTACAATTTACACCAATTTCTGATATGGATAACACGTAGTAACGCACCTCTACCAGTTCCCTCTTCAAGGTATGGTCGTGGTGGCTGGCAATGACCTCAATCTTTCTCTCTCCCCCTCTCTCTCTCCCTCTCTCTCTGTCGTAGTAAGGGAATGTCGTTTTAACTCTCTCGAGTAGTAAGTGAAGATCGATTTAATACTCCCCCCTCTCTCCAATATTGACTCATTAATATTGAAAATGTGTGGGCTATATTGATGTAAAATATTGTCAATAACCATCATTGCGTCAATATATTTAACTGTAAGATCAATATGGATCTGAGTATAGTGGCTAACGGCTAGCACTCAGAAGAGGATATGTAAGCATAGTAACGGAAGATCGATTTAACTCCTCTCCCTCCCCCTCTCTCTCTCCCTCTCTCGTAATATCGTTTTAACTCTCTCTGGTAGTGAGGGAAGATCGATTTAATACCCCCCTCTCTCGCTCACTCTCTCTCACCCTCTCTCTCTGTCGTAGTAAGGGAATATCGTTTTAACTCTCTCTCGTAGTAAGGGAAGATCGTTTTAATACTCCCTCTCTTTCTCTCATTCTCTCTATCTCGCTCTGTCGTAGTAAGGGACTGTCGTTTTAACTCTCTCTCGTAGTAAGGGGAGATCGTTTTAATACTCCCTCTCCCTCTCTCTCTCTTACTCTCTCCTCTCTCTTGTAGTAAGGGAAGATCGATTTAACTCTCTCGTATCGTAAGGGAAGATGGATTTAACTCTCTCTCTCTCACTCTCTCTATCTCTCCCTCTCTCTCTTGTAGTAAGGGACGATCGACTTAACTCTCTCTCTCTCTCGTATAGTAACGTAATGGAAGATCGATTTGTTGCGTTACTTAAATAGAACCTAATTAAGGAATACGAATTAAGAACTAAAAATTAAGAACTAAGAAATACGAATAAAGGACTAAGAATTAAGGAATATGAATTATTTGAAAATTATCTTACCCTGACAAAATACACCCGTAAATGCGAATTAAGTACTAAGAATTAAGAAATACGAGTTAAAAACTTAGAATTAAGAAATAATAATAATAATAATGTCAATTTCTAGAGCGCCAAATTCATCCATAGGCATGCTCAATGCGCTCTTTAAAAATGAAGTAAAAACCCACAATTAAATTAGTCTGGATAAGATAGTTTAAACATGTAAGGTTTTAAATGTGATTTAAAACTTGGTAGAGTTGACAGTCATGGATATTGATTGACAAACTGTTCCAGAGTTTCGGTGCAGCAACACTGAACTTCCATCTCCAAACTGTTTCAATTTTGATGACGGAATGCATAAAAAGGTTGTGATGTTGGGATCTCAAAGTACGGGTAGGCTGAATGATACAAGGGTGCAGTACCCTGTTAACACAGGTAAGTCAAACACAAGATCTTAAATTCAATACGTGTAAGAATCGGAAGGCAATGCATGTATTTCAAGACAGGGGTGATGTGTGATGATTTGTTTGTTCTAGTTATATGATCATGACAGCTGTATTCTGAACTCTTTGTAGAAAGTCATATTTTGAAAGGACGAGAGATTGAACTAATGATTTAGTCGCTTCCACAGTGATGCTGTTTCGTATTCCTCTTTATTCTTTGAACCCTGGTGACCTGGTGCCGAATTGTCAGCCAACCTGAGTTACTTAGAACAAGCCAACAGTGAGGCTGATGTCCCCCGCCGAAATCCCAAAATAAATAGATGACACATATTAATTAATTGCACATTTATTTTTTTCAAAAGTATTGAGCAATCAAACTATACACTAAGTATCATCACGCTCTATCAGAAAGAATCAGACAATGTTCATCATCGAACTCCATCAAGGCATTCACCTACATCTAGTTCGAACATTTTACCTTAATTAGAAGGAGAATTATTGTGTTCCAAAGTCTAGACCTATCAAATTGCTTATCGCTCTGCTTACCCTCAGCAGAAAATGTTCATTATTAAACTTCTTGATGAAATGAAACTATATACCAAGTTTCACCACTCTCACTTAATTACAACTAAAGTTATTGCATCCCAAAGCATCAACCAATCAAATTGCCTATATCTGCCTACCCTAAATAGAAAATGCTTGTCTTCAAACTCCATCTAGTATTGACCTAATAAACATCAACATCTTCGAAAAGTAATAAATCAGCAATTTCTAGGGTTTTATTGCGACATGATTGATAATTTAAAACTTAAACTTTCAATGATTTAGATGATTTTACATCTGTTGCTTGATTGACCGAGTTTTGACATGACTGGATTGAACAGTCTAAGGAAACAATTTTATTTACATGTTTAATTTTACCACCTCTAGTTCCTCTAGTTACTTGAGATAGCCAGTGGAGTAAGACGTGTATTGTGTCGCCCTCCAGATTAGTCAGCCATGACGAAATAAGTAGTTGTTATTTATAAAGAGATGGCCACTGAAGAAATGTTACATATTGTTCATCAAACGGACGATTCAAACTATGGTGAAAATCAAGCTGTGATAAATATGATGGAGTTACTAAAAACTATAAATACCAGGATGAGAAATATTGAAATAAGATTGGCGACAATTGATCATATTGAAAATATGTTAACTCATCTTACAAATAAGGTTATTAACAGCCTTTAAGTAAAAAAAGGAAAACGCGGAGAGTATAATCAGTGTGCTATCTTGGAATGTTGTCAAAGGTCTATGTGATAAACTTAGGGACGGTTCCTTTGTAGATATGATATCTACATGTGACGTTGTCTGTTTATATGAGTGTTGTATAAATACTGATGATCAAATAGAAATCCCCAATTATCACGCGTATAAAAATTTGCGCGAGACATAGGTAAAGGTTGCTGGAATAGTTATTTTAGTTAAAAATAGAATTGACAAGCTCTGTTCAGTGTTCAGTTGTTGATAATGTTTTTGATACTATTATTGTCCTATAAATAAGTAGTCAGCAAGAGAACGTTTTTATTTGTGCCTGTTATTTTCCACCCTATTATAGTATGTATTTTATAATAGATATAATGTTGATTTGTTTATCTATCTAGAAGACACTATTACACTGTTAGAAAAACATCTGGTAAAGTTGCCAGTAAATTTACTGTAAATAAACATTTAGCTGTAATATTATAATATAGTTTCTGTAATTTCACTTTGTATGTAACTTTACCTGAAAGCAGTAAATATGGTCTGTAAATTCACCGCCATAAAGTAAATGGACGGTTACAGAAAGTTTGTTTTTTAACTTCCAAATGTAAATTTACCCAAAAGCAGTAAATGAAAAATTACAGACAAATGTTAAAAAAACTTGACTGTAACTTCCGTTTACAAGCCATGTAAGCAACAATTTCCCCCGTAAGAGAAATTTAATCTCAACTGAATAAGAGGCTTAAGCATACTCCGCTTGTTGTTGGTAACCGAAAACATAAGACTTATTATATTTGGTGGATTAATCATGTAAGCCAACAGAGGTTGAAACCACCGCTGGTCAGTAATAGCGGCGGTTCCAGGCTTACAGATGTAAGCTTGCGATACTGTCTATTGCAGGCATTGACACTGTTATAGAGACAGTACAGCTAACACTGGCCAATCGGTTTAATAAATTAACCGTCTTCAAATGAGCTTGATAACGAGATAATTCAACCTATGGCCAGAAAGTCAAAACCTTTTTTATGATATTTTAATCTTAAAATGTTTTTGTGCTAAACCGTATTTGCTACTTTCATTTTATTCGGGAATGCTAGACTATATTTGGATTCAAGGGGTATAACTCTCAAATAATTGTATAATAACCTTTTAATTGGCACCGATGGAACCAAAAAAGTGTGCAGAAAACAAACATCTTATAATCTGCATCCGTTGCTGCAATTACGAAGAACAGCTCAGCGGTGTTATATGTCCAATCAAGGGAAGTATTTTTGTTAATGTTTTGGTTATGTTTTAAAAATGACGGTATTGTTAGTAGGAAGTTCTCAAGTGCAAAGACTAGGAGAGCATGTCTCAACCAAGCGTAGATTACACAATTGGAATATTCAAGAGTGTGATGTTAAATACGTTGGAAGAAGTGGAGGCCTAGAGAATAGTGGAGGGTTGGGATGGCCTAGTGGTCTAGAGTACCGCGCTTCGACCTCTTGCTGACCTGCCACCTCTGGCTTGCGGCTGTGGTTTCGCGTCCTGGTGTGAGCGTATGTAGCATGGAGATAGGGGCGCCATTTCAACCTCGTGGGTTACCTCTGGGCACTCTGGTTTCCTCACACTGCTAAAGACCCCTACGCGCAAGCGAATTATTAAAATAAAATTTAAAAAAAACCCCGGGATGTTAGTCCCGAAATGACCTTGTTGTGTTGAGTGGACGTTTAACCCCATTTTTTTTCTCTCTCTCTCATTAGGGAATAGTATCAATTGGTTATGCTCTAAGTTACGTGATCGTCCACATGGGTGGGAACGACTTAGACACGCGAGAATATGGGTCAGCTGAACACGCCGTGTTGGAACTAATGCATAAGTTAATACTATAAGTAGCTACTTTGAGGAAACTATAAAACACCAAACTCAAGTTGTACCAGTTGACAGATACAACAAGTTAGTAGCCCTGTTTAACGGTAAATGGAAGAAATCGGTAATGCCATTTCCTACCAAACGGTCTCGGATCGCGCATGAAGGCCAGTGTAATATGCAGTTGTTGTACATTGCATGGATGTACAATGCAATCAACTATTTCTATATACACGGTCTAATATTTAGGCAATATGTTTAATCATATACTATTAAAAAAAGTAGGGGATATTTGATTTTGGGGGCATAATACTAAAATATGCAAATGGCTACGAAAAAAGTCTAACAGAAGACACATTTCCAGTTACATGTGACGCCCAAATATATCGATAACTATGCTTGGGATCATCATAGGGGTCCAAACCAAGATTTGCACGACTCTGACTTTGAATGTTACAGTCATTGTGGCATTGAATTCCTGGGTGGAAACATCAGTTTAATTGTTTTAGTGACCATATTTTTTTTTCATATGCGTCGTGCCCTTGGCATAAGCAGGCTGTGGTCCAGATACCGTAATACACAATCTGTACAGGACAGACCACGCTCAGGTCGACCAAGGTCGACAACTCAAGCCCAGGATCGATTTATCCGTACCCTGGCCTTGCGAAATCGTGTCATCACAGCAAATCAGATCAGCGCTTGTCTTCAAACAGACACTGGTGTGAGAGTGAGTGGCCAGACGATTCGGAATCGACTGCATAGGGGTCACCTTCGCGCTTGACGTCCTCGCGTGATCCCTTGTCTGAGAGATCATCACATTCAGGCAAGTCGTCGTTGGTGAGGGATCGTCAACACTGGGATAATCGACGCTGGAGCAATGTGATGTTTTCAAATGAGTTAAGATTGACTGTTGACTTTTTGGACAGACGTAAAAGGGTCTGGCGTCTTCGAAACGAGCGCTTCCAAGACGTTAACGTCATCAGACATAATTGATTTGGGGGTGGTTCTGGTATGGTGTGGGGAGGCATCACTGTTGCTAGAAGAACGGCTTTACATGTTGTTGAAGGGCGTGTTACGGGCCAGTACTACCGGGACTACATCTTGGCAGTCCATGTTGTGCCGTTCGCACAACGTCATGGCCACCGTTTCATCTTCCAGGATGACAGCACAAGATGTCACAGGGCCAGGATCGTAACAAGTTACCTCCGACAACAGAACATTACCACATTACCTTGGCCAGCTCTGAGTCCCGACCTCTCCCCCATCGAGCATGCCTGGGACATGCTTGGACAGAGGTTACGTCAACGTCAACAACGTCCTGCCAATGTCCAAGAACTCGCTGCTGCGTTGCAACAGGAATGGGACAATCTGGACCAAAATGACCTTAGACGTCTCATAAGGAGTATTCGACGTCGGATCAATGCTTGTTTTGCAAACAGAGAAGGATTTACCGGTTACTGACTTTGTTGTGATGCTGTGGTAACTTTGCTGTTTGACCCCGGGTATCATTTTACCCTTATAATGGATGTGCCTTACTTAGTCTAACGATCATTTGGAATAAATCGATGAATGTGAACTTCATTTCATTTTGTCATTTATTTCTTCGTCAGTTTCATAAGGTGACTTTAATAACACTTAAAAATCAAATATCCCCTACTTTTTTTGAATAGTATATTAACTGCGTGTAATCAGCGTTTATACATGTCAGGGATGTTATAAGTTCAATCAGGATGTAATAAGTGCAATTAGCTGTTTATATTGTTTGGATGTGAGAGGTACAATGAGCTGTTTATTACATGGATGAAGTAAGTGTAATCAACTTTTTAAAGTGCAATCAGCTGTTGCTATATTGCATTGATTGATAAATGCAATCAGCTGTTTAAAAATTGCATGGATGCAAAAAGTGCCACCACCTATTAAATAAATTTATATTATATATATGGTGGTTTTTTTTACGCCCACATTTTTTAAACATTACCAAAAAGTTGTTTGCATTTTTTTGTAAATATGCAATAAATAGCAAGTGGAAAACAAAAATACTCCCCTTGATTGGACATAAAACACCGCTTAGGTTCTTCGTAATAACAGCAACGGATGCATCAAAATGATGCAGATTATTGGATGATTGTTTTCTACACACTTTTTTGGTTCCATCGTCGGTGCCAATTAATAGGTTATACAATTGTGTGTGGACACACTACATGTCACAATTCTTACCCGATTTTGTCGAAACTTGAAATATAGGTTAATACCTAAAAGATCTCGGCTGCTTTTGATATTATCATGTATCGGATCGTAACTTTATTTAGTATGGCCACTGATTGTATGAAAAATCACGTTTTTAGCTCGTGGACCCTATAGAGGTCACAATTTTGAACCGATTTTTATGCAACTTGACATGCAGGTTTATAACCCAAATATCTTGGTTCCTGTCGATATTTGCGTCTATCGCAACGTAATGTCCTGAATTATGGCCCCTGATTGTCCGAAAAATCACCTATTTTAGCTTGTGATCCCTCTTGAGGTCACAATTATTATCCGTTTTAAAAAAACGTTTGATTATAAGGAAGGTTGAGTTCAAATTTCGGCAAAATCAGACCAAAATTGCCATACAAAATGGCCGCCGTTTGTACGCGAATACTGTTAAAAAATGGTATATCAAGGTTGTGGACCCCGTTTTTGATACTATTATTGTCCTATAAATAAGTAGTCAGCAAGAGAACGTTTTTATTTGTGCCTGTTATTTTCCACCCTATTATAGTATGTATTTTATAATAGATATAATGTTGATTTGTTTATCTATCTAGAAGACACTATTACACTGTTAGAAAAACATCTGGTAAAGTTGCCAGTAAATTTACTGTAAATAAACATTTAGCTGTAATATTATAATATAGTTTCTGTAATTTCACTTTGTATGTAACTTTACCTGAAAGCAGTAAATATGGTCTGTAAATTCACCGCCATAAAGTAAATGGACGGTTACAGAAAGTTTGTTTTTTAACTTCCAAATGTAAATTTACCCAAAAGCAGTAAATGAAAAATTACAGACAAATGTTAAAAAAACTTGACTGTAACTTCCGTTTACAAGCCATGTAAGCAACAATTTCCCCCGTAAGAGAAATTTAATCTCAACTGAATAAGAGGCTTAAGCATACTCCGCTTGTTGTTGGTAACCGAAAACATAAGACTTATTATATTTGGTGGATTAATCATGTAAGCCAACAGAGGTTGAAACCACCGCTGGTCAGTAATAGCGGCGGTTCCAGGCTTACAGATGTAAGCTTGCGATACTGTCTATTGCAGGCATTGACACTGTTATAGAGACAGTACAGCTAACACTGGCCAATCGGTTTAATAAATTAACCGTCTTCAAATGAGCTTGATAACGAGATAATTCAACCTATGGCCAGAAAGTCAAAACCTTTTTTATGATATTTTAATCTTAAAATGTTTTTGTGCTAAACCGTATTTGCTACTTTCATTTTATTCGGGAATGCTAGACTATATTTGGATTCAAGGGGTATAACTCTCAAATAATTGTATAATAACCTTTTAATTGGCACCGATGGAACCAAAAAAGTGTGCAGAAAACAAACATCTTATAATCTGCATCCGTTGCTGCAATTACGAAGAACAGCTCAGCGGTGTTATATGTCCAATCAAGGGAAGTATTTTTGTTAATGTTTTGGTTATGTTTTAAAAATGACGGTATTGTTAGTAGGAAGTTCTCAAGTGCAAAGACTAGGAGAGCATGTCTCAACCAAGCGTAGATTACACAATTGGAATATTCAAGAGTGTGATGTTAAATACGTTGGAAGAAGTGGAGGCCTAGAGAATAGTGGAGGGTTGGGATGGCCTAGTGGTCTAGAGTACCGCGCTTCGACCTCTTGCTGACCTGCCACCTCTGGCTTGCGGCTGTGGTTTCGCGTCCTGGTGTGAGCGTATGTAGCATGGAGATAGGGGCGCCATTTCAACCTCGTGGGTTACCTCTGGGCACTCTGGTTTCCTCACACTGCTAAAGACCCCTACGCGCAAGCGAATTATTAAAATAAAATTTAAAAAAAACCCCGGGATGTTAGTCCCGAAATGACCTTGTTGTGTTGAGTGGACGTTTAACCCCATTTTTTTTCTCTCTCTCTCATTAGGGAATAGTATCAATTGGTTATGCTCTAAGTTACGTGATCGTCCACATGGGTGGGAACGACTTAGACACGCGAGAATATGGGTCAGCTGAACACGCCGTGTTGGAACTAATGCATAAGTTAATACTATAAGTAGCTACTTTGAGGAAACTATAAAACACCAAACTCAAGTTGTACCAGTTGACAGATACAACAAGTTAGTAGCCCTGTTTAACGGTAAATGGAAGAAATCGGTAATGCCATTTCCTACCAAACGGTCTCGGATCGCGCATGAAGGCCAGTGTAATATGCAGTTGTTGTACATTGCATGGATGTACAATGCAATCAACTATTTCTATATACACGGTCTAATATTTAGGCAATATGTTTAATCATATACTATTAAAAAAAGTAGGGGATATTTGATTTTGGGGGCATAATACTAAAATATGCAAATGGCTACGAAAAAAGTCTAACAGAAGACACATTTCCAGTTACATGTGACGCCCAAATATATCGATAACTATGCTTGGGATCATCATAGGGGTCCAAACCAAGATTTGCACGACTCTGACTTTGAATGTTACAGTCATTGTGGCATTGAATTCCTGGGTGGAAACATCAGTTTAATTGTTTTAGTGACCATATTTTTTTTTCATATGCGTCGTGCCCTTGGCATAAGCAGGCTGTGGTCCAGATACCGTAATACACAATCTGTACAGGACAGACCACGCTCAGGTCGACCAAGGTCGACAACTCAAGCCCAGGATCGATTTATCCGTACCCTGGCCTTGCGAAATCGTGTCATCACAGCAAATCAGATCAGCGCTTGTCTTCAAACAGACACTGGTGTGAGAGTGAGTGGCCAGACGATTCGGAATCGACTGCATAGGGGTCACCTTCGCGCTTGACGTCCTCGCGTGATCCCTTGTCTGAGAGATCATCACATTCAGGCAAGTCGTCGTTGGTGAGGGATCGTCAACACTGGGATAATCGACGCTGGAGCAATGTGATGTTTTCAAATGAGTTAAGATTGACTGTTGACTTTTTGGACAGACGTAAAAGGGTCTGGCGTCTTCGAAACGAGCGCTTCCAAGACGTTAACGTCATCAGACATAATTGATTTGGGGGTGGTTCTGGTATGGTGTGGGGAGGCATCACTGTTGCTAGAAGAACGGCTTTACATGTTGTTGAAGGGCGTGTTACGGGCCAGTACTACCGGGACTACATCTTGGCAGTCCATGTTGTGCCGTTCGCACAACGTCATGGCCACCGTTTCATCTTCCAGGATGACAGCACAAGATGTCACAGGGCCAGGATCGTAACAAGTTACCTCCGACAACAGAACATTACCACATTACCTTGGCCAGCTCTGAGTCCCGACCTCTCCCCCATCGAGCATGCCTGGGACATGCTTGGACAGAGGTTACGTCAACGTCAACAACGTCCTGCCAATGTCCAAGAACTCGCTGCTGCGTTGCAACAGGAATGGGACAATCTGGACCAAAATGACCTTAGACGTCTCATAAGGAGTATTCGACGTCGGATCAATGCTTGTTTTGCAAACAGAGAAGGATTTACCGGTTACTGACTTTGTTGTGATGCTGTGGTAACTTTGCTGTTTGACCCCGGGTATCATTTTACCCTTATAATGGATGTGCCTTACTTAGTCTAACGATCATTTGGAATAAATCGATGAATGTGAACTTCATTTCATTTTGTCATTTATTTCTTCGTCAGTTTCATAAGGTGACTTTAATAACACTTAAAAATCAAATATCCCCTACTTTTTTTGAATAGTATATTAACTGCGTGTAATCAGCGTTTATACATGTCAGGGATGTTATAAGTTCAATCAGGATGTAATAAGTGCAATTAGCTGTTTATATTGTTTGGATGTGAGAGGTACAATGAGCTGTTTATTACATGGATGAAGTAAGTGTAATCAACTTTTTAAAGTGCAATCAGCTGTTGCTATATTGCATTGATTGATAAATGCAATCAGCTGTTTAAAAATTGCATGGATGCAAAAAGTGCCACCACCTATTAAATAAATTTATATTATATATATGGTGGTTTTTTTTACGCCCACATTTTTTAAACATTACCAAAAAGTTGTTTGCATTTTTTTGTAAATATGCAATAAATAGCAAGTGGAAAACAAAAATACTCCCCTTGATTGGACATAAAACACCGCTTAGGTTCTTCGTAATAACAGCAACGGATGCATCAAAATGATGCAGATTATTGGATGATTGTTTTCTACACACTTTTTTGGTTCCATCGTCGGTGCCAATTAATAGGTTATACAATTGTGTGTGGACACACTACATGTCACAATTCTTACCCGATTTTGTCGAAACTTGAAATATAGGTTAATACCTAAAAGATCTCGGCTGCTTTTGATATTATCATGTATCGGATCGTAACTTTATTTAGTATGGCCACTGATTGTATGAAAAATCACGTTTTTAGCTCGTGGACCCTATAGAGGTCACAATTTTGAACCGATTTTTATGCAACTTGACATGCAGGTTTATAACCCAAATATCTTGGTTCCTGTCGATATTTGCGTCTATCGCAACGTAATGTCCTGAATTATGGCCCCTGATTGTCCGAAAAATCACCTATTTTAGCTTGTGATCCCTCTTGAGGTCACAATTATTATCCGTTTTAAAAAAACGTTTGATTATAAGGAAGGTTGAGTTCAAATTTCGGCAAAATCAGACCAAAATTGCCATACAAAATGGCCGCCGTTTGTACGCGAATACTGTTAAAAAATGGTATATCAAGGTTGTGGACCCCGTAGAGGTCCCAATTGTAATGAAACTTGAAATTCAGAGTTATAACCCAAAGATCTTGGTTCCTTTGGATATTTGCGCATATCGGATAGTACTTCCTGAATTGTGGCCTCTGATTCTACGAAAAATCGTTTGATTATATCACTGTTACACCCTAAGGAAGGTTGAGTTCAAATTTCGGGAAAATCGGACCAAAATTGCCATACCAAATGGCCGCCGTTTGAAAGCAAATGCTTTTAAAAAATGGTGTATGAAGTTTGTGGACCCTGTAGAGGTCACAATTTTAATTTGATTTTGATGAAACTTGAAATGCATGGTTATAAGCCAAAGATCTTGGTTCCTTTCGATATTTGCGCATATCGGATGCTTTGGTTAGCTTGTGGTCCCTCTTGAGGTCACACTTATTATCCGATTTATAAAAATAGTTTGGTTATATCACCGTTACAAGCTAAGGAAGGTTGAGTTCGAATTTCGGAAAAATAGGACCAAAATTACTATACAAAATGGCCGCCGTTTTGTGGACCCTGTAGAGGTTACAATTTTGATTCGATTTTGATGAAACTTGAAATGTATGATTATAACCCAAAGATCTTGGTTCCGTTCGTTATTTGCATATAACGGATCATAACTTCCTGAATAATGGCCCCTGATTGTCCAAATAAATCGTCTATGGTCCCTCTGGAGGTCACGATTATTATCCGATTTAAAAAAAAACGCTTGACACTATCACCGTTAAACCCTACGGAAAGTTGAGTTTGAATTTCTAGAAAATCGGATATAATTGCCAGACAAAATGGCCGCCGTTTTTACTCGAATAGTGTAAAAATATGGTATATCAAAGCTGTGAAAATGCATGTGATATTTGCGATTATCAAATTGTAACTTAATGAATTATTGCCTTTGATTGTAGGAAAAATCACTTTCGGTATTGCTTGTTCTCTATCCATCTCTCGAAAATGTAGGCGTATCCTGCCTGACAGTGCCAGCTTATTATCTTACGTAATTATTATTTACTTGAGGGTATTTTAAATCATTTCAGATCATGGAGTCTAATATCACATCAAATATGAATACAAGTAGGCGAAAATCCAAGCGATTAGCTGCAACAGTAGCCCAGAACAAACACCTGCATTTGACTTTGTGCCAAGTTCTACTGTTATCTCTGCTAATGCATTATTATTATTATTATTAAAACATTTATATAGCGCTTATTCAACCAACGGTGTTCAGTAGCGCTTTACAATCATATACCAGTAAAACAGAAAATATATAAAACATCTAAACGACTACAAAAAGATGCAATATAATAAAACAATATATATCTAAATAAGTAAGTTTTAAGAGAACATTTAAAAGATTGTACTGAAGGGCTGGGACGAATATCAGTATAAGAACCAGATGGTTTTAAATCATTCCACATGTTTGGGGCTAGAAATGAAAACGATCTTTCACCATATTATGTAACCATTTAAGCAGATCTTGGTTTGAGACGATAGATGTCATTTGAACTACGGAGACTGCAAGCATTTGTTTGTTTTTCAATAAGATGACATAGATAAGATAGAGCTAAACCATGAAAACATGTATAGGCAGTTAAAAGAATCTTAAACTGAATACGATATGGAATGGGAAGCCAGTGAAGTTGTTTAATAACGAAACTCTTAATATGCAGAGAAGACAGTAAAAAATGCATGCGACACTATTGATAAGGCATGCTTCAAATTTACAAACAAGTTGATTAATATTGCAAAAAATGATATCCCTATCACGAATGTGACTATTAGACCTCACGATAAACCCTGGGTGAATAATGAAATTAGAAAAAACTGAAGAACAAAATTCATAGAAAAGCAAACAATTTGGAATCAACAGAGCATTGGAATGCATTACAGCTTTCACCATGTTTAATTTAAGAAGTTAAACACTACTGGTGAATATTCTGTTTATGGTTGCTTTTAAATACAAACAGCTATTGATTTTAATGTATGACGCATATTGACGCAGAAGTAAATAACTAGCGATATGATATTAATAAACGCTTGATTAAACTTAGAATTTATTAACTCTGTGGATGGAATACAATCGTACAAAGTCTGTAGCAATTACGCGTGATATTATTACTGTTAAGTGCATTTGTTTGACGTATACAAATCATTATGTTTTTAATGAATATAAACAAGCAGTATTGACATTTATCATTATAAAAAAGTATTATTTTTGTAACAATTAAATTAGGAGAATATTAAATTAGGCTGATCTTTCATTTAACCGAGTAATAAAACGTAAAATATTGGATTATCGTAACACCGGTAGCAATGATAACCAAGGCTATACTATTCTTTAAACGACAATACATCTGCCCAGAACGAAGTTTTATTCTTTAATTTTCGACATATCTACTGTTTTTAAACAGTAGATATGTCGAAAATTTATTAGAGCAAGAACTGTATTAATTATCTGGCTAGTTATATTATTAAATTAATTGTTTGAATCAGTGAATAATTAATTAATTAAAGAATCCACCATTAATAAGAACTCTGCTTTTGACAAAATAACTCTTAAATAATAACAAAGTTTTAAGAAAAGATATTCTTTGAACCCTGGCGTCCTGGTGCAAAATTGCCAGCCACCCTGAGCTCCTGGTGACCTGGTGCCGAATTGTCAGCCAACCTGAGTTACTTAGAACAAGCCAACATTGTGTCGCCCTCCAGATTAGTCAGCCATGACGAAATAAGTAGTTGTTATTTATAAAGAGATGGCCACTGAAGAAATGTTACATAATATGTAACATTTCTTCAGTGGCCATCTCTTTATAAATAACAACTAATTGTTCATCAAACGGACGATTCAAACTATGGTGAAAATCAAGCTGTGATAAATATGATGGAGTTACTAAAAACTATAAATACCAGGATGAGAAATATTGAAATAAGATTGGCGACAATTGATCATATTGAAAATATGTTAACTCATCTTACAAACAAGGTCATTAACAGCCTTTAAGTAAAAAAAGGAAAACGCGGAGAGTATAATCAGTGTGCTATCTTGGAATGTTGTCAAAGGTCTATGTGATAAACTTAGGGACGGTTCCTTTGTTGATATGATATCTACATGTGACGTTGTCTGTTTATATGAGTGTTGGATAATTACTGATGATCAAATAGAAATCCCCAATTATCACGCGTATAAAAATGTGCGCGAGACATAGGTAAAGGTTGCTGGAATAGTTATTTTAGTTAAAAATAGAATTGACAAGCTCTGTTCAGTGTTCAGTTGTTGATAATGTTTTTGATACTATTATTGTCCTATAAATAAGTAGTCAGCAAGAGAACGTTTTTATTTGTGCCTGTTATTTTCCAACCTATTATAGTATATATTTTATAATAGATATAATGTTGATTTGTTTATCTATCTAGAAGACACTATTACACTGTTAGAAAAAAATCTGGTAAAATTACAGTAAATTTCCTGGCAGCTAAAGTTGCCAGTAAATTTACTGTAAAAAAACATTTAGCTGTAATATTATAATATAGTTTCTGTAATTTCACTTTGTATGTAACTTTACCTGAAAGCAGTAAATATGGTCTGTAAATTCACCGCCATAAAGTAAATGGACGGTTACAGAAAGTTTGTTTTTTAACTTCCAAATGTAAATTTACCCAAAAGCAGTAAATGAAAAATTACAGACAAATGTTAAAAAAACTGGACTGTAACTTCCGTTTACAAGCCATGTAAACAACAATTTCCCCCGTAAGAGAAATTTAATCTCAACTGAATAAGAGGCTTAAACATACTCCGCTTGTTGTTGGTAACCGAAAACATAAGACTTATTATATTTGGTAGATTAATCATGTAAGCCATCAGAGGTTGAAACCACCGCTGGTCAGTAATAAATGAATTGAATATGTTTTATTGAACTAAATGAATTAAATATGTTTTATCGAACTAAATGAATTAAATATCTTTTATTGGACTAAATGAATTAAATATCTTTTAATGAACTAAGTGAATTAAATATGTTTTATTGAACTAAATGAATTAAATAATCATGTTTTATGAAGTCGTGTCTCGTAGGCCAATTATGGCCGGAAATCATTCTAATTTTATTTGTTTGTTATTTTTAACATAATATTATGATTTGTGAGAGTGTTCGCAATAAATAATATGTAGACTGGAATAACTAGACGCTAGAAATTTGCATTTGATTGAGACTTCGGGAATATTTCGACGAACATAACTTATTTGAAATAAGAGTAAAAACGAACACGACTGTTTATATTCATTCATATTACAGTATTATATGCGTTGCAACCCATTTGTGTCAATTTCTAGGTCCCAAATATTAGCGACGTAGTTCCTTTTAACTTTCGGTCAACTTATATCAATCCTGCTGCCAGAACTCTGAAGAAAAACTGACATCAAAACCTTTAATACCTTTCATATCTCTGGTCATTTAAACACGTTTTAACACCATATTTACCTTAAACTAACAAAATGTTATTTAATGATACTGGCGAAAAAACTGACAAAAAAACCTATATACTCTTCTTTAAACTAGTCATTTTAACACGTTTTAACACAAACTAACAATATATTATTTATACTGGCGAAAAAACAAAAAACATATTCCCAGGTACAATACAATTCAAAATGCAATATGACATCCGTTTATTGAGTTGTCATATCACATCTTTACTCAAGAACGAGCAATAACTTATTTATTAAAACTTTTCGCATTTTATTCTAGTTTGTTGTTGGTGATATTTAATTATTATATTGACAAGTTTGGAATCGGAATGGGGTTTAACGTCCAACCAACCTGAAGCGAGCGAACCCAACAATATAGTATTTATTGGTATTGCCAAAAAACTAAAACATATTCCAAAGTAACCGTAAAATGCCTTTCAAAATGCAATATACTACCCGTTATATGTGTATAAGATTAGTATTGTATGGGGAGGGGGTGGAGTTAAATGTATTTTTGGGGACAGAAACCACTTGGTTTACTATTGACAACATGTACTTTTGTGGACAGAAATAATTACGTGCATAATTGAGCTTAAAGTTAGCGTTTTCAAAATATTAAATTATAATGGTACTTTTATAGAGAACTGGAAATGCAAATTAAAAACATCGGTATCTAATTTTAGAAATATATGGATTTTAATCACCATTTCTCCGTAAAAGATACAGATAATTTTTTATTTCTGAAATTATTTGACAAAACCGCTAAAAAAATTCTTAGACCAAATAAAACTTGGCCGATAATAATTATCAGAAATCAATCTTCCCATAAAATTGAAACATTTTCATCTCAACATTAACTGAACTATATTGGTAAATATTTAAGGGTGGGTGTATTATGAAGTATTGGTCAATTTGCAAATTAAACAACAATAGTGATTCATATGAACACTAATAAATTTTATATTACAAATTAATTTTGAATATATTAACCTGGATGCCGTGTGGCTCCACCCTACAACTCCATCAATTATTATGTGAGTCATCAAAATAGTGTATAAATAAATTTATTTTCAAATTTAATTAAATTGATAATGACATTATGTTACAATATACTGTTTGAAATGTAGTGTCGTCGAATTTAATACAAATGATAAGATCTCTATATTACAATAATATACAGAATAATTCTAAATACAACGGCATTAAAATTAATCATAACAAGTAAATATAAATTAATGAATTGAATGATGGAAATGATTTGAATATGTGTACAGAAATTGGAAAACTGAGCTTTCTTAGTCTAGATATGATTCAGTTACCTTTCTATTGTGTTAAATAATGATCTAGATTCTTCTTTAACGTAGCATCATAATATCACAGTATTTTAGAAATTGCAAAGGCATTGATACAAATCAATTAAGTAGTTTGTACATTTATAAGAAACCTGCGTTTGACAAAATAACTCTCAAATAATAACACAGTTTTAAGCTAAAAAACATATTATTGGGAACAAAACCAATGATAGTCTCGTACCGATAATTATCCCGAACTACTTATATCAATCTTGCTGCTAGAATTCTAAAGGAAAACTGACAACAAAACCTATTATACTCTTCGTTAAACTGGCCATTTAAACACGCTTTAACGCCATATATTTATCTTATTAGTTATTGATATAAGCGAAAAAAACATAAAAATATTCACCAGTAACTGTATAATACCTTTCAAAATGCAATTTGACAACCTTTTATCGATTTGTCGTTTATCTTTTCTCATGAACGAGCAATAACTTGTTTATTAAACGTTTCGTATTTTATTCAAAATGGGGAATCAAAATGGGGATTACGGCCCTACCAACCCAAAGCGAGCGAACACGCGACCTTTAGACTAGCGAGCCAGCGTCTTACTCACTTACAAATCTAACCATATATATATTATTTATTGGTATTAGCGACAAAAAAACAAAAACATATTCCCTAGTAGCCGTAAATACGTTACAAATGCAATATGACATGTGTTTATTGATTTGTCGTGAAGTAATTATTTTCTCCTGTAGCGGCAGTAGCTTTACCGCAAAATTATTTTATTTATGTTTGTTGTTGGCGATATTTAATTAATTCATTGACAAGTTTGGGGTGAAAATGGGGTTTCACGTCGTACATTCGTGAATCCCTGGGAGGCTTACGACCAAACCCAAGTCATGTTTTTAAATACTTGGCATCGAAACAGGCCCGTATCTAGACACCATTAAGCGAAGGGAGGGCATTACCTTTCGGTAGGGGGGCGAACATTTTGAGGAAATTTTCGGATAGGTCATAATCATCATGCTAATAAGCATTCTAAAATAAGTATTCAAACTAAACAAAAAT
Organism: Patella pellucida; assembly: GCA_917208275.1. Lineage (NCBI taxonomy): Eukaryota > Metazoa > Mollusca > Gastropoda > Patellidae > Patella > Patella pellucida. The sequence continues at coordinate 36,495,220 of OU795044.1, forward strand.
CTTGATTTTTAAAATTCATTTAAAAGTATTTTAGATTAGTACAAAAAAGATAGGTTGCCGGGCAACGAAACATACGCCCACAGCATCTAAATCGTCCGGGCAATCAACAAGAGTTGTCGCATATTTTACTCTTTTCGGTAATGAAACATTTATAATACACTAAAATCTGATTAAAAGTAACAACTCATTGTGTAATTATCAGAAAATCATTCGAATTTGTTTAGCATTGATAAAGTTCTCCTCCGTGCTAACGTTTAGTATACGAATTTAGCTGTTCAAGTTATTAAAATTCATTGAAACTCCCTATACTCGTTCGTTTCATGACCTACAACACTGTGTACCAATTTAAAGTCAATCGGATATTAACTTTAGCCTCTAAAGCGTCCACAATATTTTTGAAGTGATCAAGGGCTATAATTCTGACAGCAATTATCAGAAATCTCTGAAAATCAATAGACTTCTTCGTTTCACGATCTTACAGCGTCCACAGGATATTTTATCGGAAATATCTGAAAATAAATAGGATTCTTCGTCTCATGAGCATTAAGCCTCTAGAGCATTCACAAGAAATGTTGGACGTACATGTGGGCGTATACAAATGGTTTATTAGGTAATTAGATACATTGGTATTGATATGCACATACTGATAGCATAGCGTTTTAAATAAATATCGCTAAATTAAGGAACTGTGTATACTTTAATGATTGTTAGAAATTTCTGAGCGGGGGGGGGGGCATTTCACGCGGGGGGCCATGAAATTTACTTAACTTTAGAGAATCAAGCATGGTGGAGAATTTCTTCACCTGGATATAAATCCAAAACTATAAGCACAGCCGTAAAGCTACACGACTTTGTTTCACGGTAAATGATGAAAGAAATGCCGACACTTTACTTCATTCTCACATACATTAAATATCAGCAGAAAGAAATTAAATGAAAATACTTGCCAGTTGAACAGAGAGTTAACATCGACGCCAATATTAGGATGACAATAGACACTACAGCTTTCATCATGTTTAATTTAAGAAGTTAAACACTACTGGTGAATATTCTGTCTATGGTCGCTTTTAATTACAAACAGCTATTACTAGCGATATGATAATAAAAGCTTGATTAAACTTAAATTTTAGCTTACGTGTTATGCTTATTAATATATAATGAATTTGTCGTGTATTTTGTACACGGGGAGCAGTCAGTCCATTTGCTGATTACACTATTTTGCTTGAATATACTATTTTGCCCATAACGTTTTTTAGGACTTAAAATTCCGTCTTACGGTTTGGATTGTTCGTACTTGGTTTTATTTTATTTATTAATACAGCGCTCCATTCGGGAAACTCCGTATACTCCCGTACCTAACACCTAACCTCGGCTGTATGACGAATTCCGCCATTGGAACTAAAGAATAGAATAATTAAATATCACCAACACTAAACTAGAATGAAATACAAAAATTTTAATAAACAAGTTATTACTCGTTTTTGAGGAAAGATATGATGCGACAAATCAAATCTCTAGATCTTCGAAATAGATGCTTTTGATTTTCAACTTATTTAAAACGATTGCTATTATTAATTTAATTAGAAAATTGGATTATCGTTACACCTGTAACAATGATAATCAAGGCTATACTATTCTTCAAACGACAATACATCTGCTCAGAAAGAAGTTTTTTTACTTTAATTTTCTACATATCTACTGTTTAATTATTAGAGCAAGAACTGTATTAATTATCTGGATAGCTATATTATTAAAATAATGGTTTGAATCAATAAATAATTAATTAATTAAAGAATCCACCATTAATAAGTACTCTGCTTCTGACAAAATAACTCTTAAATAATAACAAAGTTTTAAGGTAAGATATAGATGATAGGGAACAAAATCAATTATTGTCTCATACCGATAATTATCCCAATAAACTAATATCAATCTTGCTGCTAGAATTATAAAGAAAAACTGACAACAAAACCTATAATACTCTCTATTAAACTGGTCATTTTAACACGTTTTAACACCTTTCCCTAATCTAACAATATATTATTTATTGATATTGGCGAAAAAACAAAAACATATTCCCCAGTAACTGTAAAATACCTTTCACAATGCAATATACCACCCGTTTATTGATTTGTTGTATCATATCTTTCCTCACGAACGAGCAATAACTTGTTTGTTAAAATGTTCGTATTATATTCTAGTTTATTGTTGGTGATATTTAATAATTATATTGACAAATCGGAATAGGACTTAACATCCTACCAACATGCAATTATAATTAAGGTTGAGTGAACCAACGAATACTAAAATTTTACTGTATTTATAATATTTAACCAACTATATTTTTGTATTTGTAAAACTATATTTTATTCAAAAAGAATAGGATTGCGGAACAGGCTAGGCAGTGTAGACATTTATCATTATAAAAAAGGATTATTTTGTAAAATTAAAGTAGGGTAATATTTGTTATTAGATGACATCACGGAACAACCCTGATCACTAAACCAATACAATACAAAGGCCAAGGATCTCTATTAAAGATGTATTGTATACGTAGTAAATCTTCCTAATTTAGATCCGTCGAGTAGCCTCACATATTCTACAAATCATCTATTAAATAAGCTAAGCCTTTAACTCAATTTCATCCAAAGTCTTCGGTATTGAAAATACGAATTGGTTGTCAATTTAAATCAACATTTATGTTGTGATCTTACCATAATTGTGTACCATAATGCGCTTCGGGCACATTTGTAACAAAAGAACTCGAAGAACGAGGCTAGATATATTCCATCAAATTAAACGGCTTCGCTATATTCTTATCTGGAGAGTGTTTGCAATAAATAATATGTAGAGTGGAATAACCAGACGCTAAAAACTGGCATTTGATTGAGACTTTTGGCATATTTCGCCGGACATAACTTATTTGAAATAAGAGTAAAAACGGAAACCACTGTTTATATTCATTGATATTACAGTATTATATGCGTTGCGACCCATTTGTGTCAAATTCTAGGTCCCAAATATTAGCGACCTAGTTCCTTTAATTTTTCGACCAACTTATATCAATCCTGCTGCCAGGACTGTGAAGAAAAACTGACATCAAAACCTTTAATACCTTTCATATCTCTGGCCATTTCAACACGTTTTAACACCACATTTATCTTAAACTAACAAAATATGATTTATTGATACTGGCGAAAAAAGGACAACAAAACCTATTATACTCTTCTTTAAACTAGTCATTTTAACACGTTTAAACACCATGAACTAACAATATATTATTTATCGATACTGGCGAAAAGAGGACAACACAACCTGTTATAATCTTCTGTAAACTGGTCATTTTAACACGTTTTAACACAAACTAACAATATATTATTTATTGATAGTGGCGAAAAAACAAAAAAAACATATTCCCAAGTAACTGTACAATACAATTCAAAATGCAATATGACATCCGTTTATTGAGTTGTCATATCACATCTTTACTAAAGAACGAGCAATAACTTGTTTATTAAAACTTTTCGCATCTTATCCTAGTTTGTTGTTGGTGATATTTAATTATTATATTGACAAGTTTGGAATCAGAATGGGGTTTAACGTCCAACCAACCTGAAGCGAGCGAACCCGCGACCTTCAGACTAGCAAGTCAGGGTCTAATTCACTTACAAAATTAACAATATAGTATTTATTGGTATTGCCAAAAAAATAAAACATATTCCCAAGTAACTGTAAAATGTCTTTCAAAATGCAATATACTACCCGTTTATATGTGTATAAGATTAGTATTGTATGGGGAGGGGGTGGAGGTAAATGTATTTTTGGGGACAGAAACCACTTGGTTTAATATTGACAAAATATACTTTTGTGGACAGAAATAATTACGTTCATAATTGAGCTTAAAGTTAGCGTTTTCAAAATATAAAATTATAATGGTACTTTTATAGAGAACTGGAAATGCAATTAAAAACATTGGTATCTAATTTTAGAAATATATGGATTTTAATCACCATTTCTCCGTAAAAGATACAGATATTTTTTTTATTGCTGTAATTATTTGACAAAACCGCTAAAAAAATTCTTAGACAAAGTAAAACTTGGCCGATAATAATTATCACTAGAGATCAATCTTCCATAAAATTGAAACATTTTCATCTCAACATTAACTGAACTATATTGGTAAATATTTAAGGGTGGGTGTATTATGAAGTATTGGTCAATTTGCAAATTGACCAAACGACAATATTGATTCATATGAACACTAATAAATTTTATATTGCAAATTAATTTGGAATATATTAACCTGGATGCTGTGTGGCTCCACCCTACAACTCCATCAATTATTTTGCGAGTCATCAAAATAATATATAAATAAATTTAATTTCAAATTTAATTAAATTGAAAAGAAAATTATGTTACAATATACTGTTTGAAATGTAGGGTCATAGAATTAAAAAAAAATGATAAGATCTCTATATTCAGTATATACAGAATAATTCTAATTACAACGGCATTAAAATTAATCATAACAAGTAAATATAAATCAATGAATTGAATGATGGAAATGATTTGAATATGTGTACATAAATTAGAAAACTGAGCTTTCTTTGTCATACACTAGATATGATTCAGTTACGTGATAAACAGTCATATCTTTCTATTTTGTTAAATTATGATCTAGATTCTTCTTTAACGTGGCATCATAATATCACAGTATTTTAGAAATTGCAAAGGCATTGATACAAATCAATTAAGTAGTTTGTACATTTAGAAGAAACCTGCTTTTGACAAAATAACTCTTAAATAATAACAAAGCTTTGAGGTACGATATATATGGTTGGGAACAAAACCAAGTATTGTCTCGTACCGATAATTATCCCGAACAACTAATATCAATCTTGCTGCTAGAATTCTAAAGGAAAGCTGACAACAAAACCTATTATACTCTTCATTAAACTGCCCATTTTAACACGCTTTAACGCCATATATTTATCTTATTAGTTATTGATAAAAGCGAAAAAAACATACAATATTCACCAGTAACTGTATAATACCTTCCAAATGCAATATGACAACCATTTATTGATTTGTCGTTTATCTTTCCTAACGAACGAGCAATAACTTGTTTATTAAACGTTTCGTATTTTATTCAAAATGGGGAATCAAAATGGGGATTACGGTCCTACCAACCCGAAGCGAGCGAACACGCGACCTTTACACTAGCGAGCCAGCGTCTTACTCACTTACAAATCTAACTATATATATATTATTTATTGGTATTAGCGACAAAAAACAAAAAACATATTCCCTAGTAGCCGTAAATACGCTTTAAATGCAATATGAAATGCATTTATTGATTTGTCGTGAAATAACTATTAATTTTACATTCATCAGGTAATACAGCAATTTCTAAATGTTTTCCTATCATATTTTTTCTCCAAGAACGAGCAATAACTTGTTTATTAAACGGAATTATTTTCTCTTGTAGCGGCAGTAGCTTTATCGCAAAATTATTTTATTTAATTATTCTATTGACAAGTTTGGGGTGAAAATGGGGTTTAACGTCGTAAATTCGTGAATCATTGGAAGGCTTACGACCAAACTCAAGTCATGTTTTTAAATACTTGGCATCGAAACAGGCCCGTATCTAGGCACCATTTAGAGGGGGGGGGATTACCTTTCGGTAGGGGGGCGAACATTTTGAGGAAATTTTCGGATAGGTCATAATCATCATGCTAATAAGCATTCTAAAATAAGTATTCAAATTAAACAAAAATCTTGATTTTTAAAATTCATTTAAAACTATTTTAAATTAGTACAAAAAAGATAGGTTGCCGGGCAACGAAACATACGCCCACAGCATCTAAATCGTCCGGGCAAACAACAAGAGTTGTCGCATATTTTACGCTTTTCGGTAATGAAACATTTATAATACACTAAAATCTCATTAAAAGTAACAACTCCTTGTGTAATTATCAGAAAATCATTCGAATTTTTTTAGCATTGATAAAGTTCTCCTAAAGCTAGTATACGAAACATTTAATATTCTTGATTTAGCTGTTCAAGTTATTAAAATTCATTGAAACTCACTAAACCCGTTCGTTTCATGAACTACAACACTGTGTTTATTGATTTGTCGTGAAATAACTATTAATTTTACATTCATCAGGTAATACAGCAATTTCTAAATGTTTTCCTATCATATTTTTTCTCCAAGAACGAGCAATAACTTGTTTATTAAACGGAATTATTTTCTCTTGTAGCGGCAGTAGCTTTATCGCAAAATTATTTTTTTTAATTATTCTATTGACAAGTTTGGGGTGAAAATGGGGTTTAACGTCGTACATTCGTGAATCATTGGAAGGCTTACGGCCAAACTCAAGTCATGTTTTTAAATACTTGGCATCGAATCGGATATTAACTTTAGCCTCTAGAGCGTCCACAAGATTTTTTGAAGCGATCAAGGGCCATAACCTTAATGACCTTAAACACTGTGTATAAATTTAAAGTCAATCGGGTGTTAACTTAGCTTCTACAGTGTCCACAAGATATTTTAAAATGATCAAGGGCCATATCTCTGACAGTAATTATCGGAAATATCTGAAAATCAATAGGATTCTTCGTCTCATGATATTAAGTTTAGCCTCTAGAGCGTTCACAAGAAATGGTGGACGTTAATACGGACGTGTCGACGGCAATATATGACCACATTTCTAATGTAGGCGTATAAAAAATGGTTTATAAAGTAATTAGATACATTGGTATTGATATGCACATACTGATCAAAGGTCAAATGAGGTTATTTGCACTGAAAGTTAATGCGCAACCATTCTTATATCATGAAAATATGCTGCAATTAATGATCGAAAGTTATCACTCTTTCAATAAAAATGTCAACTTGCTAAATTCGCCTTTAGACTTTTTGACGCCAGAGGTCAAAAGGTGAAATGTTCCGACATCGCCCTTGGAAGATTTAAAGCAATGAATTGTCAGCATAAAATATAAAAACGAAAGCAAAATCTGTTCTAGTTAATAGTAGGAACATTTAAAACTTATCTTTATGTGGTCTTAGCACCGTGCATTTACTTTGGAACGTCGAAAAGGATCTTACATAACAGAACTAACAGATTTAGAAACCTGTTTTAAAAATACTCAAAAACTGTCAAAACAAAATCTCCCCGATTATATATAACATTGATCGGTATATATAATGAAATTAGTTGTCCAAAAAATAATTGAATAGTTTCAGGGTTATGAGGCTCCAACCTGCAGGCCGCGTGGATTTCCAGGTATCCCAATCTGAGAAAACCGACGTTAACCTGTGACTGAAAAACACGTATCTGACCACGACATTAAATGTTTGCAATTTTTTTTTGAGTTTTCATGAATTTCGCCGGAATAATATAGACACAGATAAAACCAAACTCACGGTAAATAAACGTCGTTATGTTCAATTTTACTATGTAAATGTTTGACTGCCTTTGTGACGCGGCCTGCAGGCTGGAATCCAACTATGAAACTATTCCATATTATTTTCGACAACTAGTATCATTATGTATAGCATTCGTCGTAAAACTAATTCGGAGAGATTTTGATTTGACAGTTTTTACGTATTTTTTAAACAGGTTTTGAAGTGTTTTGGTTCTGTTATGCAAGATTTGTTTCGACGTTCCAAAGTAAAAGTTATGTGCTAAGACCACCTAAAGATACATTTTAAATGTCTCTATTATTAATAAGATTAGGTTTCGCTTTAGTTTTTATATTTTATGCTGACATTTCATTGCTTTAAATCTTCCGAGGGCAAAATCGGAACATTTCACCTTTTGACCTCTGGCGTCCAAAAGTCTAAAGGCGAATTTAGCAAGTTGACATTTTTATTGAAAGAGTGATAACTTTCGATCATTTTCAGCAAATTTTCATGATATAAGAATGGTTGCGCATTAACTTTCAGTGCAAATAACCTCATTTGACCTTTGACCCTAAATATTTCGAAAACGCCCCAACGGCAGACTGATTACCACTCGGCATCGTATTCTACGCAAAAGTTGGGTCTGGTTTTGTGCCCATTTGGTGGACACCCCCCCCCCCCGCACTGAGCCTCCAGACTATCAGAATCAAGAGAGACAAAGAGAGAAATGGGGTTTAATGTCCACTCGACACAAACTAGGTCATTTTGGACATTTCACCTTTTGACCTCTGGCGACCAAAGTCTAAAGGCGAATTTAGCAAGTTGACATTTTTATTGAAAAAGTGATAACTTTCGATCATTTTCAGCATATTTTCATGATATAAGAATGGTTGCGCATTAACTTTTAGTGCAAATAACCTCATTTGACCTTTGACCCTAAATATCTCGAAAACGCCCCAACGGCGGACTGATTACCACTCGGCATCGTATTCTACGCAAAAGTTGGGTCTGGTTTTGTGCCCATTTGGTGCCCCCCCCCACCAGCACTGAGCCTCCAGACTATCAGAACCAAGAGAGACAAAGAGAGAAATGGGGTTTAATGTCCACTCGACACAAACTAGGTCATATGGTTTCATTTTATTTCAATAATTCGCTCGCGCGAAGGGGTCTTTAGCAGTGGGAGGATTCGGAGAAAACCCACGAGGTTTGACACACGATCAGGGATTCGAAACTATGCCAGTTGACTCAATGACAGGCCTAATGATACATAATCAAGCATAGTGGAGAATTTCTTCACCTGGATATAAATCCAAAACTATAAGCACAGCCGTAATGCTGCACTACTTTGTTTCACGGTATATGATGAAAGAAATGCCGACACTTTACTTCATTCTCACATACATTAAATATCTGCAGAAAGAAATCAAAGATATACAATGGAAATACTTGCCAGTAGAACAGAGAGTTAACATCGACGCCAATATTAGGATGACAACAGACACTACAGCTTTCATCATGTTTAATTTAAGAAGTTAAACACTACTGGTGAATATTCTGTCTACTGTCGCTTTTAAATGCAAACAGCTATTGATTTTGATGTATGACGAATATTGACGCAGAAATAAATTACTAGCGATATGATAATAAACGCTTCATTAAACTTAAAATTTACTTACTTTTAGCTTACGTGTTATGCTTATTAATATATAATGAATTTGTCGTGTATTTTGTACACGGGGAGCAGTCAGTCCATTTGCTGATTACACTATTTTGCTTGAATATACTATTTTGCCTATAACGTTTTTTAGGACTTAAAATTCCGTCTTACGGTTTGGATTGTTCGTACTTGGTTTTATTTTATTTATTAATACAGCGCTCCATTCGGGAAACTCCGTATACTCCCGTACCTAACACCAAACCTTGGCTGTATGACGAATTCCGTCATTGGAACCAAAGAATAGAATAATTAAATATCACCAACAATAAACTAGAATAAAATACGAAAATTGTAATACACAAGTTATTACTCGTTTATGAGGAAAGATATGATACGACAAATCAAATCTCTAGATCTTCGAAATAGATGCTTTTGATTTTCAACTAATTTAAAACGATAGCTATCATTAATTTAATTAGAAAATTGGATTCTCGTTACACCGGTAGCAATGATAATCAAGGCTATACTATTCTTTATACGACAATACATCTGCTCAGAAAGAAGTTTTTTTACTTTAATTTTCTACATATCTAGCCCGATTCTTACTCAATACTTATGTCTCGCAAATGGTCGAATTGGACATCAATGTGTCAAATGTAGTTAAACAAGGCGGGGTTCTCTTCCCTGTATTGTTCACTGTATACTTAAGTCCCGTTTACATGACCAACTAATACAACTTCAAAGTGGTCCAATATAGCCTTATTAAGGTGCCTGACTCGAAGAAAATTTAGAAAATGGTAACTACCAACGTGGAAGGTATATTACGACAGGTAGCCAACTCATCAAATTTGAGTGGGCTGTTTGAAGGGGCTGGTAATGTAGCCGGCTTAAAACGCTCCTAAGAAATCATTATTGTGGCGAAATATTTTTTTTTTTTTTGGGGGGGGGGGGGCTGTGATGATTATATAAGGACTATTTGCTACTGTAATGATTCTATAGGGACTATTTGTTACTGTAATGATACTATAAGGACTACTTGTATCTATAATGATTCGATATCAATTTAATGATTTGATATTAATTCAATGATTGCTACTTCTATTTAAGGCTTTTCCTCTGGATATATTTACTGGGACGATTCAAACTTCCGCAACAAAGATCATTCCTCCGGTTCTCTGCCAGATGGACAGTATGGTAAAGATACCCGGATAGATTTCTGTTGTCGGTAAGTAGCCATAGTAACACCATAACATATACATATACTCGGTTGGTAGCCATAGTAACATAATATAATACAGGCCCGTCGGTTCAGGGGATATATACGAGCAGATTATTGGGGGGCTGCAGCCCCCCCCCCCCAGCCCCCGCTGTAATACCTGTAATACACATATAATATACATATAGTGGGTAGATAGCCATAGTACCCCACTGAATAGCGTTCTTACATGTTTATTACAGCGATGACAGTCTACCAACCCATGAAATCTACCTACCAACCGAGCAACCATTCGTTCTGTTTAAATACACACGAGAATGTCAGCGTGTCCATGGTATGTCGGTGAGAGAAGAGTATTTCGGTTGGGATGATACAAATTGGTTCAACAAACATAAGCAGGTGGCGCTCATAATCATGACCACAAACTACACTTCTGTTACTGTCATAGGAAAGACCCCACGCGCGTGCTCTAGGTATAATAAGTCATCTTTTATATCATCAACGGTGGCAGCGGACGTTAAACACTCCTAGAAGAAGAAAACCCAAATTAGGTGGCAGTGGACGTTAAACACTCCTAGAAGTAGAAAACCCAAATTAGGTGGCAGTGGACGTTAAACACTCCTAGAAGAAGAAAACCCAAATTAGGTGGCAGTGGACGTTAAACACTCCTAGAAGTAGAAAACCCAAATTAGGTGGCAGTGGACGTTAAACACTCCTAGAAGAAGAAAACCCAAATTAGGTGGCAGTGGACGTTAAACACTCCTAGAAGTAGAAAACCCAAATTAGGTGGCAGTGGACGTTAAACACTCCTAGAAGTAGAAAACCCAAATTAGGTGGCAGTGGACGTTAAACACTCCTAGAAAAAGAAAACCCAAATTAGGTGGCAGTGGACGTTAAACACTCCTAGAAAAAGAAAACCCAAATTAGGTGGCAGTGGACGTTAAACACTCCTAGAAGTAGAAAACCCAAATTAGGTGGAAGCGGTCGTTAAGCCTCGCCGAATGACGTGTAGCCGGGGAGGGATAACGTTTTACCCGAAACAAATTGCAAAAGAAACCATTGCAGTTTAGTTCAATTATGCATAAAAACCATAGACGAGATAACATAATTACTATAACTCAATATGGTGGTCTTCGGGAAGTTCCAGGGCGATATTTCCTAACCAGTGTGTAAGTGGTTGGAGAATTACCTAAATTTTATTTTAAATTCTTCAAAAAAAAATCCCACATGGTAGCAATTCAAAATGGACTATAAAATGGCAGATGTTAAGTAAAACATATCATTCACATGGTTGTCGATGTCGCTTGGTTCCATTCTGGAATCCATGACGACAGAAATTCAAAATGAAATCCAAAACGGCTGAATATTATTTAATCGTCATTTGTTTCAACTGGATATGACTTGTAATATGTCTTATGTAAGGGTTTTAAGGTTGTCGAGTTTAGTGTTTAACCAAAAGCCCTGTCAAGATCTTTTAAATTTATATTTTTATATCTGCATATTTTTATAGCGTTTTACTGAGGATTAAAGAGTCATCTGACTTGGGCAAAAATGTTAACAATTTTTGTCTCAGTAACTTGCGTTAGCGGCCATTGGTCAATTCCGTATTTCAGTCTTAGATTCAACACTTTACATCCGGCAACACTATATACCCGAAAACACCGGAAAACCCCCCCAAAACACCGGAAACCCCCCCAAAACACCGCCCCCACCCCCCCAAAAAACACCAGAAAACAACGTTTTTTTTACGGTAGTTTTTCGGTGTTTTCCGGTATATTATATAGCCCCTTTACATCCAAATTAGGACTTATAATAGCATATAAACAATCTTACACTAAAAATTACTTATCATGATATACTTGCGGCTGTGGTTTCGAACCCTGGTGTGAGCGTATGTGGCATGGAGATAGGGGCGCCTTCTCAACCTCGTGGGTCCTCCGGGGTTTCCTCCCACTGCAAAGGACCCCTACGCGCGGGAGAGTTGTCGAAGTAAAATTGAACCATATTTTAGTCTCGAAATGACCTAGTTTGTGTTGAGTGGACGTAAAAACCCATTTCTCTCTCTCATTAAAAATAAAAGTCCTAAAATGTAGAGTAATCAGCATATGTACTGCTCCTCGTGTACAAATACATGTTTTCAATTCACACTCGGCCATGCTGATAATCACCAACCAGAGTGTGTTCTTGTCAATACTGCCCATTGTTTGGCAAAAACTGTTGAACAAAGAATGCATCTACATTAAATGAAATGGTGCGTCATTGAACTGTTGACAAGGCGTCATTCATTTGATAGCGCTAGCAGGTTAAATTTTGGAATAATAATAATATTCATTAAAGGGCGCATAACTCATTTAAGGACAATATTGGCGCCAGTCATTATCACTTATGTGACAGAGCAGGTTAAACACATTGCAAAGATATAGTGGCAATCAATTCTTTTTTTTATAAATTGTCAGATATCCTCTCTCAGTCTCACACAACAACTTTTGGTCTTCGAAGGAATTATTAGTGAGCAGAAATTCGCCCATGTATCTGTTATCACTCGTCTCTTAAGTCAGTTACATAGAGGGATGACTCGTGGTGTTTTACTTTTGCGTTCGTCACTTCCGATTCAGGAGACCTATATTACTCAGCTATCGTAGCAGTGATCCCTGTGTTAAAGTTATACTTGGAATTTGTTTAATTAGTTCTATCACATAAGTGATACTAACTGACACCAACTGGGTGTTAAAGCCGAAATTAATGTAATATGGGTGTATATATTCACCAGGTTTCAAAAATTGTAATTGCAATTTCTAACAAATAACATTCGGTAAAATACGAAACGTTGAAAATTTAACGACAGTCGTTTACACCTGCTGAATCGATTCTTTTGTCGAGTGGGCATAAGCCATTTATACTATTTTACGCGTTGGCTTCTGGGATATGTGTCTTCTCTATCCATCACAAATGGCGCTTGAAGTTATTTTCATTAAAGAGCGTATAACTCTTTTCTTTTGAACCTTGTTGCTTCACTTTCCATCACAAATGGCGCTTGAAGTTATTTTCATTAAACAGCGCATAACTCTTTTCTTTTGAACCTTGTTGGCTTCACTTTCCATCACAAATGGCGCTTGAAGTTATTTTCATTAAAGAGCGTATAACTCTTTTCTTTTGAACCTTGTTGGCTTCACCTTACATCACCAATGGAGCTTGAAGTTATTTCCATTAACGAGCGTATAACTCTTTTCTTTTAAACCTTGGTGGCTTCACTTTCCATCACCAATGGCGCTTGAAACCTTTATATCTTTAGAATACACGACTCGTGTAGTGATTTTGTCTGAACGCTGTTTTAGTAAGTGGTTATAAGGATGTTTTTTTCGCAGTAAGATAACAACATTACTTTTGATTGACATGGACCCAAATTGGATTCTTATTCCAATATGGATAATCTTGAAATATTAATCTAAACGTAATTATTTATGGATATTATAAGTAGAAGAATCTCATATTTAACTTCAGTGATCGGACGAGAACTGGTGTTTTCAACGTGGTGTGGCCGTAGACGAGAGATGGTGACGAAATGCCGTACTTGTGCCCATCGAATTGACCCGATACTTAGTCACCGAATGTTTCAAAAAGGCGTCTACAGCACCCGGTGTTCCCAGGCGGTCACCCATCCAAGAACTCACCGGGCCCGACGTTGCTTAACTTCAGTGATCGGACGATAACTGGTGTTTTCAACGTGGTGTGGCCGTAGACGAGAGATGGTGACGAAATGCCGTACTTGTGCCCATCGAATTGACCCGATACTTAGTCACCGAATGTTTCAAAAAGGCGTCTACAGCACCCGGTGTTCCCAGGCGGTCACCCATCCAAGTACTCACCGGGCCCGACGTTGCTTAACTTCAGTGATCGGACGAGAACTGGTGTTTTCAACGTGGTGTGGCCGTAGACGAGAGAAGGTGACGAAATGCCGTACTTGTGCCCACCGAATTGACCCGATACTTAGTCACCGAATGTTTCAAAAAGGCGTCTACAGCACCCGGTGTTCCCAGGCGGTCACCCATCCAAGTACTCACCGGGCTCGACGTTGCTTAACTTCAGTGATCGGACGAGAACTGGTGTTTTCAACGTGGTGTGGCCGTAGACGAGAGAAGGTGACGAAATGCCGTACTTGTGCCCACCGAATTGACCCGATACTTAGTCACCGAATGTTTCAAAAAGGCGTCTACAGCACCCGGTGTTCCCAGGCGGTCACCCATCCAAGTACTCACCGGGCCCGACGTTGTTTAACTTTAGTGATCGGACGAGAACTGGTGTTTTCAACGTGGTGTGGCCGTAGACGAGAGAAGGTGACGAAATGCCGTACTTGTGCCCACCGAATTGACCCAATACTTAGTCACCGAATGTTTCAAAAAGGCGTCTACAGCACCCGGTGTTCCCAGGCGGTCACCCATCCAAGTACTCACCGGGCCCGACGTTGCTTAACTTCAGTGATCGGACGAGAACTGGTGTTTTCAACGTGGTGTGGCCGTAGACGAGAGATGGTGACGAAATGCCGTACTTGTGCCCATCGAATTGACCCGATACTTAGTCACCGAATGTTTCAAAAAAGGCGTCTACAGCACCCGGTGTTCCCAGGCGGTCACCCATCCAAGTACTCACCGGGCCCGACGTTGCTTAACTTCAGTGATCGGACGAGAACTGGTGTTTTCAACGTGGTGTGGCCGTAGACGAGAGAAGGTGACGAAATGCCGTACTTGTGCCCACCGAATTGACCCGATACTTAGTCACCGAATGTTTCAAAAAGGCGTCTACAGCACCCGGTGTTCCCAGGCGGTCACCCATCCAAGTACTCACCGGGCCCGACGTTGCTTAACTTCAGTGATCGGACGAGAACTGGTGTTTTCAACGTGGTGTGGCCGTAGACGAGAGATGGTGACGAAATGCCGTACTCACCGGGCCCGACGTTGCTTAACTTCAGTGATCGGACGAGAACTGGTGTTTTCAACGTGGTGTGGCCGTAGACGAGAGATGGTGACAAAATGCCGTACTTGTGCCCACCGAATTGACCCGATACTTAGTCACCGAATGTTTCAAAAAGGCGTCTACAGCACCCGGTGTTCCCAGGCGGTCACCCATCCAAGTACTCACCGGGCCCGACGTTGTTTAACTTCAGTGATCGGACGAGAACTGGTGTTTTCAACGTGGTGTGGCCGTAGACGAGAGAAGGTGACGAAATGCCGTACTTGTGCCCACCGAATTGACCCGATACTTAGTCACCGAATGTTTCAAAAAGGCGTCTACAGCACCCGGTGTTCCCAGGCGGTCACCCATCCAAGTACTCACCGGGCCCGACGTTGCTTAACTTCAGTGATCGGACGAGAACTGGTGTTTTCAACGTGGTGTGGCCGTAGACGAGAGATGGTGACGAAATGCTGTACTTGTGCCCATCGAATTGACCCGATACTTAGTCACCGAATGTTTCAAAAAGGCGTCTACAGCACCCGGTGTTCCCAGGCGGTCACCCATCCAAGTACTCACAGGGCCCGACGTTGCTTAACTTCAGTCATCGGACGAGAACTGGTGTTTTCAACGTGGTGTGGCCGTAGACGAGAGAAGGTGACGAAATGCCGTACTTGTGCCCACCGAATTGACCCGATACTTAGTCACCGAATGTTTCAAAAAGGCGTCTACAGCACCCGGTGTTCCCAGGCGGTCACCCATCCAAGTACTCACCGGGCCCGACGTTGCTTAACTTCAGTGATCGGACGAGAACTGGTGTTTTCAACATGGTGTGGCCGTAGACGAGAGAAGCTGACGAAATGCCGTACTTGTGCCCACCGAATTGACCCGATACTTAGTCACCGAATGTTTCAAAAAGGCGTCTACAGCACCCGGTGTTCCCAGGCGGTCACCCATCCAAGTACTCACCGGGCCCGACGTTGCTTAACTTCAGTGATCGGACGAGAACTGGTGTTTTCAACGTGGTGTGGCCGTAGACGAGAGATGGTGACGAAATGCCGTACTTGTGCCCATCGAATTGACCCGATACTTAGTCACCGAATGTTTCAAAAAGGCGTCTACAGCACCCGGTGTTCCCAGGCGGTCACCCATCCAAGTACTCACCGGGCCCGACGTTGCTTAACTTCAGTGATCGGACGAGAACTGGTGTTTTCAACGTGGTGTGGCCGTAGACGAGAGATGGTGACGAAATGCCGTACTTGTGCCCATCGAATTGACCCGATACTTAGTCACCGAATGTTTCAAAAAGGCGTCTACAGCACCCGGTGTTCCCAGGCGGTCACCCATCCAAGTACTCACCGGGCCCGACGTTGCTTAACTTCAGTGATCGGACGAGAACTGGTGTTTTCAACGTGGTGTGGCCGTAGACGAGAGATGGTGACGAAATGCCGTACTTGTGCCCATCGAATTGACCCGATACTTAGTCACCGAATGTTTCAAAAAGGCGTCTACAGCACCCGGTGTTCCAAGGCGGTCACCCATCCAAGTACTCACCGGGCCCGACGTTGCTTAACTTCAGTGATCGGACGAGAACTGGTGTTTTCAACGTGGTGTGGCCGTAGACGAGAGAAGGTGACGAAATGCCGTACTTGTGCCCACCGAATTGACCCGATACTTAGTCACCGAATGTTTCAAAAAGGCGTCTACAGCACCCGGTGTTCCCAGGCGGTCACCCATCCAAGTACTCACCGGGCCCGACGTTGCTTAACTTCAGTGATCGGACGAGAACTGGTGTTTTCAACGTGGTGTGGCCGTAGACGAGAGAAGGTGACGAAATGCCGTAGTTGTGCCCACCGAATTGACCCGATACTTAGTCACCGAATGTTTCAAAAAGGCGTCTACAGCACCCGGTGTTCCCAGGCGGTCACCCATCCAAGTACTCACCGGGCCCGACGTTGCTTAACTTCAGTGATCGGACGAGAACTGGTGTTTTCAACGTGGTGTGGCCGTAGACGAGAGATGGTGACGAAATGCCGTACTCACCGGGCCCGACGTTGCTTAACTTCAGTGATCGGACGAGAACTGGTGTTTTCAACGTGGTGTGGCCGTAGACGAGAGATGGTGACAAAATGCCGTACTTGTGCCCACCGAATTGACCCGATACTTAGTCACCGAATGTTTCAAAAAGGCGTCTACAGCACCCGGTGTTCCCAGGCGGTCACCCATCCAAGTACTCACCGGGCCCGACGTTGTTTAACTTCAGTGATCGGACGAGAACTGGTGTTTTCAACGTGGTGTGGCCGTAGACGAGAGAAGGTGACGAAATGCCGTACTTGTGCCCACCGAATTGACCCGATACTTAGTCACCGAATGTTTCAAAAAGGCGTCTACAGCACCCGGTGTTCCCAGGCGGTCACCCATCCAAGTACTCACCGGGCCCGACGTTGCTTAACTTCAGTGATCGGACGAGAACTGGTGTTTTCAACGTGGTGTGGCCGTAGACGAGAGATGGTGACGAAATGCTGTACTTGTGCCCATCGAATTGACCCGATACTTAGTCACCGAATGTTTCAAAAAGGCGTCTACAGCACCCGGTGTTCCCAGGCGGTCACCCATCCAAGTACTCACAGGGCCCGACGTTGCTTAACTTCAGTCATCGGACGAGAACTGGTGTTTTCAACGTGGTGTGGCCGTAGACGAGAGAAGGTGACGAAATGCCGTACTTGTGCCCACCGAATTGACCCGATACTTAGTCACCGAATGTTTCAAAAAGGCGTCTACAGCACCCGGTGTTCCCAGGCGGTCACCCATCCAAGTACTCACCGGGCCCGACGTTGCTTAACTTCAGTGATCGGACGAGAACTGGTGTTTTCAACATGGTGTGGCCGTAGACGAGAGAAGGTGACGAAATGCCGTACTTGTGCCCACCGAATTGACCCGATACTTAGTCACCGAATGTTTCAAAAAGGCGTCTACAGCACCCGGTGTTCCCAGGCGGTCACCCATCCAAGTACTCACCGGGCCCGACGTTGCTTAACTTCAGTGATCGGACGAGAACTGGTGTTTTCAACGTGGTGTGGCCGTAGACGAGAGATGGTGACGAAATGCCGTACTTGTGCCCATCGAATTGACCCGATACTTAGTCACCGAATGTTTCAAAAAGGCGTCTACAGCACCCGGTGTTCCCAGGCGGTCACCCATCCAAGTACTCACCGGGCCCGACGTTGCTTAACTTCAGTGATCGGACGAGAACTGGTGTTTTCAACGTGGTGTGGCCGTAGACGAGAGATGGTGACGAAATGCCGTACTTGTGCCCATCGAATTGACCCGATACTTAGTCACCGAATGTTTCAAAAAGGCGTCTACAGCACCCGGTGTTCCCAGGCGGTCACCCATCCAAGTACTCACCGGGCCCGACGTTGCTTAACTTCAGTGATCGGACGAGAACTGGTGTTTTCAACGTGGTGTGGCCGTAGACGAGAGATGGTGACGAAATGCCGTACTTGTGCCCATCGAATTGACCCGATACTTAGTCACCGAATGTTTCAAAAAGGCGTCTACAGCACCCGGTGTTCCAAGGCGGTCACCCATCCAAGTACTCACCGGGCCCGACGTTGCTTAACTTCAGTGATCGGACGAGAACTGGTGTTTTCAACGTGGTGTGGCCGTAGACGAGAGAAGGTGACGAAATGCCGTACTTGTGCCCACCGAATTGACCCGATACTTAGTCACCGAATGTTTCAAAAAGGCGTCTACAGCACCCGGTGTTCCCAGGCGGTCACCCATCCAAGTACTCACCGGGCCCGACGTTGCTTAACTTCAGTGATCGGACGAGAACTGGTGTTTTCAACGTGGTGTGGCCGTAGACGAGAGAAGGTGACGAAATGCCGTACTTGTGCCCACCGAATTGACCCGATACTTAGTCACCGAATGTTTCAAAAAGGCGTCTACAGCACCCGGTGTTCCCAGGCGGTCACCCATCCAAGTACTCACCGGGCCCGACGTTGTTTAACTTCAGTGATCGGACGAGAACTGGTGTTTTCAACGTGGTGTGGCCGTAGACGAGAGAAGGTGACGAAATGCCGTACTTGTGCCCACCGAATTGACCCGATACTTAGTCACCGAATGTTTCAAAAAGGCGTCTACAGCACCCGGTGTTCCCAGGCGGTCACCCATCCAAGTACTAACCGGGCCCGACGTTGCTTAACTTCAGTGATCGGACGAGAACTGGTGTTTTCAACGTGGTGTGGCCGTAGACGAGAGATGGTGACGAAATGCCGTACTTGTGCCCATCGAATTGACCCGATACTTAGTCACCGAATGTTTCAAAAAGGCGTCTACAGCACCCGGTGTTCCCAGGCGGTCACCCATCCAAGTACTCACAGGGCCCGACGTTGCTTAACTTCAGTGATCGGACGAGAACTGGTGTTTTCAACGTGGTGTGGCCGTACTCGAGAGAAGGTGACGAAATGCCGTACTTGTGCCCACCGAATTGACCCGATACTTAGTCACCGAATGTTTCAAAAAGGCGTCTACAGCACCCGGTGTTCCCAGGCGGTCACCCATCCAAGTACTCACCGGGCCCGACGTTGCTTAACTTCAGTGATCGGACGAGAACTGGTGTTTTCAACGTGGTGTGGCCGTAGACGAGAGAAGGTGACGAAACTGCGTAGTTGAGCCTTCCGAATTGACCCGTTACTTAGTCTCAGTTTGTTTCAAAAAGGCGTCTACAGCACCCGGTGTTCCCAGGCGGTCACCCATCCAAGTACTCACCGGGCCCGACGTTGCTTAACTTCAGTGATCGGACGAGAACTGGTGTTTTCAACGTGGTGTGGCCGTAGACGAGAGAAGGTGACGAAACTGCGTAGTTGTGCCTTCCGAATTGACCCGATACTTAGTCTCATTTTGTTTCAAAAAGGCGTCTACAGCACCCGGTGTTCCCAGGCGGTCACCCATCCAAGTACTCACCGGGCCCGACGTTGCTTAACTTCAGTGATCGGACGAGAACTGGTGTTTTCAACGTGGTGTGGCCGTAGACGAGAGAAGGTGACGAAACTGCGTAGTTGTGCCTTCCGAATTGACCCGATACTTAGTCTCAGTTTGTTTCAAAAAGGCGTCTACAGCACCCGGTGTTCCCAGGCGGTCACCCATCCAAGTACTCACCGGGCCCGACGTTGCTTAACTTCAGTGATCGGACGAGAACTGGTGTTTTCAACGTGGTGTGGCCGTAGACGAGAGAAGGTGACGAAACTGCGTAGTTGTGCCTTCCGAATTGACCCGATACTTAGTCTCATTTTGTTTCAAAAAGGCGTCTACAGCACCCGGTGTTCCCAGGCGGTCACCCATCCAAGTAGTCACCGGGCCCGACGTTGCTTAGCTTCAGTGATCGGACGAGAACTGGTGTTTTCAACGTGGTGTGGCCGTAGACGAGAGAAGGTGACGAAACTGCGTAGTTGTGCCTTCCGAATTGATCCGATACTTAGTCTCAGTTTGTTTCAAAAAGGCGTCTACAGCACCCGGTGTTCCCAGGCGGTCACCCATCCAAGTACTCACCGGGCCCGACGTTGCTTAACTTCAGTGATCGGACGAGAACTGGTGTTTTCAACGTGGTGTGGCCGTAGACGAGAGAAGGTGACGAAACTGCGTAGTTGTGCCTTCCGAATTGACCCGATACTTAGTCTCAGTTTGTTTCAAAAAGGCGTCTACAGCACCCGGTGTTCCCAGGCGGTCACCCATCCAAGTACTCACCGGGCCCGACGTTGATTAACTTCAGTGATCGGACGAGAACTGGTGTTTTCAACGTGGTGTGGCCGTAGACGAGAGAAGGTGACGAAACTGCGTAGTTGTGCCTTCCGAATTGACACGATACTTAGTCTCAGTTTGTTTCAAAAAGGCGTCTACAGCACCCGGTGTTCCCAGGCGGTCACCCATCCAAGTACTCACCGGGCCCGACGTTGCTTAACTTCAGTGATCGGACGAGAACTGGTGTTTTCAACGTGGTGTGGCCGTAGACGAGAGAAGGTGACGAAACTGCGTAGTTGTGCCTTCCGAATTGACCCGATACTTAGTCTCAGTTTGTTTCAAAAAGGCGTCTACAGCACCCGGTGATCCCAGGCGGTCACCCATCCAAGTACTCACCGGGCCCGACGTTGCTTAACTTCAGTGATCGGACGAGAACTGGTGTTTTCAAAGTGGTGTGGCCGTAGACGAGAGAAGGTGACGAAACTGCGTAGTTGTGCCTTCCGAATTGACCCGATACTTAGTCTCAGTTTGTCTACAGCACCCGGTGTTCCCAGGCGGTCACCCATCCAAGTACTCACCGGGCCCGACGTTGCTTAACTTCAGTGATCGGACGAGAACTGGTGTTTTAAACGTGGTGTGGCCGTAGACGAGAGAAGGTGACGAAACTGCGTAGTTGTGCCTTCCGAATTGACCCGATACTTAGTCTCAGTTTGTTTCAAAAAGGCGTCTACAGCAACCGGTGTTCCCAGGCGGTCACCCATCCAAGTACTCACCGGGCCCGACGTTGCTTAACTTCAGTGATCGGACGAGAACTGGTGTTTTCAACGTGGTGTGGCCGTAGACGAGAGAAGGTGACGAAACTGCGTAGTTGTGCCTTCCGAATTGACCCGATACTTAGTCTCAGTTTGTTTCAAAAAGGCGTCTACAGCACCCGGTGTTCCCAGGCGGTCACCCATCCAAGTACTCACCGGGCCCGACGTTGCTTAACTTCAGTGATCGGACGAGAACTGGTGTTTTCAACGTGGTGTGGCCGTAAACGAGAGAAGGTGACGAAACTGCGTAGTTGTGCCTTCCGAATTGACCCGATACTTAGTCTCATTTTGTTTCAAAAAGGCGTCTACAGCACCCGGTGTTCCCAGGCGGTCACCCATCCAAGTACTCACCGGGCCCGACGTTGCTTAACTTCAGTGATCGGACGAGAACTGGTGTTTTCAAAGTGGTGTGGCCGTAGACGAGAGAAGGTGACGAAACTGCGTAGTTGTGCCTTCCGAATTGACCCGATACTTAGTCTCATTTTGTTTCAAAAAGGCGTCTACAGCACCCGGTGTTCCCAGGCGGTCACCCATCCAAGTACTCACCGGGCCCGACGTTGCTTAACTTCAGTGATCGGACGAGAACTGGTGTTTTCAACGTGGTGTGGCCGTAGACGAGAGATGGTGACGAAATGCCGTACTTGTGCCCATCGAATTGACCCGATACTTAGTCACCGAATGTTTCAAAAAGGCGTCTACAGCACCCGGTGTTCCCAGGCGGTCACCCATCCAAGTACTCACCGGGCCCGACGTTGCTTAACTTCAGTGATCGGACGAGAACTGGTGTTTTCAACGTGGTGTGGCCGTAGACGAGAGATGGTGACGAAATGCCGTACTTGTGCCCATCGAATTGACCCGATACTTAGTCACCGAATGTTTCAAAAAGGCGTCTACAGCACCCGGTGTTCCAAGGCGGTCACCCATCCAAGTACTCACCGGGCCCGACGTTGCTTAACTTCAGTGATCGGACGAGAACTGGTGTTTTAAACGTGGTGTGGCCGTAGACGAGAGAAGGTGACGAAACTGCGTAGTTGTGCCTTCCGAATTGACCCGATACTTAGTCTCAGTTTGTTTCAAAAAGGCGTCTACAGCAACCGGTGTTCCCAGGCGGTCACCCATCCAAGTACTCACCGGGCCCGACGTTGCTTAACTTCAGTGATCGGACGAGAACTGGTGTTTTAAACGTGGTGTGGCCGTAGACGAGAGAAGGTGACGAAACTGCGTAGTTGTGCCTTCCGAATTGACCCGATACTTAGTCTCAGTTTGTTTCAAAAAGGCGTCTACAGCAACCGGTGTTCCCAGGCGGTCACCCATCCAAGTACTCACCGGGCCCGACGTTGCTTAACTTCAGTGATCGGACGAGAACTGGTGTTTTCAACGTGGTGTGGCCGTAGACGAGAGAAGGTGACGAAACTGCGTAGTTGTGCCTTCCGAATTGACCCGATACTTAGTCTCAGTTTGTTTCAAAAAGGCGTCTACAGCACCCGGTGTTCCCAGGCGGTCACCCATCCAAGTACTCACCGGGCCCGACGTTGCTTAACTTCAGTGATCGGACGAGAACTGGTGTTTTCAACGTGGTGTGGCCGTAAACGAGAGAAGGTGACGAAACTGCGTAGTTGTGCCTTCCGAATTGACCCGATACTTAGTCTCATTTTGTTTCAAAAAGGCGTCTACAGCACCCGGTGTTCCCAGGCGGTCACCCATCCAAGTACTCACCGGGCCCGACGTTGCTTAACTTCAGTGATCGGACGAGAACTGGTGTTTTCAACGTGGTGTGGCCGTAGACGAGAGAAGGTGACGAAACTGCGTAGTTGTGCCTTCCGAATTGACCCGATACTTAGTCTCATTTTGTTTCAAAAAGGCGTCTACAGCACCCGGTGTTCCCAGGCGGTCACCCATCCAAGTACTCACCGGGCCCGACGTTGCTTAACTTCAGTGATCGGACGAGAACTGGTGTTTTCAACGTGGTGTGGCCGTAGACGAGAGATGGTGACGAAATGCCGTACTTGTGCCCATCGAATTGACCCGATACTTAGTCACCGAATGTTTCAAAAAGGCGTCTACAGCACCCGGTGTTCCCAGGCGGTCACCCATCCAAGTACTCACCGGGCCCGACGTTGCTTAACTTCAGTGATCGGACGAGAACTGGTGTTTTCAACGTGGTGTGGCCGTAGACGAGAGATGGTGACGAAATGCCGTACTTGTGCCCATCGAATTGACCCGATACTTAGTCACCGAATGTTTCAAAAAGGCGTCTACAGCACCCGGTGTTCCAAGGCGGTCACCCATCCAAGTACTCACCGGGCCCGACGTTGCTTAACTTCAGTGATCGGACGAGAACTGGTGTTTTCAACGTGGTGTGGTCGTAGACGAGAGAAGGTGACGAAATGCCGTACTTGTGCCCACCGAATTGACCCGATACTTAGTCACCGAATGTTTCAAAAAGGCGTCTACAGCACCCGGTGTTCCCAGGCGGTCACCCATCCAAGTACTCACCGGGCCCGACGTTGCTTAACTTCAGTGATCGGACGAGAACTAGTGTTTTCAACGTGGTGTGGCCGTAGACGAGAGAAGGTGACGAAATGCCGTACTTGTGCCCACCGAATTGACCCGATACTTAGTCACCGAAAGTTTCAAAAAGGCGTCTACAGCACCCGGTGTTCCCAGGCGGTCACCCATCCAAGTACTCACCGGGCCCGACGTTGTTTAACTTCAGTGATCGGA
Organism: Patella pellucida; assembly: GCA_917208275.1. Classification (NCBI taxonomy): domain Eukaryota; kingdom Metazoa; phylum Mollusca; class Gastropoda; family Patellidae; genus Patella; species Patella pellucida. The sequence goes on from OU795044.1 coordinate 36,519,726, forward strand.
CGAGAACTGGTGTTTTCAACGTGGTGTGGCCGTAGACGAGAGAAGGTGACGAAATGCCGTACTTGTGCCCACCGAATTGACCCGATACTTAGTCACCGAATGTTTCAAAAAGGCGTCTACAGCACCCGGTGTTCCCAGGCGGTCACCCATCCAAGTACTAACCGGGCCCGACGTTGCTTAACTTCAGTGATCGGACGAGAACTGGTGTTTTCAACGTGGTGTGGCCGTAGACGAGAGATGGTGACGAAATGCCGTACTTGTGCCCATCGAATTGACCCGATACTTAGTCACCGAATGTTTCAAAAAGGCGTCTACAGCACCCGGTGTTCCCAGGCGGTCACCCATCCAAGTACTCACAGGGCCCGACGTTGCTTAACTTCAGTGATCGGACGAGAACTGGTGTTTTCAACGTGGTGTGGCCGTAGACGAGAGAAGGTGACGAAATGCCGTACTTGTGCCCACCGAATTGACCCGATACTTAGTCACCGAATGTTTCAAAAAGGCGTCTACAGCACCCGGTGTTCCCAGGCGGTCACCCATCCAAGTACTCACCGGGCCCGACGTTGCTTAACTTCAGTGATCGGACGAGAACTGGTGTTTTCAACGTGGTGTGGCCGTAGACGAGAGAAGGTGACGAAACTGCGTAGTTGAGCCTTCCGAATTGACCCGTTACTTAGTCTCAGTTTGTTTCAAAAAGGCGTCTACAGCACCCGGTGTTCCCAGGCGGTCACCCATCCAAGTACTCACCGGGCCCGACGTTGCTTAACTTCAGTGATCGGACGAGAACTGGTGTTTTCAACGTGGTGTGGCCGTAGACGAGAGAAGGTGACGAAACTGCGTAGTTGTGCCTTCCGAATTGACCCGATACTTAGTCTCATTTTGTTTCAAAAAGGCGTCTACAGCACCCGGTGTTCCCAGGCGGTCACCCATCCAAGTACTCACCGGGCCCGACGTTGCTTAACTTCAGTGATCGGACGAGAACTGGTGTTTTCAACGTGGTGTGGCCGTAGACGAGAGAAGGTGACGAAACTGCGTAGTTGTGCCTTCCGAATTGACCCGATACTTAGTCTCAGTTTGTTTCAAAAAGGCGTCTACAGCACCCGGTGTTCCCAGGCGGTCACCCATCCAAGTACTCACCGGGCCCGACGTTGCTTAACTTCAGTGATCGGACGAGAACTGGTGTTTTCAACGTGGTGTGGCCGTAGACGAGAGAAGGTGACGAAACTGCGTAGTTGTGCCTTCCGAATTGACCCGATACTTAGTCTCATTTTGTTTCAAAAAGGCGTCTACAGCACCCGGTGTTCCCAGGCGGTCACCCATCCAAGTAGTCACCGGGCCCGACGTTGCTTAGCTTCAGTGATCGGACGAGAACTGGTGTTTTCAACGTGGTGTGGCCGTAGACGAGAGAAGGTGACGAAACTGCGTAGTTGTGCCTTCCGAATTGATCCGATACTTAGTCTCAGTTTGTTTCAAAAAGGCGTCTACAGCACCCGGTGTTCCCAGGCGGTCACCCATTCAAGTACTCACCGGGCCCGACGTTGCTTAACTTCAGTGATCGGACGAGAACTGGTGTTTTCAACGTGGTGTGGCCGTAGACGAGAGAAGGTGACGAAACTGCGTAGTTGTGCCTTCCGAATTGACCCGATACTTAGTCTCAGTTTGTTTCAAAAAGGCGTCTACAGCACCCGGTGTTCCCAGGCGGTCACCCATCCAAGTACTCACCGGGCCCGACGTTGCTTAACTTCAGTGATCGGACGAGAACTGGTGTTTTCAACGTGGTGTGGCCGTAGACGAGAGAAGGTGACGAAACTGCGTAGTTGTGCCTTCCGAATTGACACGATACTTAGTCTCAGTTTGTTTCAAAAAGGCGTCTACAGCACCCGGTGTTCCCAGGCGGTCACCCATCCAAGTACTCACCGGGCCCGACGTTGCTTAACTTCAGTGATCGGACGAGAACTGGTGTTTTCAACGTGGTGTGGCCGTAGACGAGAGAAGGTGACGAAACTGCGTAGTTGTGCCTTCCGAATTGACCCGATACTTAGTCTCAGTTTGTTTCAAAAAGGCGTCTACAGCACCCGGTGTTCCCAGGCGGTCACCCATCCAAGTACTCACCGGGCCCGACGTTGCTTAACTTCAGTGATCGGACGAGAACTGGTGTTTTCAAAGTGGTGTGGCCGTAGACGAGAGAAGGTGACGAAACTGCGTAGTTGTGCCTTCCGAATTGACCCGATACTTAGTCTCAGTTTGTCTACAGCACCCGGTGTTCCCAGGCGGTCACCCATCCAAGTACTCACCGGGCCCGACGTTGCTTAACTTCAGTGATCGGACGAGAACTGGTGTTTTAAACGTGGTGTGGCCGTAGACGAGAGAAGGTGACGAAACTGCGTAGTTGTGCCTTCCGAATTGACCCGATACTTAGTCTCAGTTTGTTTCAAAAAGGCGTCTACAGCAACCGGTGTTCCCAGGCGGTCACCCATCCAAGTACTCACCGGGCCCGACGTTGCTTAACTTCAGTGATCGGACGAGAACTGGTGTTTTCAACGTGGTGTGGCCGTAGACGAGAGAAGGTGATGAAATGCCGTACTTGTGCCCACCGAATTGACCCGATACTTAGTCACCGAATGTTTCAAAAAGGCGTCTACAGCACCCGGTGTTCCCAGGCGGTCACCCATCCAAGTACTCACCGGGCCCGACGTTGCTTAACTTCAGTGATCGGACGAGAACTGGTGTTTTCAACGTGGTGTGGCCGTAGACGAGAGAAGGTGACGAAATGCCGTACTTGTGCCCACCGAATTGACCCGATACTTAGTCACCGAATGTTTCAAAAAGGCGTCTACAGCACCCGGTGTTCCCAGGCGGTCACCCATCCAAGTACTCACCGGGCCCGACGTTGCTTAACTTCAGTGATCGGACGAGAACTGGTGTTTTCAACGTGGTGTGGCCGTAGACGAGAGAAAGTGACGAAATGCCGTACTTGTGCCCACCGAATTGACCCGATACTTAGTCACCGAATGTTTCAAAAAGGCGTCTACAGCACCCGGTGTTCCCAGGCGGTCACCCATCCAAGTACTCACCGGGCCCGACGTTGCTTAACTTCAGTGATCGGACGAGAACTGGTGTTTTCAACGTGGTGTGGCCGTAGACGAGAGAAAGTGACGAAATGCCGTACTTGTGCCCACCGAATTGACCCGATACTTAGTCACCGAATGTTTCAAAAAGGCGTCTACAGCACCCGGTGTTCCCAGGCGGTCACCCATCCAAGTACTCACCGGGCCCGACGTTGCTTAACTTCAGTGATCGGACGAGAACTGGTGTTTTCAACGTGGTGTGGCCGTAGACTAGAGAAGGTGACGAAATGCCGTACTTGTGCCCACCGAATTGACCCGATACTTAGTCACCGAATGTTTCAAAAAGGCGTCTACAGCACCCGGTGTTCCCAGGCGGTCACCCATCCAAGTACTCACCGGGCCCGACGTTGCTTAACTTCAGTGATCGGACGAGAACTGGTGTTTTCAACGTGGTGTGGCCGTAGACGAGAGAAAGTGACGAAATGCCGTACTTGTGCCCACCGAATTGACCCGATACTTAGTCACCGAATGTTTCAAAAAGGCGTCTACAGCACCCGGTGTTCCCAGGCGGTCACCCATCCAAGTACTCACCGGGCCCGACGTTGCTTAACTTCAGTGATCGGACGAGAACTGGTGTTTTCAACGTGGTGTGGCCGTAGACGAGAGAAGGTGACGAAATGCCGTACTTGTGCCCACCGAATTGACCCGATACTTAGTCACCGAATGTTTCAAAAAGGCGTCTACAGCACCCGGTGTTCCCAGGCGGTCACCCATCCAAGTACTCACCGGGCCCGACGTTGCTTAACTTCAGTGATCGGACGAGAACTGGTGTTTTCAACGTGGTGTGGCCGTAGACGAGAGAAAGTGACGAAATGCCGTACTTGTGCCTTCCGAATTGACCCGATACTTAGTCACCGAATGTTTCAAAAAGGCGTCTACAGCACCCGGTGTTCCCAGGCGGTCACCCATCCAAGTACTCACCGGGCCCGACGTTGCTTAACTTCAGTGATCGGACGAGAACTGGTGTTTTCAACGTGGTGTGGCCGTAGACGAGAGAAGGTGACGAAATGCCGTACTTGCGCCACCGAATTGACCCGATACTTAGTCACCGAATGTTTCAAAAAGGCGTCTACAGCACCCGGTGTTCCCAGGCGGTCACCCATCCAAGTACTCACCGGGCCCGACGTTGCTTAACTTCAGTGATCGGACGAGAACTGGTGTTTTCAACGTGGTGTGGCCGTAGACGAGAGAAAGTGACGAAATGCCGTACTTGTGCCCACCGAATTGACCCGATACTTAGTCACCGAATGTTTCAAAAAGGCGTCTACAGCACCCGGTGTTCCCAGGCGGTCACCCATCCAAGTACTCACCGGGCCCGACGTTGCTTAACTTCAGTGATCGGACGAGAACTGGTGTTTTCAACGTGGTGTGGCCGTAGACGAGAGAAAGTGACGAAATGCCGTACTTGTGCCCACCGAATTGACCCGATACTTAGTCACCGAATGTTTCAAAAAGGCGTCTACAGCACCCGGTGTTCCCAGGCGGTCACCCATCCAAGTACTCACCGGGCCCGACGTTGCTTAACTTCAGTGATCGGACGAGAACTGGTGTTTTCAACGTGGTGTGGCCGTAGACGAGAGAAGGTGACGAAATGCCGTACTTGTGCCCACCGAATTGACCCGATACTTAGTCACCGAATGTTTCAAAAAGGCGTCTACAGCACCCGGTGTTCCCAGGCGGTCACCCATCCAAGTACTCACCGGGCCCGACGTTGCTTAACTTCAGTGATCGGACGAGAACTGGTGTTTTCAACGTGGTGTGGCCGTAGACGAGAGAAGGTGACGAAATGCCGTACTTGTGCCCACCGAATTGACCCGATACTTAGTCACCGAATGTTTCAAAAAGGCGTCTACAGCACCTGGTGTTCCCAGGCGGTCACCCATCCAAGTACTCACCGGGCCCGACGTTGCTTAACTTCAGTGATCGGACGAGAACTGGTGTTTTCAACGTGGTGTGGCCGTAGACGAGAGAAGGTGACGAAATGCCGTACTTGTGCCCACCGAATTGACCCGATACTTAGTCACCGAATGTTTCAAAAAGGCGTCTACAGCACACGGTGTTCCCAGGCGGTCACCCATCCAAGTACTCACCTGGCCCGACGTTGCTTAACTTCAGTGATCGGACGAGAACTGGTGTTTTCAACGTGGTGTGGCCGTAGACGAGAGAAAGTGACGAAATGCCGTACTTGTGCCCACCGAATTGACCCGATACTTAGTCACCGAATGTTTCAAAAAGGCGTCTACAGCACCCGGTGTTCCCAGGCGGTCACCCATCCAAGTACTCACCGGGCCCGACGTTGCTTAACTTCAGTGATCGGACGAGAACTGGTGTTTTCAACGTGGTGTGGCCGTAGACGAGAGAAAGTGACGAAATGCCGTACTTGTGCTCACCGAATTGACCCGATACTTAGTCACCGAATGTTTCAAAAAGGCGTCTACAGCACCCGGTGTTCCCAGGCGGTCACCCATCCAAGTACTCACCGGGCCCGACGTTGCTTAACTTCAGTGATCGGACGAGAACTGGTGTTTTCAACGTGGTGTGGCCGTAGACGAGAGAAGGTGACGAAATGCCGTACTTGTGCCCACCGAATTGACCCGATACTTAGTCACCGAATGTTTCAAAAAGGCGTCTACAGCACCCGGTGTTCCCAGGCGGTCACCCATCCAAGTACTCACCGGGCCCGACGTTGCTTAACTTCAGTGATCGGACGAGAACTGGTGTTTTCAACGTGGTGTGGCCGTAGACGAGAGAAAGTGACGAAATGCCGTACTTGTGCCCACCGAATTGACCCGATACTTAGTCACCGAATGTTTCAAAAAGGCGTCTACAGCACCCGGTGTTCCCAGGCGGCACCCATCCAAGTACTCACCGGGCCCGACGTTGCTTAACTTCAGTGATCGGACGAGAACTGGTGTTTTCAACGTGGTGTGGCCGTAGACGAGAGAAGGTGACGAAATGCCGTAATTGTGCCCACCGAATTGACCCGATACTTAGTCACCGAATGTTTCAAAAAGGCGTCTACAGCACCCGGTGTTCCCAGGCGGTCACCCATCCAAGTACTCACCGGGCCCGACGTTGCTTAACTTCAGTGATCGGACGAGAACTGGTGTTTTCAACGGGGTGTGGCCGTAGACGAGAGAAGGTGACGAAATGCCGTACTTGTGCCCATTGAATTGACCCGATACTTAGTCACCGAATGTTTCAAATAGGCGTCTACAGCACCTGGTGTTCCCAGGCGGTCACCCATCCAAGTACTCACCGGGCCCGACGTTGCTTAACTTCAGTGATCGGACGAGAACTGGTGTTTTCAGCGTGGTGTGGCCGTAGACGAGAGAAGGTGACGAAATGCCGTACTTGTGCCCACCGAATTGACCCGATACTTAGTCACCGAATGTTTCAAAAAGGCGTCTACAGCACCCGGTGTTCCCAGGCGGTCACCCATCCAAGTACTCGCCGGGCCCGACGTTGCTTAACTTCAGTGATCGGACGAGAACTGGTGTTTTCAACGTGGTGTGGCCGTAGACGAGAGAAGGTGACGAAATGCCGTACTTGTGCCCACCGAATTGACCCGATACTTAGTCACCGAATGTTTCAAAAAGGCGTCTACAGCACCCGGTGTTCCCAGGCGGTCACCCATCCAAGTACTCACCGGGCCCGACGTTGCTTAACTTCAGTGATCGGACGAGAACTGGTGTTTTCAACGTGGTGTGGCCGTAGACGAGAGAAAGTGACGAAATGCCGTACTTGTGCCCACCGAATTGACCCGATACTTAGTAACCGAATGTTTCAAAAAGGCGTCTACAGTACCCGGTGTTCCCAGGCGGTCACCCATCCAAGTACTCACCGGGCCCGACGTTGCTTAACTTCAGTGATCGGACGAGAACTGGTGTTTTCAACGTGGTGTGGCCGTAGACGAGAGAAAGTGACGAAATGCCGTACTTGTGCCCACCGAATTGACCCGATACTTAGTCACCGAATGTTTCAAAAAGGCGTCTACAGCACCCGGTGTTCCCAGGCGGTCACCCATCCAAGTACTCACCGGGCCCGACGTTGCTTAACTTCAGTGATCGGACGAGAAATGGTGTTTTCAACGTGGTGTGGCCGTAGACGAGAGAAAGTGACGAAATGCCGTACTTGTGCCCACCGAATTGACCCGATACTTAGTCACCGAATATTTCAAAAAGGCGTCTACAGCACCCGGTGTTCCCAGGCGGTCACCCATCCAAGTACTCACCGGGCCCGACGTTGCTTAACTTCAGTGATCGGACGAGAACTGGTGTTTTCAACGTGGTGTGGCCGTAGACGAGAGAAAGTGACGAAATGCCGTACTTGTGCCCACCGAATTGACCCGATACTTAGTCACCGAATGTTTCAAAAAGGCGTCTACAGCACCCGGTGTTCCCAGGCGGTCACCCATCCAAGTACTCACCGGGCCCGACGTTGCTTAACTTCAGTGATCGGACGAGAACTGGTGTTTTCAACGTGGTGTGGCCGTAGACGAGAGAAAGTGACGAAATGCCGTACTTGTGCCCACCGAATTGACCCGATACTTAGTCACCGAATGTTTCAAAAAGGCGTCTACAGCACACGGTGTTCCCAGGCGGTCACCCATCCAAGTACTCACCGGGCCCGACGTTGCTTAACTTCAGTGATCGGACGAGAACTGGTGTTTTCAACGTGGTGTGGCCGTAGACGAGAGAAAGTGACGAAATGCCGTACTTGTGCCCACCGAATTGACCCGATACTTAGTCACCGAATGTTTCAAAAAGGCGTCTACAGCACCCGGTGTTCCCAGGCGGTCACCCATCCAAGTACTCACCGGGCCCGACGTTGCTTAACTTCAGTGATCGGACGAGAACTGTTTTTTTTCTTTTATTGTAAATATGTTTATTCAGATAGTTCTATATATACACGAGTCATACATGAATAAACGAAAAATTAATAAGTGTATACTAAACATAATTTTACCAATACATGAAAGAGTGAGTTGATTAATTTAAAAACATATTTTTGGAAATTTTGTAGAGTTATGAACCGAATATGTACATGTATATACAGTGGTTACATTAAAATAATTAAAAATATATATTTACAATTAAAAGGCATGTCTATTTACAAACTCTTTCAAAAATCAAGTGTAATAATACCACTATTATCATAAACAAAAAGAAATGATGGTTTAATGAAAGTATCTATAAATTTATTTTTATTTTTAAAATATTTACTGATATGGTAAATATTATCTTTCAAAATGTTCTTAAATAACAATATAATATTTAATCTCGAGTTTAAATGGTCTAACATAAACATTCGACGTTTATATATCGCCTGGCGTGCTGCAGATAAAACAACATCGCTCAGTTCTACCTGACCGGTCACAGTGGTAGCCTGAATTCCTAACAGTAAACCGGACTTAAAATCATTATCATTCATTTTATACTTTAAAATGTCATTAATTATCTCCTTTAGTAAGGCAATTAAATTAGAAAGATAATTACAATCTACAAACATGTGCAACATATCTTCTTTATCTGTTTTACATACAGGACATATATTATTATCAACAATATTCACTTTATATAATTTTTCCTTAGTCCAAACAATATTGTGTGCAATTTTAAAATCTAAATCAGTATTTTTCGGGTTTTTATAATTCTTAAAAACACTTTTCCATACAACTGGCCACTTTACATTGATATCGTTCTTCTTCCAATAACAATAGGATGTTGGGTCAGAAGCAAAATTTTTAATTAATAATTTGTAACAAAATTTAGATGTAAGCTCATATGATTTGACAGGTACGTCGTTTATTATAAAAACAACTTCATCTCTAGTACTCCCAGTGCTATCATAACATTGGTTTTTAATAATATCCTTCCACGATTCGGGTATTGATGATTTAATTAGCTCGTAATTCTTTAAAATCTTGTCAATATCATGAATGTGAGTTTCATCTTTGATAATATCATATACAGAATGAAATGGGATGAAACCGGGTTTAACATAATAAACAATATCGTAAATATATTTAATACTGGATGACTGGAATAATTTAAAATCTAACATTCGTCCGTTATGCCTAATAAGACTATTATTGAATATGGGTTGAATAGACACCTCTTTAATATTTGTGGGTTCGGGTCTCATATGATTATTCAAGTCATCCCAAGCATGTAAAATATATTTATAATATTCAGGTAAATTTGATAAATTAATCTTATCTAGATTCAGTTTAAAAATATCCTTACAATTCTTAAAACAAGTGGCTTTAGAAAAATAATATTTCATAATGCTTTTCCAAACATGGTTATAATTTAAATCACAAAGTTTATTTATCCATTTTAAACATAAGGATTGACATTTCAATTTGATATTAGGTAGATTTAAGCCACCGTCTGCTTTAGCTTTAACAAGGGTTGTGTACTTAACACGGGGCGGCTTGCCTCGCCAGAGAAATTTATTGACTAGTGATGTTATTTCACGCTCTACAGCGTCTGGTAACGGTAAAACACTCGCTGTATACTACAGTTTCGATAACAAGAGGGACTGTATCACAATAACTCTACCGGCGAGGGTAATCCGTCGTCTGCTCCATAAGCCTAGAAGTTGTTTAATCTTACTTATCTTAGTGTCCCAATTTAAACTATTACAAACATTTTGATTCGTTCCTAAAAATACACCCAAAATTTCAATAGCATCAGATACAACTTTAACATCAATAGTATAATCATAATCTAAATATTCGCTTTTTCCAATAGGAAGTAATTCGGACTTAGATGTATTAATTTTGGCTCCAGATGCCGAGGTATATAAATCTAAAATTTTAAAAACAGAATTAACGGAATCTATATTGGATAAAGTTAGATTAGTATCATCGGCATGTTGGTATATGAATGAGACAATATCAGAATTATATATAGGTATTCCTTTTAAAGGAGATTGCTTAAGTAACAAGTTTAAGGGTTCTGCTGTGATAACATATAATATTGCCGATAGAGGGCATCCTTGTCTAACAGATCTCTCTACTTTAAAAAAAGGAGATAAGTGACCATTGCATTTAACAGTACTATATATGTCTGAGTATAAAATCTTGATCCAATTTATAAAATTATCCCCCAACCCAAAGCACTTCAGAACATTAAATAAATATGCATGAGACACTTTATCAAAAGCTTTCTCCATATCTAATTTTAAAATAAACCCTTCAATATCTTCATCATCGGTATAATTAATTAAATCTCTAATAGACGCTACTGTATCTAAAATATTTCTGCCTGGAATAGAGCAAGTCTGTTCAGGGGATATAAAAGTATGTATAATTTTTCTTAATCTAAGAGACAAACATTTGGATAAAATCTTATAATCTGTATTTAAAAGTGTGATAGGTCTGTAATTCTTAAGGTTCCTTCTATCCCCTTTATTTTTGAAAATTAGGGTTAACATTCTTTTACGCATAGAGCGAGACATAGTTTGAGTGTCATATATAAAGTTAAGTACATGTAGATATAAAGGGCCTATCAAATCCCAAAAATTTAAATAGAATTCTGGCGTAAGTGCGTCTAAACCAGGACTTTTATTTTTAGTTAAGCTTTTAAGTGTTATAGATAATTCATCTAAAGTAATACTTTTATCGCAGAAATCTCTGTCTATAGGTAAAATATTATTGGGTATTACTTTAGATAAATCATTTATAGCACTTAAATTATCATCATCTTTAGCATATAGGTTACTATAAAAGTCAGAACACTCATATAAAATAGAACTGGTATCATTTAAAATATCACCATTATCATTAATCAATTCTTTTATACATTTATTATTTTGTCTCTGTTTTTCTAAACTTAAAAAATACGATGTATTCCTATCGCTTTCTACAGCATGTTGTACTTTTGATCTTAATATGGCTCCTTTACATAAATCATGTTCTATTTGCTCAAGTGAGGTTTCTAGTTCTACTATTGTATCAAAATTTGTGCTGTTTGTTCTTTCTATTCTTGCATATTCCTTAGTTAATTTGTTTTGTACATCCCAATATAATTCCCTCTCTTTCCTTTTAGTATTTTTCGAATAAAGGCGTGCTGTAGATTTGATTTTATATTTGAGATTATCCCACCATACTAGTGGTTCAGAATTAAAAAGATCTAAAGTACTTTCATTTCTAATAATATTATTTATCTTTTCACAAAATACTATGTCATTTAATAATGTATTGTTAAAAATATAAACACCCGGACCGCGTTCACATTCACTGAAATCAACCGTTATAATAACTTGGCTGTGGTCGGATAGCTTTGTGTTTGTTATATAAACATTGGTGACATAAGCCTTGACATGCCGGCTCACGAGTATGAAGTCTATACGACTCATACGAAGTCTGTTGTTACTGACTGATCGTCTAGTGCTCTGAAATCGGTCCGGGTGCTTAGATCTATAAATATCAGATAGATCATTATTATAAATAAAGGATTTAAAAGCAGCACTTGAATGCTTATTAGTGTACATGCCTTTGGCCCTATCTAAATACGGGTTTACGACATCATTAAAATCTCCACATATAATATTAAGTCTGTTAGGATCTATATATGCTGGAATATTATTAAAAAAAGCAATTCTATCTTTATCATTATTTGGGGCATAAATGGAAAAGATAGATACGTTTTTATCATTAATGAAAATATCTGCTTTTAAAATCCTACCAGACGAATCCATAACAGTATTTTGGATACATGATTTAATATTATTTTTAAATAAAATAGCCACCCCCCTTCTATGCACGTCTGGATAGTTATTGTATAATATTTTCCCGTTCCATAGAGATTCGACGCTTGTAACAAATATATCATCCCAGAAAGTTTCTTGTAAACATATAATATCATAGTTCATATCATTTAAAAGGTTAAAAACATTACTTATCTTGGTTCTGTCTCGTAAACCGTTTAAATTCCATGAAATTATCTTAAGCATTTTGTAAAAAAAGTGTAAGGGGGTATAGGAATATACAAATATAATTTCAAAATACCTTGAGTCGGTATTAATCCATAGTTAATCTGTAAGGAGAATAAGTTATACTGTAGTTCAGCGGGGATATATATTAATCCAAAGATATAAACATATAAAGTATAAACAATTACATACTCCATCTTGATATGTCCATGAAAGTAGATATCTGGTGTATATTTAATCAATAAAAACAGTCCATGAATGAAAAAAACATTATTATCCGTAACAGTCCACATGTTAACACTTGGAAAACAAACTACAACGTTTGAATAATGACAGTATATAATCCACAATGAACACATTTTAAACACTGGTACCGTTATATTCAGGGACACATGGCGTATAATACACAATAATAAAGACACTGTGATGTAATATGTTGTTAATATAATGAAGTTAAATTCTGCGCTCTCGTATCACTGTAGATTTCCCTTCCTTTAAATTCAGATCTTGACTTGACACCGAAGGTAGTCTTTTATCGGGACTGGCTGAGTTAAAGAAAGCGTCATAACGTTCTTGTCGCTGTTTTGTTAATTGTTCGAGTCTCATTTTGGACGCAGGTTTATCTATTAGGTATTTTCTATGAAATTGGTTTTTCAAACGTTTGTTATAGTCATATACGTATTTATTTTGTTTCCATTCATTTTCATTTTTATCCATTTCGTCATGTTGACCTATTTCTACATGATCGTCTTCATTCGTAAACACCTCAACCTCATTCACCTTTTCAACCGAAACATTACTAGCACCTTCTTCTGTCTGATTTTCACTCACATCTGTATTGATATCTATCTCTATCTCTTCTGTATTTACATTGTCAACTTTGTCTTTGTCCTTGTTCGCGTTTTCGCTCACGTTAGAGTCTGATGTTGTCTTAGCGCGCGTCTCGTCGGTTGTATCTTTTTCGCAGACACAATTAAAATGACCACAATTTTCACACTCTATTGCTTCACATGTACGTCTTGTGTGTCCAGAATTGTTACATCTATAGCAAACATAGTCAGGGCAATTTTTTACTTCGTGTCCAGATTTTAAACAATTAAAACAAACTCGAGATTGGTCGTCATGTTTCACGTAAAATGATCTACCATCAAACCTCGTAGTGTAGGGAAGACTAGCTACCTCAGGAGGGAATTTAACCCTCACATAACGTGTTCCATCAGCTATGTTTCTGTCTCCGTGTTTATAAAAACGTTACCGTATCTCACTTACCGGGGTTACTTTCCAGGCTGTAAGCTTATCATAGATCTCCGAATCCGATATATAATGTGGTATATTCATAAATGAAACAACAATAATTCTGTAACCAACGTAGCTTACCTCTATTTGTTTATCCTCTATACACAGTCCTTCTTCTATCAAATTAGTTAATTGTTCCACTGAATTTAAAGTCACCTCATAATAACCACTCATTGGCACACATGCTGACACTGTATCGAATCCACACACCTTTTCTATTTCATCTATCAGTACTCCAACATTAAGACGGCTATCTGTAACAACTTTCACAGTACACTCTTTCAGTCGTCGATAACTACCTCGTTTATTGATATCCATTTCTGTTGACATAATGTCTAATTCACATATCTACAAATCCATCAACGATAAACACTTGAATAACTTGTTAGATCGCTAAATACACAAGAGCTCACACACGCACGTCCGCACTGTACGACAGTCGCTGAACTCTTGGACGAGAACTGGTGTTTTCAACGTGGTGTGGTGTAACAAAGTGATATCATTTATAATTTAGGTGCATTGAACTCTGCTAATTTTGATAATAGATGATTTTGACTTTCACCTCATAGTAAACTACTGTCCAGTCACGATCGTATTAAATCTAATTAATTCAATATGTCCATTACAAGGTATACATGATCTGTGTACAAGATCCCCACGACTTCAATGTTTATGCACATGCCGTGACGAGATAAAAGGAACAATTGCAGATATGAACATCTGTGTAACGGGTATATATTGAAGAGTTCCCTCACAGTTAGAAGCGAAGAGCCGGGAGAGAAGGAAGGCTTGTACGAGGGTAGGGACTCACCCGAGTCCAGCCGCTGCCTTGGCAGAGGGGCAGAATGGTAGATGAAATGTTATATTGTAAGACGCGTTCCTGTAGACGTTTAATTGTAGAAGACTAGTAGATTGTATATTATGTAGATGTGTTCCTGTCGTAGCCTAGTTTTTATAGTTCCAGTATTATGTATTGCTGTTGACAATGTATTCGTGTTGAATGTATGTAACCGAAGCTGTTTAGATACCTGATGAAAATAAATCCTTTATCTACAAAACTCTTATCTGTTTCACTACGATAGTGTTACAGATATTAGTTATTGGTGCTATCGACCTACAAGACCCCTGGGTGTGTTCCCGTGATAATGAAGAAAAACCCGCGTGGCAGAAAGAAGAGGTTTAACCACCAGACATCCGATGAGTTGGTAAAAAAAGAAAAAAAAGAATTAAAAACAATGCAGGACTGAAACGTTTTTAATTGTGAAACCGTGGGTGGCAGGCGCGGTTTCGATGATATGAAAATTCATAATTCAAGGATAGAAATTGAGAACATCACCAAGCAAGGAGAAATCAAAGAAGAAAAAAAACTAAAAAAGACTTTCGGATCAATGGCGACGGAACAGAAGAATGTGTGTGATTTTTGTTTTACGGTGAGTCATTTTGTTTTTAAAAGAATATAAATTACAATTGTTTGTTTTTGAACACATATTTTGGTTTTTTAAAATTAGTCGTAACAAAGTATTAAGAGGTTTATGTTTAAAAGTAAAATATTTTGTGATTGTTTGGCTGGAATTGAGTTAAGTTCCTAATTAGGAAATTCTTGAATAGACGGTTGAATAGATTTTTCGTCGTCCATCGCTATATTTGCGGTGAAGATATTAACTCACAAACAATCACATAATAGGCATATTCACGGTTCATCTCCTATGTTATTTTATGTGTGTTTTTTATATACCCCCACGTTACGGGAAAGTTTTTAAAGAGTTTTTTTTTTTTTGCCTCGTAAATTCGAGAGTTGTGTGTATTTTTGCCTCGTAAATTCGAGAGTTTTGTGTATTTGTGCCTCGTAAATTCGAGAGCGTTGTGTATTCCTATTAAGAGGAATCGGTTTTTTATACCCTCAAGGAAGAAGGGTCGCGCTTAGGTTAGAAGCGTATATATGTGGTGTTTTGTTTTTTTTAAGAAATAGAGAGATAAACCGTTGTTAATTTTGATAAGGTTCTATGAAAAATATCTTATTTAAGATTGGTAAAATGTGTTCAAACCATTCAATATCATTTATCTCAAGTAAAAAACAATTTGACAAAATCCTACGTTAATTTTTTTCTATATATGTACCTTTTCTCTTTTATAAAATATTTGCTATTTTTTTCTTCAAATTATATTTTGATTGTATAAATTTATTTTTTTGTAATGTTTAGAAATGACGTTGATATTGTGTGTGTTCTTATGATATCGTGTATTACAGTATCATTTATTTATTTGAAGCCAGTGTCCCACATGTAAGAATGGTGTTACTAATTAATGTTAGTTTGTTATTTACTTAGTAAATATGTTATTTACTTAGTAAATAACTTGTGGGAAGGGTAGGAAATGTAACAAAGTGATATCATTTATAATTTAGGTGCATTGAACTCTGCTAATTTTGATAATAGATGATTTTGACTTTCACCTCATAGTAAACTACTGTCCAGTCACGATCGTATTAAATCTAATTAATTCAATATGTCCATTACAAGGTATACATGATCTGTGTACAAGATCCCCACGACTTCAATGTTTATGCACATGCCGTGACGAGATAAAAGGAACAATTGCAGATATGAACATCTGTGTAACGGGTATATATTGAAGAGTTCCCTCACAGTTAGAAGCGAAGAGCCGAGAGAGAAGGAAGGCTTGTACGAGGGTAGGGACTCACCCGAGTCCAGCCGCTGCCTTGGCAGAGGGGCAGAATGGTAGATGAAATGTTATATTGTAAGACGCGTTCCTGTAGACGTTTAGTTGTAGAAGACTAGTAGATTGTATATTATGTAGATGTGTTCCTGTCGTAGCCTAGATTTTATAGTTCCAGTATTATGTATTGCTGTTGACAATGTATTCGTGTTGAATGTATGTAACCGAAGCTGTTTAGATACCTGATGAAAATAAATCCTTTCTCTACAAAACTCTTATCTGTTTCACTACGATAGTGTTACAGTGGCCGTAGACGAGAGAAAGTGACGAAATGCCGTACTTGTGCCCACCGAATTGACCCGATACTTAGTCACCGAATGTTTCAAAAAGGCGTCTACAGCACCCGGTGTTCCCAGGCGGTCACCCATCCAAGTACTCACCGGGCCCGACGTTGCTTAACTTCAGTGATCGGACGAGAACTGGTGTTTTCAACGTGGTGTGGCCGTAGACGAGAGAAGGTGACGAAATGCCGTACTTGTGCCCACCGAATTGACCCGATACTTAGTCACCGAATGTTTCAAAAAGGCGTCTACAGCACCCGGTGTTCCCAGGCGGTCACCCATCCAAGTACTCACAGGGCCCGACGTTGCTTAACTTCAGTGATCGGACGAGAACTGGTGTTTTCAACGTGGTGTGGCCGTAGACGAGAGAAGGTGACGAAATGCCGTACTTGTGCCCACCGAATTGACCCGATACTTAGTCACCGAATGTTTCAAAAAGGCGTCTACAGCACCCGGTGTTCCCAGGCGGTCACCCATCCAAGTACTCACCGGGCCCGACGTTGCTTAATTTCAGTGATCGGACGAGAACTGGTGTTTTCAACGTGGTGTGGCCGTAGACGAGAGAAGGTGACGAAATGCCGTACTTGTGCCCACCGAATTGACCCGATACTTAGTCACCGAATGTTTCAAAAAGGCGTCTACAGCACCCGGTGTTCCCAGGCGGTCACCCATCCAAGTACTCACCGGGCCCGACGTTGCTTAACTTCAGTGATCGGACGAGAACTGGTGTTTTCAACGTGGTGTGGCCGTAGACGAGAGAAGGTGACGAAATGCCGTACTTGTGCCCACCGAATTGACCCGATACTTAGTCACCGAATGTTTCAAAAAGGCGTCTACAGCACCCGGTGTTCCCAGGCGGTCACCCATCCAAGTACTCACCGGGCCCGACGTTGCTTAACTTCAGTAATCGGACGAGAACTGGTGTTTTCAACGTGGTGTGGCCGTAGACGAGAGAAGGTGACGAAATGCCGTACTTGTGCCCACCGAATTGACCCGATACTTAGTCACCGAATGTTTCAAAAAGGCGTCTACAGCACACGATGTTCCCAGGCGTTCACCCATCCAAGTACTCACCGGGCCCGACGTTGCTTAACTTCAGTGATCGGACGAGAACTGGTGTTTTCAACGTGGTGTGGCCGTAGACGAGAGAAAGTGACGAAATGCCGTACTTGTGCCCACCGAATTGACCCGATACTTAGTCACCGAATGTTTCAAAAAGGCGTCTACAGCACCCGGTGTTCCCAGGCGGTCACCCATCCAAGTACTCACCGGGCCCGACGTTGCTTAACTTCAGTGATCGGACGAGAACTGGTGTTTTCAACGTGGTGTGGCCGTAGACGAGAGAAAGTGACGAAATGCCGTACTTGTGCCCACCGAATTGACCCGATACTTAGTCACCGAATGTTTCAAAAAGGCGTCTACAGCACCCGGTGTTCCCAGGCGGTCACCCATCCAAGTACTCACCGGGCCCGACGTTGCTTAACTTCAGTGATCGGACGAGAACTGGTGTTTTCAACGTGGTGTGGCCGTAGACGAGAGAAGGTGACGAAATGCCGTACTTGTGCCCACCGAATTGACCCGATACTTAGTCACCGAATGTTTCAAAAAGGCGTCTACAGCACCCGGTGTTCCCAGGCGGTCACCCATCCAAGTACTCACCGGGCCCGACGTTGCTTAACTTCAGTGATCGGACGAGAACTGGTGTTTTCAACGTGGTGTGGCCGTAGACGAGAGAAGGTGACGAAATGCCGTACTTGTGCCCACCGAATTGACCCGATACTTAGTCACCGAATGTTTCAAAGAGGCGTCTACAGCACCCGGTGTTCCCAGGCGGTCACCCATCCAAGTACTCACCGGGCCCGACGTTGCTTAACTTCAGTGATCGGACGAGAACTGGTGTTTTCAACGTGGTGTGGCCGTAGACGAGAGAAGGTGACGAAATGCCGTACTTGTGCCCACCGAATTGACCCGATACTTAGTCACCGAATGTTTCAAAAAGGCGTCTACAGCACCCGGTTTTCCAGGCGGTCACCCATCCAAGTACTCACCGGGCCCGACGTTGCTTAACTTCAGTGATCGGACGAGAACTGGTGTTTTCAACGTGGTGTGGCCGTAGACGAGAGAAAGTGACGAAATGCCGTACTTGTGCCCACCGAATTGACCCGATACTTAGTCACCGAATGTTTCAAAAAGGCGTCTACAGCACCCGGTGTTCCCAGGCGGTCACCCATCCAAGTACTCACCGGGCCCGACGTTGCTTAACTTCAGTGATCGGACGAGAACTGGTGTTTTCAACGTGGTGTGGCCGTAGACGAGAGAAAGTGACGAAATGCCGTACTTGTGCCCACCGAATTGACCCGATACTTAGTCACCGAATGTTTCAAAAAGGCGTCTACAGCACCCGGTGTTCCCAGGCGGTCACCCATCCAAGTACTCACCGGGCCCGACGTTGCTTAACTTCAGTGATCGGACGAGAACTGGTGTTTTCAACGTGGTGTTGCCGTAGACGAGAGAAAGTGACGAAATGCCGTACTTGTGCCCACCGAATTGACCCGATACTTAGTCACCGAATGTTTCAAAAAGGCGTCTACAGCACCCGGTGTTCCCAGGCGGTCACCCATCCAAGTACTCACCGGGCCCGACGTTGCTTAACTTCAGTGATCGGACGAGAACTGGTGTTTTCAACGTGGTGTGGCCGTAGACGAGAGAAGGTGACGAAATGCCGTACTTGTGCCCACCGAATTGACCCGATACTTAGTCACCGAATGTTTCAAAAAGGCGTCTACAGCACCCGGTGTTCCCAGGCGGTCACCCATCCAAGTACTCACCGGGCCCGACGTTGCTTAACTTCAGTGATCGGACGAGAACTGGTGTTTTCAACGTGGTGTGGCCGTAGACGAGAGAAGGTGACGAAATGCCGTACTTGTGCCCACCGAATTGACCCGATACTTAGTCACCGAATGTTTCAAAAAGGCGTCTACAGCACCCGGTGTTCCCAGGCGGTCACCCATCCAAGTACTCACCGGGCCCGACGTTGCTTAATTTCAGTGATCGGACGAGAACTGGTGTTTTCAACGTGGTGTGGCCGTAGACGAGAGAAGGTGACGAAATGCCGTACTTGTGCCCACCGAATTGACCCGATACTTAGTCACCGAATGTTTCAAAAAGGCGTCTACAGCACCCGGTGTTCCCAGGCGGTCACCCATCCAAGTACTCACCGGGCCCGACGTTGCTTAACTTCAGTGATCGGACGAGAACTGGTGTTTTCAACGTGGTGTGGCCGTAGACGAGAGAAGGTGACGAAATGCCGTACTTGTGCCCACCGAATTGACCCGATACTTAGTCACCGAATGTTTCAAAAAGGCGTCTACAGCACCCGGTGTTCCCAGGCGGTCACCCATCCAAGTACTCACCGGGCCCGACGTTGCTTAATTTCAGTGATCGGACGAGAACTGGTGTTTTCAACGTGGTGTGGCCGTAGACGAGAGAAGGTGACGAAATGCCGTACTTGTGCCCACCGAATTGACCCGATACTTAGTCACCGAATGTTTCAAAAAGGCGTCTACAGCACCCGGTGTTCCCAGGCGGTCACCCATCCAAGTACTCACCGGGCCCGACGTTGCTTAACTTCAGTGATCGGACGAGAACTGGTGTTTTCAACGTGGTGTGGCCGTAGACGAGAGAAGGTGACGAAATGCCGTACTTGTGCCCACCGAATTGACCCGATACTTAGTCACCGAATGTTTCAAAAAGGCGTCTACAGCACCCGGTGTTCCCAGGCGGTCACCCATCCAAGTACTCACCGGGCCCGACGTTGCTTAACTTCAGTGATCGGACGAGAACTGGTGTTTTCAACGTGGTGTGGCCGTAGACGAGAGAAGGTGACGAAATGCCGTACTTGTGCCCACCGAATTGACCCGATACTTAGTCACCGAATGTTTCAAAAAGGCGTCTACAGCACCCGATGTTCCCAGGCGTTCACCCATCCAAATACTCACCGGGCCCGACGTTGCTTAACTTCAGTGATCGGACGAGAACTGGTGTTTTCAACGTGGTGTGGCCGTAGACGAGAGAAAGTGACGAAATGCCGTACTTGTGCCCACTGAATTGACCCGATACTTAGTCACCGAATGTTTCAAAAAGGCGTCTACAGCACCCGGTGTTCCCAGGCGGTCACCCATCCAAGTACTCACCGGGCCCGACGTTGCTTAACTTCAGTGATCGGACGAGAACTGGTGTTTTCAACGTGGTGTGGCCGTAGACGAGAGAAGGTGACGAAATGCCGTACTTGTGCCCACCGAATTGACCCGATACTTAGTCACCGAATGTTTCAAAAAGGCGTCTACAGCACCCGGTGTTCCCAGGCGGTCACCCATCCAAGTACTCACCGGGCCCGACGTTGCTTAACTTCAGTGATCGGACGAGAACTGGTGTTTTCAACGTGGTGTGGCCGTAGACGAGAGAAGGTGACGAAATGCCGTACTTGTGCCCACCGAATTGACCCGATACTTAGTCACCGAATGTTTCAAAAAGGCGTCTACAGCACCCGGTGTTCCCAGGCGGTCACCCATCCAAGTACTCACCGGGCCCGACGTTGCTTAACTTCAGTGATCGGACGAGAACTGGTGTTTTCAACGTGGTGTGGCCGTAGACGAGAGAAAGTGACGAAATGCCGTACTTGTGCCCACGAATTGACCCGATACTTAGTCACCGAATGTTTCAAAAAGGCGTCTACAGCACCCGGTGTTCCCAGGCGGTCACCCATCCAAGTACTCACCGGGCCCGACGTTGCTTAACTTCAGTGATCGGACGAGAACTGGTGTTTTCAACGTGGTGTGGCCGTAGACGAGAGAAAGTGACGAAATGCCGTACTTGTGCCCACCGAATTGACCCGATACTTAGTCACCGAATGTTTCAAAAAGGCGTCTACAGCACCCGGTGTTCCCAGGCGGTCACCCATCCAAGTACTCACCGGGCCCGACGTTGCTTAACTTCAGTGATCGGACGAGAACTGGTGTTTTCAACGTGGTGTGGCCGTAGACGAGAGAAAGTGACGAAATGCCGTACTTGTGCCCACCGAATTGACCCGATACTTAGTCACCGAATGTTTCAAAAAGGCGTCTACAGCACCCGGTGTTCCCAGGCGGTCACCCATCCAAGTACTCACCGGGCCCGACGTTGCTTAACTTCAGTGATCGGACGAGAACTGGTGTTTTCAACGTGGTGTGGCCGTAGACGAGAGAAGGTGACGAAATGCCGTACTTGTGCCCACCGAATTGACCCGATACTTAGTCACCGAATGTTTCAAAAAGGCGTCTACAGCACCCGGTGTTCCTAGGCGGTCACCCATCCAAGTACTCACCGGGCCCGACGTTGCTTAACTTCAGTGATCGGACGAGAACTGGTGTTTTCAACGTGGTGTGGCCGTAGACGAGAGAAAGTGACGAAATGCCGTACTTGTGCCCACCGAATTGACCCGATACTTAGTCACCGAATGTTTCAAAAAGGCGTCTACAGCACCCGGTGTTCCCAGGCGGTCACCCATCCAAGTACTCACCGGGCCCGACGTTGCTTAACTTCAGTGATCGGACGAGAACTGGTGTTTTCAACGTGGTGTGGCCGTAGACGAGAGAAAGTGACGAAATGCCGTACTTGTGCCCACCGAATTGACCCGATACTTAGTCACCGAATGTTTCAAAAAGGCGTCTACAGCACCCGGTGTTCCCAGGCGGTCACCCATCCAAGTACTCACCGGGCCCGACGTTGCTTAACTTCAGTGATCGGACGAGAACTGGTGTTTTCAACGTGGTGTGGCCGTAGACGAGAGAAAGTGACGAAATGCCGTACTTGTGCCCACCGAATTGACCCGATACTTAGTCACCGAATGTTTCAAAGAGGCGTCTACAGCACCCGGTGTTCCCAGGCGGTCACCCATCCAAGTACTCACCGGGCCCGACGTTGCTTAACTTCAGTGATCGGACGAGAACTGGTGTTTTCAACGTGGTGTGGCCGTAGACGAGAGAAAGTGACGAAATGCCGTACTTGTGCCCACCGAATTGACCCGATACTTAGTCACCGAATGTTTCAAAAAGGCATCTACAGCACCCGGTGTTCCCAGGCGGACACCCATCCAAGTACTCACCGGGCCCGACGTTGCTTAACTTCAGTGATCGGACGAGAACTGGTGTTTTCAACGTGGTGTGGCCGTAGACGAGAGAAGGTGACGAAATGCCGTACTTGTGCCCACCGAATTGACCCGATACTTAGTCACCGAATGTTTCAAAAAGGCGTCTACAGCACCCGGTGTTCCCAGGCGGTCACCCATCCAAGTACTCACCGGGCCCGACGTTGCTTAACTTCAGTGATCGGACGAGAACTGGTGTTTTCAACGTGGTGTGGCCGTAGACGAGAGAAAGTGACGAAATGCCGTACTTGTGCCCACCGAATTGACCCGATACTTAGTCACCGAATGTTTCAAAAAGGAGTCTACAGCACCCGGTGTTCCCAGGTGGTCACCCATCCAAGTACTCACCGGGCCCGACGTTGCTTAACTTCAGTGATCGGACGAGAACTGGTGTTTTCAACGTGGTGTGGCCGTAGACGAGAGAAAGTGACGAAATGCCGTACTTGTGCCCACCGAATTGACCCGATACTTAGTCACCGTGTTGATGCCAAAAACTATATTTGTTATATTAATATACAGAAACATTATTTGTCGTCTGCACATTCGTTTCAGGCGTCTCTGACCTTACAACGCTGAAGCCGAGTACGATGTTAGTGTCATTTTTGTCGCGAACAAAGTGCTATATTAGTAAATAAATTTGATCGCTGGAGAAGAGACTTGATGTTCGAGAAACAGGCGTGTTTGAGACCCAGAAATAAGTGAAAGAACAATTAGAAGTTAAAGACTATTTGGACCCCTGGAAAGCCTAATAATACGGTAGTGGAATTATAAAAACATTGTTAAGAACATTGTTATCTATGTGCATTGTTGTCATATTGTTGTCATGCCTTTTCTGGAGACGTTTGCATAGTATTTGACAGCAATAAGCCTGTCAAAGTTTTTCCCGCTGTAGACTGGCCACGCACTGACGTCATCGCCACTCTTCGACTATAACTGTTTGTAAGACTAAACGGTCAGCTGGTCAGCGCATTTAATAGCCAGAGAGTAAGACAGTGTACACAATATTTAGTGTTGTTGTGTATTTTATAACTTGTTAACGTTTATTTGACTTGTGAATTGCTTATGTTGCTCGATAATCTATTTTGTATATGCATAACAGAACGGACCAGAGCAGGCTGTTTGTTATTGTTTTTAGATTAGACTATTTTCCTTTGCAATCTGTTTAGGTCGAATTTAGATTTATTTGAACACCTTTTAAGACTTATACTTGATTGTATATTTACTGGAATTCAATGTTATATATTTCAGTTAATCGCTACGCTACGCTATGCTACACTATGTTATGTTGAATAAAGAATTATTGGAATAGAAAATTCGTAGTTATTCAAGAGAGCGCATTGACGAGGGCCTTTCCTTGGGAACAGAGGGTGGTAGAATTGAAACTACACCACATTTCTATTAACGTATTAGGATTCGCCTTCACTTAGCTCAATATTGAACATTAAAGATTGAAAGAGACTTTAATTTAATATGGCGAGTAAATCAGATACCGGTGTTAAAGGTGTTTCTAAGGACATTCAAACCACTGAAGAGGAAAAAATTACCAGTGGTACAACAGATAGATCTGATGTAACAGTGAAGTCCAAAAAACAGCCTACCAGTCTCAAAGCATCATCCCAAGCCAGTAAGGCTCAGTCGAGTCCAGCTGAACTAGAAACCTACAGGGCTAAGGGATTGAAGAAAAGAACTATGACAGCAAAGGGTCAAGCTTACACATTGGAAAAATGTAAGAAAACTAGAGACAATTTAGCAGTTTCCTTAAATGTCAAATTAAGGAAAATAAAAACTCTTATGGGAGGTGACCCTGACCTGTCAATAATGAGAAGAAGATATACAGAATGGATGGAAATATTTGAAAATTTCCTTCTTACACAAGATGCATATGAGAAACTTCTCCCTTCTATAGAAGTTGATGAAAAAGGTGAAACACATAAGGCAGTGTTTGCAAAATTTAAAAGGAAAGTAGAAGGCTTTTTCCTTGAAGAAGAAAGCCATACCACACCAGGTACACAGGCGGATTTGATTATCTCCCAAGTAGGTTTATCGATAGACGACATTGGGGCAGATGATAGCATTTCCCAAGTAAACCGTGTTAGACAAACAGGTACCTTAAAGACAGTAGTCAAGGCGACTGCTGGTAGTCAGTTTTCATCCACATCATCGTCATCATCACTTGTAAAGGCACGATTGAAAACAGCAGAGCTAGAAGCTAAAAATGGTGTTCTGCAAAAAAGGCAAGCTTTGTTAAAGCAAAAGTTAGAAATAGAAATGCAAGAAGAGCAATTGAAATTAGAAGAAGAAATGGCCATTGCAACAGCAGACGTGAAAATTCTAGAAAATCAAGCGCAGTCCACATTTTCGAGAAAACCTCCTTCAATTGCCCCGGTAAAATCTGAACCAAAATCAGATAGAGTTCCAGAACTATTACCACTTCACTCATCGTCACACAACAGTGGTAATTCATCAGAAGACATAATGTTAAAGATAGTTAGAGAAATGAAAAAACCAACAACAGAGATGAAAAAGTTTAATGGAAACATACTAGAATACAAACAGTTTAAAAGAAAATTTAAAACCAAAATAATGGACAACACAGATGATGCAGATGAAATGATGGACTCGTTGGAATATTTTACGACAGGAAAACCAAAAGATATTGTTTCGGGATACGCTCACCTAGATGCTAAGGAAGGATTTCCAGCTGCTATGCAAGAATTAGAGCGCATGTATGGTGACAGCCAAGTGATTGCACAGGCTTATGTGAGGAAAGCTACCAATTGGCCGGTAATCAAATCTGATGACAGTAAAGGTTTGGAAGACTTTGCCATATTTCTGGTTGAATGCAAGCATGGCATAAAGGGGATGCAGACTTTGGACGTAATGGAGAACTCCGGAACACTACAAAAATTGCTTTCCAAATTGCCACACAACATTAAGGAGAAGTGGAGAACCAAATATAAAAATGCCAGGATAAAAAGGTGCCAGTAAAGTTTGACCACTTAGTGGAAATAGTCCAAACTGAATCGATAAAGGCCAATGATCCCTTGTTTGGAAAGGAAGCGTTAAAGAGTGAGGAACACACAGAGATTAAAAGGCCAAGCAAGAACAAAACTTCATCTTTTAGACATAAAACCTTTGCTACAGATATGCAGAAAGAGGACAGGGAACGGAAATTAAACCAAAGTGACAAACCAAAGAGAAAAGACTTTGCAATTGAAAGCAAAAGACCCCCATCAAGCAGATTCGACTCTTCCAAACCGATACACAAAGATGGACAACAAAACCCATGCTTATTCTGTAATGACCGTTACCATAGCTTGACATCTTGTCAGAGGTTCGGCGACATGGAATTTTGGGACAAAAAAGGATATCTAAGAACAAATGGAATCTGTTATGGCTGCTTACGCTCTGGACACGGGAAGTATGAATGTACGGACAGATTGGTTTGTAAACATTGTAGAAAGGACCATCCATCCATACTTCATAGGTATACATCCACCAGAAGCGAGAAATTAAATCAAACCAGACCCAAAGAAATCGAAGAATTTGAACATTCGGCACCTCTACCTGCACCATCAAAATCTAAGTTAAACCCATCAGCTAAAACATTTACATCATCCTCAGTTAATACCTTAGATTAAATACACTCCCATGCGGGGGCCGGTGTCGATGAATGTACTTTAGCTGTTGTACCTGTCTTAGTAAGACAGAAGAAAACACAAAGATCCGTGATGACCTATGCATTCAAAGACCCTGGAAGCACACTTTGTTTTTGTACCAACGACTTAGTAGATAGATTAGGGATGAAAGGAAAAAAGCATACCTTTACGATTGAAACAATGGGATCACCATATACAATGGAGACCATGGACATAAATGGACTTGAAATCCTTGATCTTGATGGTGTACATGCTGTAGAGCTTCCTACTGTTTATGCAAAGGACCACATGCCCATTACCAAGAATCACATTCCAACACAAGAAGATCTTGAAAACTGGCCACATTTAAGAAATATCAATTTACCAAAAATTGATGCTGATATTGGCCTGTTGATAGGGAATTGTGTACCAGATGCTTATACTCCACTAGAGATCATCACAGGACCAGCAGGGACACCCCATGCAGCCAGAACACGTCTAGGTTGGACAGTATGGAATTTAATTAGATGCTCTGATAAGAACCGTACCACAAATGTATGCAATTTTGTATCAGACAGAAGAAAAGATGAAAAAATATGTGCAGTGAATGAAGATACAAAAAATTTGGAAACCATGTTTAGAAACTATGTAAATTTAGATTTTCCAGAGAAGACAATTAATGATAGTAAGGAAAAATCTATAGAATACAGAAAGTTTGAACATGATGTCAGAGAATCCATAACATTCCAAGACAACCATTATTACATTAACTTACCCTTTAGAAACCATGAAGATAAATTGCCTAATAATTATAAACAGGCATTGGTACGACTAGGTGGTCTGAAGAGAAAATTTGAACGGAACCCTCAATTCCACAACCAGTATATAAAGTTCATGAACGAAATGATAGAGGAAGGTTACTCGGAAATGGTTCCTAATAAAGACTTAGGACGTGATGATGGAAGAGTCTGGTATATCCCGCATCATGGTGTATTTAAAAAGGAAGATAAAATACGCATCGTTTATGACTGTAGTGCAAAGTACAGAGGTGTTGCACTGAACGATATACTACTGCAAGGACCAAATTTAATTAATAGCCTATTAGGAGTTTTACTGAGATTTAGAGAAGGAAACATAGCACTAATGGCTGACATCAAATCCATGTTCCACCAAGTCAAGGTTCCTGTAGATGACAGAGACTGTCTAAGGTTTTATTGGTGGAAAGATGGAAATTATCACTTAAAACCAGATGTATTTAGAATGACGGTCCACTTATTTGGTGCAGCTTCATCTCCTGCGTGTGCTGCTTCAGCCTTATTGAAGACAGCCGAGGACAATGAAAACCTATTTAGTAAAGACGCTATAGAAATTATTCGAAGAAATTTCTATGTGGACGATTGTCTGAAGTCTGTAGATGCCCCAGAAAGAGCAATTACTTTAGTGGATGATCTTACCAGACTTTGCCAAAGAGGTGGTTTTAAGTTAACTAAGTGGATTTCCAACGACAGAAATGTCCTTGAAACAATCAAAGTAGAGGAAAGAGCTAAAGATCTGGTGGAATTAGACCTCGATTATGACAAATTACCAATTGAACATGCCCTAGGTGTATCCTGGTCAGTAGAATCAGATACTTTAGGCTTCAAAATCAGGATTCATGATCGACCACCTACAAGAAGAGGAATTCTGTCAATTGTCAGTTCGGTGTATGATCCTTTAGGACTGGCAGCACCTTTTGTTTTACCTGCAAAGATCATTCTGCAAGATTTATGTCATCGTGGTATTGGATGGGACGAACAGGTTAAAGATGTAGATCAGCGGCGATGGAATAAATGGTTAGCCCAACTGCCCTTGTTGGAATCTATGACAACTCCCAGGTGCTACAAACCTACCAATTTTGGCACTATTGTCTCCTGCCAATTGCACTATTTCTCGGATGCAAGTGAAAAGGGATATGGGATGGTTGCATACATTCGACTGGTAAATGAAGATGGCAGGATACACTGTAACATTATTATGGGAAAATCTAGAGTTTCTCCTTTAAAAATGAAGACCATACCTAGAATGGAATTAACTGCAGCAATGATATCAGTTCGCATGCATCACATGATTTTGAAAGAGTTGGACATGTCAATAGACAACACATCTTTCTGGACTGACAGCATGTCAGTCTTGCGGTACCTTGCAAATGAGAAGACCAGATTTCAAACATTCGTTGCAAACCGCCTAACTGTCATCCACGAAGGTACAGAATTACAACAGTGGAGATATGTGGAAACTAATCAGAACCCAGCAGATGATGCTAGTCGAGGACTCCTAGTGGGTAATGAGTTACGAAGCAGACGATGGTTAGCTGGTCCAGACTTTCTCTGGAAAGAAGAGTCATCTTGGCCACAAGTTAAAATTGATGAAGATTTGCCTGAAGATGACCCAGAAATTAAGAAGAAACCCATTGTTGTTGCATCCACTGTGGAAACTTCACATGTGTTAAATAAATTATTAACCACATTTTCCAGCTGGACAAAACTTAGAACTGTACTTGGGTGGGTTCTATTGTTTGTGGATAAATTGAAGATGTCAATTAAGCAAACATTGCCTACAGGCAAAAGACATTTATTTAAAGACAAGCCTTTACCATTAACCCATGAATATTTTGTCAAAGCTGAAATAACACTCATTCTTCATGTGCAGAAGAATCACTTTGAAGAAGAGATAGATATTTTAAAGAAGAGACAGCTTAATGGTGAAGAAGCTTTGAACAAAGGAAAAATAAGAAAAGACAGTAAAATTTATAAGCTTGATCCAATAATTTCAGATGATGTCTTAAGAGTTGGTGGAAGACTTGACAGAGCCTCTATTCCTGATGAATCGAAACATCAAGTTATTTTACCAAAAAACTCTGCCATTTCATCGCTGATCCTGGATGAAACACATCGCAAATTAGGTCATCTAGGAAGAATCTATCTTGAGCAGAGTAAGGCAAAATTATTGGATAATAGGAGCCAATTCTAAAATTAAGAAAATACTAGCAGATTGTGTTAATTGCAAAAAATATCAGAAGAAACCTGGACAGCAAAAAATGGCAGACTTACCATTAGAAAGGCTGATTGCTGACCAACCTCCATTCACAAACACTGGTGTAGATTTTTTCGGACCATTTGAAATTAAAAGGGCACGCAGCACAGTTAAACGCTATGGAGTGGTATTCACCTGCCTTGCAATACGTGCTGTTCACCTTGAGGTTGCTCATTCCTTGAGCACTGATTCTTGTATAAATGCATTGAGAAGATTCATAGCCAGAAGAGGAAATGTCCGGACACTGATTTCCGATAATGGAACTAACTTCGTAGGAGCTAAAAATGAACTATTAGATGCAATACAAGAATGGAACCAATCAAAAATATCTGAGTTGCTACATCAATCCAATATAACATGGAAAATGAACCCTCCATCAGGATCACACTTTGGAGGAATTTGGGAGAGACAGATTCGCACTGTAAGGAAAATTATGTTTTCTTTGCTTAAAGAGCAAGTCATTAAACTAGATGATGAGAATTTAGTGACTCTCTTTTGTGAAATTGAAAACATCATTAATAGTCGTCCAATCACGAAGAACTCAAATGATCCGAATGATTTAGAAGCCATCACTCCCAACAATTTGCTACTTCTCCAAAACAACCAGAATTTGCCTCCTGGAGTGTTCAGAAAGGAAGATATATACACCAAAAGAAGGTGGCGTCAAGTCCAATATCTGGCTAATATATTTTGGAAGCGGTGGATAAACGAATATCTTCCTACACTTCAGCAGAGGGCAAAATGGTTAAGTACACATCGAAATGTAAAAGAAGACGATGTAGTTCTGATAGTGGACAACAACACACATAGAAATAGTTGGTCCTTAGCTAGAGTGATTGAAGTGATAAAAGATAAGAAAGGATATGTCAGGATCGCGAAGGTTAAAACCAAATCAGCAATATTTACAAGGCCAATCGACAAGTTATGTGTTATTTTAGAAGCCGAGTGCTAACTCACTAGTTAGTACTTAGATGTGAACATTGGAATGTGTTAACGCGAAAGTAGAAAATGTGATTGTGTAGAAAATGTTATTGTGTTATCATCGCGAAAGCAGAGTAAATCAACATTGATATACAGTGTATGTCAATGTTAAGTTATACATGTGAAATGTGCATTGAAAACGAGAAACAAATATAACATTTATTTGAAGTTATTTTCTTAGTGTGCGTTTGTTCTCAGTGTGCGAAAGAATTTGGCATATATTTATTTAATAATTGTGACGTCTTCTATCTTTACAATTAGAGGGCCGGTATGTTGATGCCAAAAACTATATTTGTTATATTAATATACAGAAACATTATTTGTCGTCTGCACATTCGTTTCAGGCGTCTCTGACCTTACAACGCTGAAGCCGAGTACGATGTTAGTGTCATTTTTGTCGCGAACAAAGTGCTATATTAGTAAATAAATTTGATCGCTGGAGAAGAGACTTGATGTTCAAGAAACAGGCGTGTTTGAGACCCAGAAATAAGTGAAAGAACAATTAGAAGTTAAAGACTATTTGGACCCCTGGAAAGCCTAATAATACGGTAGTGGAACTATAAAAACATTGTTAAGAACATTGTTATCTATGTGCATTGTTGTCATATTGTTGTCATGCCTTTTCTGGAGACGTTTGCATAGTATTTGACAGCAATAAGCCTGTCAAAGTTTTTCCCGCTGTAGACTGGCCACGCACTGACGTCATCGCCACTCTTCGACTATAACTGTTTGTAAGACTAAACGGTCAGCTGGTCAGCGCATTTAATAGCCAGAGAGTAAGACAGTGTACACAATATTTAGTGTTGTTGTGTATTTTATAACTTGTTAACGTTTATTTGACTTGTGAATTGCTTATGTTGCTCGATAATCTATTTTGTATATGCATAACAGAACGGACCAGAGCAGGCTGTTTGTTATTGTTTTTAGATTAGACTATTTTCCTTTGCAATCTGTTTAGGTCGAATTTAGATTTATTTGAACACCTTTTAAGACTTATACTTGATTGTATATTTACTGGAATTCAATGTTATATATTTCAGTTAATCGCTACGCTACGCTATGCTACACTATGTTATGTTGAATAAAGAATTATTGGAATAGAAAATTCGTAGTTATTCAAGAGAGCGCATTGACGAGGGCCTTTCCTTGGGAACAGAGGGTGGTAGAATTGAAACTACACCACACACCGAATGTTTCAAAAAGGCGTCTACAGCACCCGGTGTTCCCAGGCGGTCACCCATCCAAGTACTCACCGGGACCGACGTTGCTTTACTTCAGTGATCGGACGAGAACTGGTGTTTTCAACGTGGTGTGGCCGTAGACGAGAGAAGGTGACGAAATACCGTACTTGTGCCCACCGAATTGACCCGATACTTAGTCACCGAATGTTTCAAAAAGGCGTCTACAGCACCCGGTGTTCCCAGGCGGTCACCCATCCAAGTACTCACCGGGCCCGACGTTGCTTAACTTCAGTGATCGGACGAGAACTGGTGTTTTCAACGTGGTGTGGCCGTAGACGAGAGAAAGTGACGAAATGCCGTACTTGTGCCCACCGAATTGACCCGATACTTAGTCACCGAATGTTTCAAAAAGGCGTCTACAGCACCCGGTGTTCCCAGGCGGTCACCCATCCAAGTACTCACCGGGCCCGACGTTGCTTAACTTCAGTGATCGGACGAGAACTGGTGTTTTCAACGTGGTGTGGCCGTAGACGAGAGAAGGTGACGAAATGCCGTACTTGTGCCCACCGAATTGACCCGATACTTAGTCACCGAATGTTTCAAAAAGGCGTCTACAGCACCCGGTGTTCCCAGGCGGTCACCCATCCAAGTACTCACCGGGCCCGACGTTGCTTAACTTCAGTGATCGGACGAGAACTGGTGTTTTCAACGTGGTGTGGCCGTAGACGAGAGAAGGTGACGAAATGCCGTACTTGTGCCCACCGAATTGACCCGATACTTAGTCACCGAATGTTTCAAAAAGGCGTCTACAGCACCCGGTGTTCCCAGGCGGTCACCCATCCAAGTACTCACCGGGCCCGACGTTGCTTAACTTCAGTGATCGGACGAGAACTGGTGTTTTCAACGTGGTGTGGCCGTAGACGAGAGAAAGTGACGAAATGCCGTACTTGTGCCCACCGAATTGACCCGATACTTAGTCACCGAATGTTTCAAAAAGGCGTCTACAGCACCCGGTGTTCCAAGGCGGTCACCCATCCAAGTACTCACCGGGCCCGACGTTGCTTAACTTCAGTGATCGGACGAGAACTGGTGTTTTCAACGTGGTGTGGCCGTAGACGAGAGAAGGTGACGAAATGC
Organism: Patella pellucida; assembly: GCA_917208275.1. Lineage (NCBI taxonomy): Eukaryota > Metazoa > Mollusca > Gastropoda > Patellidae > Patella > Patella pellucida. The sequence goes on from OU795044.1 coordinate 36,552,303, forward strand.
CGTACTTGTGCCCACCGAATTGACCCGATACTTAGTCACCGAATGTTTCAAAAAGGCGTCTACAGCACCCGGTGTTCCCAGGCGGTCACCCATCCAAGTACTCACCGGGCCCGACGTTGCTTAACTTCAGTGATCGGACGAGAACTGGTGTTTTCAACGTGGTGTGGCCGTAGACGAGAGAAGGTGACGAAATGCCGTACTTGTGCCCACCGAATTGACCCGATACTTAGTCACCGAATGTTTCAAAAAGGCGTCTACAGCACCCGGTGTTCCCAGGCGGTCACCCATCCAAGTACTCACCGGGCCCGACGTTGCTTAACTTCAGTGATCGGACGAGAACTGGTGTTTTCAACGTGGTGTGGCCGTAGACGAGAGAAAGTGACGAAATGCCGTACTTGTGCCCACCGAATTGACCCGATACTTAGTCACCGAATGTTTCAAAAAGGCGTCTACAGCACCCGGTGTTCCCAGGCGGTCACCCATCCAAGTACTCACCGGGCCCGACGTTGCTTAACTTCAGTGATCGGACGAGAACTGGTGTTTTCAACGTGGTGTGGCCGTAAACGAGAGAAGGTGACGAAATGCCGTACTTGTGCCCACCGAATTGACCCGATACTTAGTCACCGAATGTTTCAAAAAGGCGTCTACAGCACCCGGTGTTCCCAGGCGGTCACCCATCCAAGTACTCACCGGGCCCGACGTTGCTTAACTTCAGTGATCGGACGAGAACTGGTGTTTTCAACGTGGTGTGGCCGTAGACGAGAGAAGGTGACGAAATACCGTACTTGTGCCCACCGAATTGACCCGATACTTAGTCACCGAATGTTTCAAAAAGGCGTCTACAGCATCCGGTGTTCCCAGGCGGTCACCCATCCAAGTACTCACCGGGCCCGACGTTGCTTAACTTCAGTGATCGGACGAGAACTGGTGTTTTCAACGTGGTGTGGCCGTAGACGAGAGAAAGTGACGAAATGCCGTACTTGTGCCCACCGAATTGACCCGATACTTAGTCACCGAATGTTTCAAAAAGGCGTCTACAGCACCCGGTGTTCCCAGGCGGTCACCCATCCAAGTACTCACCGGGCCCGACGTTGCTTAACTTCAGTGATCGGACGAGAACTGGTGTTTTCAACGTGGTGTGGCCGTAGAAGAGAGAAGGTGACGAAATGCCGTACTTGTGCCCACCGAATTGACCCGATACTTAGTCACCGAATGTTTCAAAAAGGCGTCTACAGCACCCGGTGTTCCCAGGCGGTCACCCATCCAAGTACTCACCGGGCCCGACGTTGCTTAACTTCAGTGATCGGACGAGAACTGGTGTTTTCAACGTGGTGTGGCCGTAGACGAGAGAAAGTGACGAAATGCCGTACTTGTGCCCACCGAATTGACCCGATACTTAGTCACCGAATGTTTCAAAAAGGCGTCTACAGCACCCGGTGTTCCCAGGCGGTCACCCATCCAAGTACTCACCGGGCCCGACGTTGCTTAACTTCAGTGATCGGACGAGAACTGGTGTTTTCAACGTGGTGTGGCCGTAGACGAGAGAAAGTGACGAAATGCCGTACTTGTGCCCACCGAATTGACCCGATACTTAGTCACCGAATGTTTCAAAAAGGCGTCTACAGCACCCGGTGTTCCCAGGCGGTCACCCTTCTAAGTACTCGCCGGGCCCGACGTTGCTTAAATTCTGTGATCGGACGAGAACTGGTGTTTTCAACGTGGTGTGGCCGTAGACGAGAGAAAGTGACGAAATGCCGTACTTGTGCCCACCGAATTGACCCGATACTTAGTCACCGAATGTTTCAAAAAGGCGTCTACAGCACCCGGTGTTCCCAGGCGGTCACCCATCCAAGTACTCACCGGGCCCGACGTTGCTTAACTTCAGTGATCGGACGAGAACTTATGTTTTCAACGTGGTGTGGCCGTAGACGAGAGAAAGTGACGAAATGCCGTACTTGTGCCCACCGAATTGACCCGATACTTAGTCACCGAATGTTTCAAAAAGGCGTCTACAGCACCCGGTGTTCCCAGGCGGTCACCCTTCTAAGTACTCGCCGGGCCCGACGTTGCTTAAATTCTGTGATCGGACGAGAACTGGTGTTTTCAACGTGGTGTGGCCGTAGACGAGAGAAAGTGACGAAATGCCGTACTTGTGCCCACCGAATTGACCCGATACTTAGTCACCGAATGTTTCAAAAACTCGTCTACAGCACCCGGTGTTCCCAGGCGGTCACCCATCCAAGTACTCACCGGGCCCGACGTTGCTTAACTTCAGTGATCGGACGAGAACTGGTGTTTTCAACGTGGTGTGGCCGTAGACGAGAGAAAGTGACGAAATGCCGTACTTGTGCCCACCGAATTGACCCGATACTTAGTCACCGAATGTTTCAAAAAGGCGTCTACAGCACCCGGTGTTCCCAGGCGGTCACCCATCCAAGTACTCACCGGGCCCGACATTGCTTAACTTCAGTGATCGGACGAGAACTGGTGTTTTCAACGTGGTGTGGCCGTAGACGAGAGAAGGTGACGAAATGCCGTACTTGTGCCCACCGAATTGACCCGATACTTAGTCACCGAATGTTTCAAAAAGGCGTCTACAGCACCCGGTGTTCCCAGGCGGTCACCCATCCAAGTACTCACCGGGCCCGACGTTGCTTAACTTCAGTGATCGGACGAGAACTGGTGTTTTCAACGTGGTGTGGCCGTAGACGAGAGAAGGTGACGAAATGCCGTACTTGTGCCCACCGAATTGACCCGATACTTAGTCACCGAATGTTTCAAAAAGGCGTCTACAGCACCCGGTGTTCCCAGGCGGTCAGCCATCCAAGTACTCACCGGGGCCGACGTTGCTTAACTTCAGTGATCGGACGAGAACTGGTGTTTTCAACGTGGTGTGGCCGTAGACGAGAGAAGGTGACGAAATGCCGTACTTGTGCCCACCGAATTGACCCGATACTTAGTCACCGAATGTTTCAAAAAGGCGTCTACAGCACCCGGTGTTCCCAGGCGGTCACCCATCCAAGTACTCACCGGGCCCGACGTTGCTTAACTTCAGTGATCGGACGAGAACTGGTGTTTTCAACGTGGTGTGGCCGTAGACGAGAGAAGGTGACGAAATGCCGTACTTGTGCCCACCGAATTGACCCGATACTTAGTCACCGAATGTTTCAAAAAGGCGTCTACAGCACCCGGTGTTCCCAGGCGGTCACCCATCCAAGTACTCACCGGGCCCGACGTTGCTTAACTTCAGTGATCGGACGAGAACTGGTGTTTTCAACGTGGTGTGGCCGTAGACGAGAGAAAGTGACGAAATGCCGTACTTGTGCCCACCGAATTGACCCGATACTTAGTCACCGAATGTTTCAAAAAGGCGTCTACAGCACCCGGTGTTCCCAGGCGGTCACCCATCCAAGTACTCACCGGGCCCGACGTTGCTTAACTTCAGTGATCGGACGAGAACTGGTGTTTTCAACGTGGTGTGGCCGTAGACGAGAGAAGGTGACGAAATGCCGTACTTGTGCCCACCGAATTGACCCGATACTTAGTCACCGAATGTTTCAAAAAGGCGTCTACAGCACCCGGTGTTCCCAGGCGGTCACCCATCCAAGTACTCACCGGGCCCGACGTTGCTTAACTTCAGTGATCGGACGAGAACTGGTGTTTTCAACGTGGTGTGGCCGTAGACGAGAGAAGGTGACGAAATGCCGTACTTGTGCCCACCGAATTGACCCGATACTTAGTCACCGAATGTTTCAAAAAGGCGTCTACAGCACCCGGTGTTCCCAGGCGGTCACCCATCCAAGTACTCACCGGGCCCGACGTTGCTTAACTTCAGTGATCGGACGAGAACTGGTGTTTTCAACGTGGTGTGGCCGTAGACGAGAGAAGGTGACGAAATGCCGTACTTGTGCCCACCGAATTGACCCGATACTTAGTCACCGAATGTTTCAAAAAGGCGTCTACAGCACCCGGTGTTCCCAGGCGGTCACCCATCCAAGTACTCACCGGGCCCGACGTTGCTTAACTTCAGTGATCGGACGAGAACTGGTGTTTTCAACGTGGTGTGGCCGTAGACGAGAGAAGGTGACGAAACTGCGTAGTTGTGCCTACCGAATTGACCCGATACTTAGTCTCAGTTTGTTTCAAAAAGGCGTCTACAGCACCCGGTGTTCCAAGGCGGTCACCCATCCAAGTACTCACCGGGCCCGACGTTGCTTAACTTCAGTGATCGGACGAGAACTGGTGTTTTCAACGTGGTGTGGCCGTAGACGAGAGATGGTGACGAAATGCCGTAGTTGTGCCTACCGAATTGACCCGATACTTAGTCACCGAATGTTTCAAAAAGGCGTCTACAGCACCCGGTGTTCCCAGGCGGTCACCCATCCAAGTACTCACCGGGCCCGACGTTGCTTAACTTCAGTGATCGGACGAGAACTGGTGTTTTCAACGTGGTGTGGCCGTAGACGAGAGATGGTGACGAAATGCCGTAGTTGTGCCTACCGAATTGACCCGATACTTAGTCACCGAATGTTTCAAAAAGGCGTCTACAGCACCCGGTGTTCCCAGGCGGTCACCCATCCAAGTACTCACCGGGCCCGACGTTGCTTAACTTCAGTGATCGGACGAGAACTGGTGTTTTCAACGTGGTGTGGCCGTAGACGAGAGATGGTGACGAAATGCCGTAGTTGTGCCCACCGAATTGACCCGATACTTAGTCACCGAATGTTTCAAAAAGGCGTCTACAGCACCCGGTGTTCCCAGGCGGTCACCCATCCAAGTACTCACCGGGCCCGACGTTGCTTAACTTCAGTGATCGGACGAGAACTGGTGTTTTCAACGTGGTGTGGCCGTAGACGAGAGATGGTGACGAAATGCCGTAGTTGTGCCCACCGAATTGACCCGATACTTAGTCACCGAATGTTTCAAAAAGGCGTCTACAGCACCCGGTGTTCCCAGGCGGTCACCCATCCAAGTACTCACCGGGCCCGACGTTGCTTAACTTCAGTGATCGGACGAGAACTGGTGTTTTCAACGTGGTGTGGCCGTAGACGAGAGATGGTGACGAAATGCCGTAGTTGTGCCTACCGAATTGACCCGATACTTAGTCACCGAATGTTTCAAAAAGGCGTCTACAGCACCCGGTGTTCCCAGGCGGTCACCCATCCAAGTACTCACCGGGCCCGACGTTGCTTAACTTCAGTGATCGGACGAGAACTGGTGTTTTCAACGTGGTGTGGCCGTAAACGAGAGATGGTGACGAAATGCCGTAGTTGTGCCCACCGAATTGACCCGATACTTAGTCACCGAATGTTTCAAAAAGGCGTCTACAGCACCCGGTGTTCCCAGGCGGTCACCCATCCAAGTACTCACCGGGCCCGACGTTGCTTAACTTCAGTGATCGGACGAGAACTGGTGTTTTCAACGTGGTGTGGCCGTAGACGAGAGAAGGTGACGAAACTGCGTAGTTGTGCCTACCGAATTGACCCGATACTTAGTCTCAGTTTGTTTCAAAAAGGCGTCTACAGCACCCGGTGTTCCCAGGCGGTCACCCATCCAAGTACTCACCGGGCCCGACGTTGCTTAACTTCAGTGATCGGACGAGAACTGGTGTTTTCAACGTGGTGTGGCCGTAGACGAGAGATGGTGACGAAATGCCGTAGTTGTGCCCACCGAATTGACCCGATACTTAGTCACCGAATGTTTCAAAAAGGCGACTACAGCACCCGGTGTTCCCAGGCGGTCACCCATCCAAGTACTCACCGGGCCCGACGTTGCTTAACTTCAGTGATCGGACGAGAACTGGTGTTTTCAACGTGGTGTGGCCGTAGACGAGAGATGGTGACGAAATGCCGTAGTTGTGCCCACCGAATTGACCCGATACTTAGTCACCGAATGTTTCAAAAAGGCGTCTACAGCACCCGGTGTTCCCAGGCGGTCACCCATCCAAGTACTCACCGGGACTGACGTTGCTTAACTTCAGTGATCGGACGAGAACTGGTGTTTTCAACGTGGTGTGGCCGTAGACGAGAGAAGGTGACGAAACTGCGTAGTTGTGCCTACCGAATTGACCCGATACTTAGTCTCAGTTTGTTTCAAAAAGGCGTCTACAGCACCCGGTGTTCCCAGGCGGTCACCCATCCAAGTACTCACCGGGCCCGACGTTGCTTAACTTCAGTGATCGGACGAGAACTGGTGTTTTCAACGTGGTGTGGCCGTAGACGAGAGATGGTGACGAAATTCCGTAGTTGTGCCTACCGAATTGACCCGATACTTAGTCACCGAATGTTTCAAAAAGGCGTCTACAGCACCCGGTGTTCCCAGGCGGTCACCCATCCAAGTACTCACCGGGCCCGACGTTGCTTAACTTCAGTGATCGGACGAGAACTGGTGTTTTCAACGTGGTGTGGCCGTAGACGAGAGAAGGTGACGAAACTGCGTAGTTGTGCCTACCGAATTGACCCGATACTTAGTCTCAGTTTGTTTCAAAAAGGCGTCTACAGCACCCGGTGTTCCCAGGCGGTCACCCATCCAAGTACTCACCGGGCCCGACGTTGCTTAACTTCAGTGATCGGACGAGAACTGGTGTTTTCAACGTGGTGTGGCCGTAGACGAGAGATGGTGACGAAATGCCGTAGTTGTGCCCACCGAATTGACCCGATACTTAGTCACCGAATGTTTCAAAAAGGCGTCTACAGCACCCGGTGTTCCCAGGCGGTCACCCATCCAAGTACTCACCGGGCCCGACGTTGCTTAACTTCAGTGATCGGACGAGAACTGGTGTTTTCAACGTGGTGTGGCCGTAGACGAGAGAAGGTGACGAAACTGCGTAGTTGTGCCTACCGAATTGACCCGATACTTAGTCTCAGTTTGTTTCAAAAAGGCGTCTACAGCACCCGGTGTTCCCAGGCGGTCACCCATCCAAGTACTCACCGGGCCCGACGTTGCTTAACTTCAGTGATCGGACGAGAACTGGTGTTTTCAACGTGGTGTGGCCGTAGACGAGAGATGGTGACGAAATGCCGTAGTTGTGCCCACCGAATTGACCCGATACTTAGTCACCGAATGTTTCAAAAAGGCGTCTACAGCACCCGGTGTTCCCAGGCGGTCACCCATCCAAGTACTCACCGGGCCCGACGTTGCTTAACTTCAGTGATCGGACGAGAACTGGTGTTTTCAACGTGGTGTGGCCGTAGACGAGAGAAGGTGACGAAACTGCGTAGTTGTGCCTACCGAATTGACCCGATACTTAGTCTCAGTTTGTTTCAAAAAGGCGTCTACAGCACCCGGTGTTCCCAGGCGGTCACCCATCCAAGTACTCACCGGGCCCGACGTTGCTTAACTTCAGTGATCGGACGAGAACTGGTGTTTTCAACGTGGTGTGGCCGTAGACGAGAGATGGTGACGAAATGCCGTAGTTGTGCCTACCGAATTGACCCGATACTTAGTCACCGAATGTTTCAAAAAGGCGTCTACAGCACCCGGTGTTCCCAGGCGGTCACCCATCCAAGTACTCACCGGGCCCGACGTTGCTTAACTTCAGTGATCGGACGAGAACTGGTGTTTTCAACGTGGTGTGGCCGTAGACGAGAGATGGTGACGAAATGCCGTAGTTGTGCCCACCGAATTGACCCGATACTTAGTCACCGAATGTTTCAAAAAGGCGTCTACAGCACCCGGTGTTCCCAGGCGGTCACCCATCCAAGTACTCACCGGGCCCGACGTTGCTTAACTTCAGTGATCGGACGAGAACTGGTGTTTTCAACGTGGTGTGGCCGTAGACGAGAGATGGTGACGAAATGCCGTAGTTGTGCCCACCGAATTGACCCGATACTTAGTCACCGAATGTTTCAAAAAGGCGTCTACAGCACCCGGTGTTCCCAGGCGGTCACTCATCCAAGTACTCACCGGGCCCGACGTTGCTTAACTTCAGTGATCGGACGAGAACTGGTGTTTTCAACGTGGTGTGGCCGTAGACGAGAGAAGGTGACGAAACTGCGTAGTTGTGCCTACCGAATTGACCCGATACTTAGTCTCAGTTTGTTTCAAAAAGGCGTCTACAGCACCCGGTGTTCCCAGGCGGTCACCCATCCAAGTACTCACCGGGCCCGACGTTGCTTAACTTCAGTGATCGGACGAGAACTGGTGTTTTCAACGTGGTGTGGCCGTAGACGAGAGATGGTGACGAAATGCCGTAGTTGTGCCCACCGAATTGACCCGATACTTAGTCACCGAATGTTTCAAAAAGGCGTCTACAGCACCCGGTGTTCCCAGGCGGTCACCCATCCAAGTACTCACCGGGCCCGACGTTGCTTAACTTCAGTCATCGGACGAGAACTGGTGTTTTCAACGTGGTGTGGCCGTAGACGAGAGAAGGTGACGAAACTGCGTAGTTGTGCCTACCGAATTGACCCGATACTTAGTCTCAGTTTGTTTCAAAAAGGCGTCTACAGCACCCGGTGTTCCCAGGCGGTCACCCATCCAAGTACTCACCGGGCCCGACGTTGCTTAACTTCAGTGATCGGACGAGAACTGGTGTTTTCAACGTGGTGTGGCCGTAGACGAGAGATGGTGACGAAATGCCGTAGTTGTGCCTACCGAATTGACCCGATACTTAGTCACCGAATGTTTCAAAAAGGCGTCTACAGCACCCGGTGTTCCCAGGCGGTCACCCATCCAAGTACTCACCGGGCCCGACGTTGCTTAACTTCAGTGATCGGACGAGAACTGGTGTTTTCAACGTGGTGTGGCCGTAGACGAGAGAAGGTGACGAAACTGCGTAGTTGTGCCTACCGAATTGACCCGATACTTAGTCTCAGTTTGTTTCAAAAAGGCGTCTACAGCACCCGGTGTTCCCAGGCGGTCACCCATCCAAGTACTCACCGGGCCCGACGTTGCTTAACTTCAGTGATCGGACGAGAACTGGTGTTTTCAACGTGGTGTGGCCGTAGACGAGAGATGGTGACGAAATGCCGTAGTTGTGCCTACCGAATTGACCCGATACTTAGTCACCGAATGTTTCAAAAAGGCGTCTACAGCACCCGGTGTTCCCAGGCGGTCACCCATCCAAGTACTCACCGGGCCCGACGTTGCTTAACTTCAGTGATCGGACGAGAACTGGTGTTTTCAACGTGGTGTGGCCGTAGACGAGAGAAGGTGACGAAACTGCGTAGTTGTGCCTACCGAATTGACCCGATACTTAGTCTCAGTTTGTTTCAAAAAGGCGTCTACAGCACCCGGTGTTCCCAGGCGGTCACCCATCCAAGTACTCACCGGGCCCGACGTTGCTTAACTTCAGTGATCGGACGAGAACTGGTGTTTTCAACGTGGTGTGGCCGTAGACGAGAGATGGTGACGAAATGCCGTAGTTGTGCCCACCGAATTGACCCGATACTTAGTCACCGAATGTTTCAAAAAGGCGTCTACAGCACCCGGTGTTCCCAGGCGGTCACCCATCCAAGGACTCACCGGGCCCGACGTTGCTTAACTTCAGTGATCGGACGAGAACTGGTGTTTTCAACGTGGTGTGGCCGTAGACGAGAGATGGTGACGAAATGCCGTAGTTGTGCCCACCGAATTGACCCGATACTTAGTCACCGAATGTTTCAAAAAGGCGTCTACAGCACCCGGTGTTCCCAGGCGGTCACCCATCCAAGGACTCACCGGGCCCGACGTTGCTTAACTTCAGTGATCGGACGAGAACTGGTGTTTTCAACGTGGTGTGGCCGTAGACGAGAGAAGGTGACGAAACTGCGTAGTTGTGCCTACCGAATTGACCCGATACTTAGTCTCAGTTTGTTTCAAAAAGGCGTCTACAGCACCCGGTGTTCCCAGGCGGTCACCCATCCAAGTACTCACCGGGCCCGACGTTGCTTAACTTCAGTGATCGGACGAGAACTGGTGTTTTCAACGTGGTGTGGCCGTAGACGAGAGATGGTGACGAAATGCCGTAGTTGTGCCTACCGAGTTGACCCGATACTTAGTCACCGAATGTTTCAAAAAGGCGTCTACAGCACCCGGTGTTCCCAGGCGGTCACCCATCCAAGTACTCACCGGGCCCGACGTTGCTTAACTTCAGTGATCGGACGAGAACTGGTGTTTTCAACGTGGTGTGGCCGTAGACGAGAGAAGGTGACGAAACTGCGTAGTTGTGCCTACCGAATTGACCCGATACTTAGTCACCGAATGTTTCAAAAAGGCGTCTACAGCACCCGGTGTTCCCAGGCGGTCACCCATCCTAGTACTCACCGGGCCCGACGTTGCTTAACTTCAGTGATCGGACGAGAACTGGTGTTTTCAACGTGGTGTGGCCGTAGACGAGAGATGGTGACGAAATGCCGTAGTTGTGCCTACCGAATTGACCCGATACTTAGTCACCGAATGTTTCAAAAAGGCGTCTACAGCACCCGGTGTTCCCAGGCGGTCACCCATCCAAGTACTCACCGGGCCCGACGTTGCTTAACTTCAGTGATCGGACGAGAACTGGTGTTTTCAACGTGGTGTGGCCGTAGACGAGAGAAGGTGACGAAACTGCGTAGTTGTGCCTACCGAATTGACCCGATACTTAGTCTCAGTTTGTTTCAAAAAGGCGTCTACAGCACCCGGTGTTCCCAGGCGGTCACCCATCCAAGTACTCACCGGGCCCGACGTTGCTTAACTTCAGTGATCGGACGAGAACTGGTGTTTTCAACGTGGTGTGGCCGTAGACGAGAGATGGTGACGAAATGCCGTAGTTGTGCCCACCGAATTGACCCGATACTAAGTCACCGAATGTTTCAAAAAGGCGTCTACAGCACCCGGTGTTCCCAGGCGGTCACCCATCCAAGTACTCACCGGGCCCGACGTTGCTTAACTTCAGTGATCGGACGAGAACTGGTGTTTTCAACGTGGTGTGGCCGTAGACGAGAGAAGGTGACGAAACTGCGTAGTTGTGCCTACCGAATTGACCCGATACTTAGTCTCAGTTTGTTTCAAAAAGGCGTCTACAGCACCCGGTGTTCCCAGGCGGTCACCCATCCAAGTACTCACCGGGCCCGACGTTGCTTAACTTCAGTGATCGGACGAGAACTGGTGTTTTCAACGTGGTGTGGCCGTAGACGAGAGATGGTGACGAAATGCCGTAGTTGTGCCCACCGAATTGACCCGATACTTAGTCACCGAATGTTTCAAAAAGGCGTCTACAGCACCCGGTGTTCCCAGGCGGTCACCCATCCAAGTACTCACCGGGCCCGACGTTGCTTAACTTCAGTGATCGGACGAGAACTGGTGTTTTCAACGTGGTGTGGCCGTAGACGAGAGATAGTGACGAAATGCCGTAGTCGTGCCTACCGAATTGACCCGATACTTAGTCACCGAATGTTTCAAAAAGGCGTCTACAGCACCCGGTGTTCCCAGGCGGTCACCCATCCAAGTACTCACCGGGCCCGACGTTGCTTAACTTCAGTGATCGGACGAGAACTGGTGTTTTCAACGTGGTGTGGCCGTAGACGAGAGAAGGTGACGAAACTGCGTAGTTGTGCCTACCGAATTGACCCGATACTTAGTCTCAGTTTGTTTCAAAAAGGCGTCTACAGCACCCGGTGTTCCCAGGCGGTCACCCATCCAAGTACTCACCGGGCACGACGTTGCTTAACTTCAGTGATCGGACGAGAACTGGTGTTTTCAACGTGGTGTGGCCGTAGACGAGAGATGGTGACGAAATGCCGTAGTTGTGCCTACCGAATTGACCCGATACTTAGTCACCGAATGTTTCAAAAAGGCGTCTACAGCACCCGGTGTTCCCAGGCGGTCACCCATCCAAGTACTCACCGGGCCCGACGTTGCTTAACTTCAGTGATCGGACGAGAACTGGTGTTTTCAACGTGGTGTGGCCGTAGACGAGAGAAGGTGACGAAACTGCGTAGTTGTGCCTACCGAATTGACCCGATACTTAGTCTCAGTTTGTTTCAAAAAGGCGTCTACAGCACCCGGTGTTCCCAGGCGGTCACCCATCCAAGTATTCACCGGGCCCGACGTTGCTTAACTTCAGTGATCGGACGAGAACTGGTGTTTTCAACGTGGTGTGGCCGTAGACGAGAGATGGTGACGAAATGCCGTAGTTGTGCCCACCGAATTGACCCGATACTTAGTCACCGAATGTTTCAAAAAGGCGTCTACAGCACCCGGTGTTCCCAGGCGGTCAACCATCCAAGTACTCACCGGGCCCGACGTTGCTTAACTTCAGTGATCGGACGAGAACTGGTGTTTTCAACGTGGTGTGGCCGTAGACGAGAGATGGTGACGAAATGCCGTAGTTGTGCCCACCGAATTGACCCAATACTTAGTCACCGAATGTTTCAAAAAGGCGTCTACAGCACCCGGTGTTCCCAGGCGGTCACCCATCCAAGTACTCACCGGGCCCGACGTTGCTTAACTTCAGTGATCGGACGAGAACTAGTGTTTTCAACGTGGTGTGGCCGTAGACGAGAGAAGGTGACGAAATGCCGTACTTGTGCCCACCGAATTAACCCGATACTTAGTCACCGAATGTTTCAAAAAGGCGTCTACAGCACCCGGTGTTCCCAGGCGGTCACCCATACAAGTACTCACCGGGCCCGACGTTGCTTAACTTCAGTGATCCGAAGGAGAACTGGTGTTTTCAACGTGGTGTGGCCGTAGACGAGAGAAGGTGACGAAATGCCGTACTTGTGCCCACTGAATTGACCCGATACTTAGTCACCGAATGTTTCAAAAAGGCGTCTACAGCACCCGGTGTTCCCAGGCGGTCACCCATCCAAGTACTCACCGGGCCCGACGTTGCTTAACTTCAGTGATCGGACGAGAACTGGTGTTTTCAACGTGGTGTGGCCGTAAACGAGAGAAGGTGACGAAATGCCGTACTTGTGCCCACCGAATTGACCCGATACTTAGTCACCGAATGTTTCAAAAAGGCGTCTACAGCACCCGGTGTTCCCAGGCGGTCACCCATCCAAGTACTCACCAGGCCCGACGTTGCTTAACTTCAGTGATCGGACGAGAACTGGTGTTTTCAACGTGGTGTGGCCGTAGACGAGAGAAGGTGACGAAATGCCGTACTTGTGCCCACCGAATTGACCCGATACTTAGTCACCGAATGTTTCAAAAAGGCGTCTACAGCACCGGGTGTTCCCAGGCGGTCACCCATCCAAGTACTCACCGGGCCCGACGTTGCTTAACTTCAGTGATCGGACGAGAACTGGTGTTTTCAACGTGGTGTGGCCGTAGACGAGAGAAAGTGACGAAATGCCGTACTTGTGCCCACCGAATTGACCCGATACTTAGTCACCGAATGTTTCAAAAAGGCGTCTACAGCACCCGGTGTTCCCAGGCGGTCACCCATCCAAGTACTCACCGGGCCCGACGTTGCTTAACTTCAGTGATCGGACGAGAACTGGTGTTTTCAACGTGGTGTGGCCGTAGACGAGAGAAGGTGACGAAATGCCGTACTTGTGCCCACCGAATTGACCCGATACTTAGTCACCGAATGTTTCAAAAAGGCGTCTACAGCACCCGGTGTTCCCAGGCGGTCACCCATCCAAGTACTCACCGGGCCCGACGTTCCTTAACTTCAGTGATCGGACGAGAACTGGTGTTTTCAACGTGGTGTGGCCGTAGACGAGAGAAGGTGACGAAATGCCGTACTTGTGCCCACCGAATTGACCCGATACTTAGTCACCGAATGTTTCAAAAAGGCGTCTACAGCACCCGGTGTTCCCAGGCGGTCACCCATCCAAGTACTCACCGGGCCCGACGTTGCTTAACTTCAGTGATCGGACGAGAACTGGTGTTTTCAACGTGGTGTGGCCGTAGACGAGATAAGGTGACGAAATGCCGTACTTGTGCCCACCGAATTGACCCGATACTTAGTCACCGAATGTTTCAAAAAGGCGTCTACAGCACCCGGTGTTCCCAGGCGGTCACCCATCCAAGTACTCACCGGGCCCGACGTTGCTTAACTTCAGTGATCGGACGAGAACTGGTGTTTTCAACGTGGTGTGGCCGTAGACGAAAGAAAGTGACGAAATGCCGTACTTGTGCCCACCGAATTGACCCGATACTTAGTCACCGAATGTTTCAAAAAGGCGTCTACAGCACCCGGTGTTCCCAGGCGGTCACCCATCCAAGTACTCACCGGGCCCGACGTTGCTTAACTTCAGTGATCGGACGAGAACTGGTGTTTTCAACGTGGTGTGGCCGTAGACGAGAGAAGGTGACGAAATGCCGTACTTGTGCCCACCGAATTGACCCGATACTTAGTCACCGAATGTTTCAAAAAGGCGTCTACAGCACCCGGTGTTCTCAGGCGGTCACCCATCCAAGTACTCACCGGGCCCGACGTTGCTTAACTTCAGTGATCGGACGAGAACTGGTGTTTTCAACGTGGTGTGGCCGTAGACGAGAGAATGTGACGAAATGCCGTACTTGTGCCCACCGAATTGACCCGATACTTAGTCACCGAATGTTTCAAAAAGGCGTCTACAGCACCCGGTGTTCCCATGCGGTCACCCATCCAAGTACTCACCGGGCCCGACGTTGCTTAACTTCAGTGATCGGACGAGAACTGGTGTTTTCAACGTGGTGTGGCCGTAGACGAGAGAAGGTGACGAAATGCCGTACTTGTGCCCACCGAATTGACCCGATACTTAGTCACCGAATGTTTCAAAAAGGCGTCTACAGCACCCGGTGTTCCCAGGCGGTCACCCATCCAAGTACTCACCGGGCCCGACGTTGCTTAACTTCAGTGATCGGACGAGAACTGGTTTTTTTTTGTTTTTTTTTAATAAATTTATTCATTTAAAATTGATTACAAATATCACAGAGTTTGCTAAATAATAAAAAATAATAATATCAAAGTGGCGATATAATTGTCTAAAAAAGGATACAATAATTGAGGACAACAGTGATGTTAATGCATTTACGAAAATCCTAAAAATATTTTCACTGCATCAACAATAATAAATATTTGTGTTCCAAAGTAATATTTCATAGACTAACCAAAATCAAGTTGTATGATATCATCATCTTGCTTTATAAAAGGATTAAAATTAAAAGTCCTTAAAAAGAAGTATGAACCTTTCATGTATCTTATGTATAACAAATGTTTCGTGAATATTTTTACAAACAAAGTAAATAAATCAACATTCGTTCTATTTCTATTAAAGTTTATTCTCCGCCTTGTTACTGCTAACCTTAAACTTGAAAACATTAAGATTAGAAAGGCATTATGTTCAGTCTTACTGACCGGATAACCAAAAATAACCCATTCCTTGACCTGTGACTGCTCAAAGCCAGTATCCAACAACAGAGTTGTCAGTATGTCAAATATTTTTGTTAGAAATGACTGCAGGGTAGGACACTCATAAAACATATGCACAATAGTTTCACTTGAGGAACCGCTACACATCTCGCAATAAGGATCGCTGATCAGATTGGCAATATATTTTCTACTATTGGTCCAAAGGATGTGATGAACAATTGAAAAGTCGTTATCGATCATTTCCGAACCTTTAACATTATAAAATACTGACTTCCATACTGAAGGCCAATTGGGTTCAAACCCTCTGGCATCCCAGTACTTATAACAAGATGGACTCTTAAATAATAACTCTCTTAAAACATCATAACACTTCTTAGAATTAAATGACGATACATACATTGGAGATGAATTGTAAACAATATGAAACTCATTGAATGCCTTAAACCTTTTACAGGTGGAATTAATCAAATTCTTCCAAGACTCTGGCATTGCGGCAAGGATACAATCATATGCAGACTTTATTTCAGTGTTAGTAACATCTGGGAAAACTTGATTAACAATTTCAGATATAGCAATGTTTGGGAAAAATCCCGGAATGACAGAGTATACAATATCAGAACATTTGATTAGCCCTGCTTCATTAAAAATAGATACATATTTCTTACTAAATTTACCACCAGGAACTGGAATGTTCGGGTTATCAAAAAGGGGTTGATTAACAACAAAGTCAAATTCTTCAGAGACTATCCTCTCTCCTGAATTTATCTTATCCCAGGCTAACAGTAATTCACGATAGAACGCTGGTAATATGTTCAGATCTGAATTCTTGTATTTGATAAACAGTAATTCATAGGAGAGAGACAACTTTCGGTATAATCGTAGAAAGTAGACCATGAAGTACTTCCACGTGAAATCCAGTTCCGGATTAAGATATTTTGATAACCAGACGAGTCTGAAAGAATCTCGCCGAGTTTCAACAAGTGGCAAGTTTAAACCACCCTGATTTAAAGATCCTATTAATGTTGACGATTTGATGGCTGGTGGGCGATTTTTACCCCAAAGAAAACATGAAATAATATTTTGTATCTGCTTTAGGGCCCAGTCCGGAATACATATGATTCGCAAACAATACCACAAAAGAGAAAGACATAATGTTCTAATCACTACGACCTTTCCAATTAATGTAAGGGATCGACCAATCCAAAGATTAACAACCATTTGGAGCTTATTGATCTTACATTCCCAATTAAGACGTTCACATCTTTTCCGATCTGGACCAAGATATACACCTAAAATTAAAATACTGTCATTAATAATTTTCAATGGCATGTTTATATCCATGTCTGTAACATTAGCCGCTGTACCAGCGACCAGCAGTTCTGACTTCTCAATATTTATTTTGGCTCCAGACAAAGAACAGTACCTATCAATCGATTTAAATGCTTCATTAACAGAATCTAGAGTCATATCGTCCGCATGTTGAAACGTGAGAGCCGTCTTTTGACTGAATGGAACAGCAATTCCATGTACCTTATTATTTGACTTAATTAAACTATTGAGGGTCTGGACTGATAAAACATACAGAAGGGCAGCTACGGGACAACCCTGGCGTACCGATCTGGAGATAGGAAATGATGATGATATGTGCCCATTAACTTTCACCGAACTTCTAACACCATTGTATAAAATTTTTACATAATCAATAAACTGACGACCAAACCCCATGCATTCCATTAATTGAAAGAGATAGCTATGGGAGACACGATCAAAGGCTTTCATGGAATCTATCTTCAAGAGATACAATGGTAAACATTCGAGGTCAACATAATCCAAGATATCGCGAATGGCACATACATTAGTTGCTATATCACGACCCGGAATGCAAGACGATTGGTCTTCAGAAACAATAGATGACAGCACATGCTTAAGACGAAGTGCTAGGCATCTCGCCCAAATCTTATAATCGACATTTAAGAGACTAATTGGGCGATAGTTCTTCAAGTCCGATTTATCACCTTTCTTTTTGTAAAAGATGGATATCATTCCTCTTTTCATGGATGATGATAGTTCATTACTCGCGATAATTTCATTGATAACACATAAATAATCATCACACACGAGTTCCCAAAACGCTAGAAAGAATTCAACTGTGAGGCCATCTGGACCGGGAGATTTATTCTTAGACATTCCTTTGAGGGAAGATAGAACTTCAGGTTATGAAAACACTGAGTCGCAAACATCACGATCAGAGTCCGATAACTGTTCACTTGTAAGGTTACTAAGAGTCTCCACGTCATCAAGTACAGATTCATCGCGAGAATACAAATTAACATAAAATTGCCGAACACACTGCAAAATTTCATCCGGTTCAGTTGCACATGATCCATCTGGTCTGCGAATTTCTCTCACTACATTTGTTTGCTGGCGTTGTTTTTCAAGTTTAAGGAAATAGGCTGTACAACGATCTGAATCTAAAGAATCTCTAGCTTTAGATCGTAATATGGCACCCTGACATAAATGATTTTCATGGTCCCTCAAGTCAGATTCTATGTTAGCAAGAAGTACCTGGTCATATTGTAAACCCTGACCAGCTAGGGAATAAATATGATGCAATTGTTTCTGTAGGAACCAATAATGTTCCTTAGCCTTTGTTCGGACCTTAGCAGAATAGATAATTGATTCCTTTTTTATGTAGTATTTCAGATTGTCCCACCACAACAATATGTCAGATTGGTATAATGGACATTTCCTTCGCTCAATCAACAGATTTTCGATACGTTTTTTGTACATGAAATCAGTCAGGAGAGAATTGTTTAAGACCCAGCTACCCGGTCCTCTATCTATTGAGTTGAAATTAACATTTAACGAAACGAAGCTGTGATCACTTAAAGTTGTATGATTGATGAAACAATTGGAAAGGAAACGTTCAAGATCAGTGGACACAAAAATATAATCAATTCTAGATTGCTTAAGGACCCCGTCAACAAATTGTCTACGAGTATAACACCGTTTATTTGGGTTAAAAAATCTCCAACTGTCTATAAGATTAAGGGCTAAAACAAAATTTGGCAGGGATTGTTTGGAAGCTCCAAAGCACGACATTGTCTTTGAGCGATCCATTGAACTATTCACAACATCGTTGAAATCGCCACAGATAATTAATGGACGGACATTAGCTAACTTCTTTTGAAGAACATCAAAAAACACCGAACGATCTTGCGGTGAGTTTGGTGCATATATGCTCACAATATCATACTTTTCAGAATCACGTTCAAATCGACAATGAACGAAACGACCATGTGGATCAGCAGATACAAGCGTCACAAATCGAGAATATATATTTGAAACTAGAATAGCACACCCTCTGCGTTGAGAGGTACCATCAACAGAATAAAACACTGACCCATCCCATAAGTGCTTGTAGTTTTCCACAAACGGTTGATCCCAAAATGTTTCTTGGATGCACAATATCCCTGCTGATTGTGAATTAGCTACCGCAAATAGGCTTTGCATTTTAGAAACATTACGGAGTCCGGCTACATTTATTGACAGAATTAACATTATAAAAATAGGGAGGTTATTTTTTGGCATTCTTTCCATATTTAAACACCCGCGTCTTTACTAAACTTTTTACAACCTCGGCTTTCGGATTGACTACCAATCGCCGCCTTCTTCTAGTAACTGATTTACCTGCAGTTTGTGTTATAAAACTAGCACTATCATTACCCTTACTGTCGACCCAGTCCGACTCTTCCACCAAAAGGTCACCATCGTCAACCAAAATATCTTCTGAACTAAACTCCTTAAATGTTCCATCAATAACAGATGACCCACTCGGGTTTATACTGTTGGCAGAACCAACAGTTGACACGATTCCAGTGTCATCATCAGACAAGTTAACATCCATACCTGTGCTACCAGTATCACCTTTATTATTATCTTTATCATCATTTCCCGTAAGTAAAAATTCACCATTTAGATTTTG
This sequence comes from Patella pellucida, assembly GCA_917208275.1. Taxonomy (NCBI): domain Eukaryota; kingdom Metazoa; phylum Mollusca; class Gastropoda; family Patellidae; genus Patella; species Patella pellucida. Next base: position 36,571,559 of record OU795044.1, read on the forward strand.
TCCCTCGATATCGTGATTAACACTATCGCTTTCTTCAACGTCATCAGAAAACAAGGATGACTCCGTTATATTATCAACAGGTTTGTTAGGGACATCGGTTGCACCATGGTCCCACTGGGGAAGACATTCGCACTGTGACGAAGGAAACCTGCATCCTTCACAGAAAGACACAGTACAGTGACGTTGAATGTGACCCGGCGATTTACATCGTCGACATACCCTGCTCGGACAACCTGCCAACAGATGTTCATGCGAGAGGCAGTGGAAACACACCTTTTCTTGATGGTCATGCCGAATACTAAAATACTCTATCCCCGTCTCACACTGAAAGCCGACCGAGTAGGGGAGGGAGGACACATCAGGGGGAAAGCGCACCCTAACAAAACGTGTACCATCAAAGATGCCATCATGCTCATAGCGACGTCTCTTGATCGGTCCAAGAACTTCTAGGCGCCACTGCTTCAACTTCCGTTCTATTTCCTCATCGGATATTAATCCCGACAAATGCATAAACGATACAACTTTTATTTTTGCAGATATGTGTCTCACAAAAGCTGGATCATCATCAAATACAAGATTGGATTCTACCAAGCGAGTGGCACAATCCGAGTCAATAAGAGTTACTTCATACGAATCCCCATTACGAGGAATGCACGTCAGTATGGAATCTTCACCACAGACATCGCGCACTGCCTTAATAATACGACGAGCTGTCACATCTTTCTTATTTTTTTTACAGAAATAAGAACCGTGCATTCTTTCGAAAACACGGGTGTTTTATAACTAAATTCGCCTCTACGAGCCGAGTGACTTTCTGTCATTTCGACAGAGCAAGGGCAATAAAGCCCAATAAGTTAATAAATTACACACAATAACGCGAATTTAAGTTACATACCTAATCCACGAAATGTTAATATATTACTTCTAGCAAACACAATGTCAAAAACGCCAACGATTGCCTACACTTATCGATTTTATGAAAAGCTTCATGTACACCGACTAAACATAAACAATGCATTCGGACGAGAACTGGTGTTTTCAACGTGGTGTGGCCGTAGACGAGAGATGGTGACGAAATGCCGTAGTTGTGCCCACCGAATTGACCCGATACTTAGTCACCGAATGTTTCAAAAAGGCGTCTACAGCACCCGGTGTTCCCAGGCGGTCACCCATCCAAGTACTCACCGGGCCCGACGTTGCTTAACTTCAGTGATCGGACGAGAACTGGTGTTTTCAACGTGGTGTGGCCGTAGACGAGAGAAGGTGACGAAACTGCGTAGTTGTGCCTACCGAATTGACCCGATACTTAGTCTCAGTTTGTTTCAAAAAGGCGTCTACAGCACCCGGTGTTCCCAGGCGGGCACCCATCCAAGTACTCACCGGGCCCGACGTTGCTTAACTTCAGTGATCGGACGAGAACTGGTGTTTTCAACGTGGTGTGGCCGTAGACGAGAGATGGTGACGAAATGCCGTAGTTGTGCCTACCGAATTGACCCGATACTTAGTCACCGAATGTTTCAAAAAGGCGTCTACAGCACCCGGTGTTCCCAGGCGGTCACCCATCCAAGTACTCACCGGGCCCGACGTTGCTTAACTTCAGTGATCGGACGAGAACTGGTGTTTTCAACGTGGTGTGGCCGTAGACGAGAGATGGTGACGAAATGCCGTAGTTGTGCCCACCGAATTGACCCGATACTTAGTCACCGAATGTTTCAAAAAGGCGTCTACAGCACCCGGTGTTCCCAGGCGGTCACCCATCCAAGTACTCACCGGGCCCGACGTTGCTTAACTTCAGTGATCGGACGAGAACTGGTGTTTTCAACGTGGTGTGGCCGTAGACGAGAGATGGTGACGAAATGCCGTAGTTGTGCCCACCGAATTGACCCGATACTTAGTCACCGAATGTTTCAAAAAGGCGTCTACAGCACCCGGTGTTCCCAGGCGGTCACCCATCCAAGTACTCACCGGGCCCGACGTTGCTTAACTTCAGTGATCGGACGAGAACTGGTGTTTTCAACGTGGTGTGGCCGTAGACGAGAGAAGGTGACGAAATGCCGTAGTTGTGCCTACCGAATTGACCCGATACTTAGTCACCGAATGTTTCAAAAAGGCGTCTACAGCACCCGGTGTTCCCAGGCGGTCACCCATCCAAGTACTCACCGGGCCCGACGTTGCTTAACTTCAGTGATCGGACGAGAACTGGTGTTTTCAACGTGGTGTGGCCGTAAACGAGAGATGGTGACGAAATGCCGTAGTTGTGCCCACCGAATTGACCCGATACTTAGTCACCGAATGTTTCAAAAAGGCGTCTACAGCACCCGGTGTTCCCAGGCGGTCACCCATCCAAGTACTCACCGGGCCCGACGTTGCTTAACTTCAGTGATCGGACGAGAACTGGTGTTTTCAACGTGGTGTGGCCGTAGACGAGAGAAGGTGACGAAACTGCGTAGTTGTGCCTACCGAATTGACCCGATACTTAGTCTCAGTTTGTTTCAAAAAGGCGTCTACAGCACCCGGTGTTCCCAGGCGGTCACCCATCCAAGTACTCACCGGGCCCGACGTTGCTTAACTTCAGTGATCGGACGAGAACTGGTGTTTTCAACGTGGTGTGGCCGTAGACGAGAGATGGTGACGAAATGCCGTAGTTGTGCCCACCGAATTGACCCGATACTTAGTCACCGAATGTTTCAAAAAGGCGACTACAGCACCCGGTGTTCCCAGGCGGTCACCCATCCAAGTACTCACCGGGCCCGACGTTGCTTAACTTCAGTGATCGGACGAGAACTGGTGTTTTCAACGTGGTGTGGCCGTAGACGAGAGATGGTGACGAAATGCCGTAGTTGTGCCCACCGAATTGACCCGATACTTAGTCACCGAATGTTTCAAAAAGGCGTCTACAGCACCCGGTGTTCCCAGGCGGTCACCCATCCAAGTACTCACCGGGACTGACGTTGCTTAACTTCAGTGATCGGACGAGAACTGGTGTTTTCAACGTGGTGTGGCCGTAGACGAGAGAAGGTGACGAAACTGCGTAGTTGTGCCTACCGAATTGACCCGATACTTAGTCTCAGTTTGTTTCAAAAAGGCGTCTACAGCACCCGGTGTTCCCAGGCGGTCACCCATCCAAGTACTCACCGGGCCCGACGTTGCTTAACTTCAGTGATCGGACGAGAACTGGTGTTTTCAACGTGGTGTGGCCGTAGACGAGAGATGGTGACGAAATTCCGTAGTTGTGCCTACCGAATTGACCCGATACTTAGTCACCGAATGTTTCAAAAAGGCGTCTACAGCACCCGGTGTTCCCAGGCGGTCACCCATCCAAGTACTCACCGGGCCCGACGTTGCTTAACTTCAGTGATCGGACGAGAACTGGTGTTTTCAACGTGGTGTGGCCGTAGACGAGAGAAGGTGACGAAACTGCGTAGTTGTGCCTACCGAATTGACCCGATACTTAGTCTCAGTTTGTTTCAAAAAGGCGTCTACAGCACCCGGTGTTCCCAGGCGGTCACCCATCCAAGTACTCACCGGGCCCGACGTTGCTTAACTTCAGTGATCGGACGAGAACTGGTGTTTTCAACGTGGTGTGGCCGTAGACGAGAGATGGTGACGAAATGCCGTAGTTGTGCCCACCGAATTGACCCGATACTTAGTCCCCGAATGTTTCAAAAAGGCGTCTACAGCACCCGGTGTTCCCAGGCGGTCACCCATCCAAGTACTCACCGGGCCCGACGTTGCTTAACTTCAGTGATCGGACGAGAACTGGTGTTTTCAACGTGGTGTGGCCGTAGACGAGAGAAGGTGACGAAACTGCGTAGTTGTGCCTACCGAATTGACCCGATACTTAGTCTCAGTTTGTTTCAAAAAGGCGTCTACAGCACCCGGTGTTCCCAGGCGGTCACCCATCCAAGTACTCACCGGGCCCGACGTTGCTTAACTTCAGTGATCGGACGAGAACTGGTGTTTTCAACGTGGTGTGGCCGTAGACGAGAGATGGTGACGAAATGCCGTAGTTGTGCCCACCGAATTGACCCGATACTTAGTCACCGAATGTTTCAAAAAGGCGTCTACAGCACCCGGTGTTCCCAGGCGGTCACCCATCCAAGTACTCACCGGGCCCGACGTTGCTTAACTTCAGTGATCGGACGAGAACTGGTGTTTTCAACGTGGTGTGGCCGTAGACGAGAGAAGGTGACGAAACTGCGTAGTTGTGCCTACCGAATTGACCCGATACTTAGTCTCAGTTTGTTTCAAAAAGGCGTCTACAGCACCCGGTGTTCCCAGGCGGTCACCCATCCAAGTACTCACCGGGCCCGACGTTGCTTAACTTCAGTGATCGGACGAGAACTGGTGTTTTCAACGTGGTGTGGCCGTAGACGAGAGATGGTGACGAAATGCCGTAGTTGTGCCTACCGATACTTAGTCACCGAATGTTTCAAAAAAGCGTCTACAGCACCCGGTGTTCCCAGGCGGTCACCCATCCAAGTACTCACCGGGCCCGACGTTGCTTAACTTCAGTGATCGGACGAGAACTGGTGTTTTCAACGTGGTGTGGCCGTAGACGAGAGATGGTGACGAAATGCCGTAGTTGTGCCCACCGAATTGACCCGATACTTAGTCACCGAATGTTTCAAAAAGGCGTCTACAGCACCCGGTGTTCCCAGGCGGTCACCCATCCAAGTACTCACCGGGCCCGACGTTGCTTAACTTCAGTGATCGGACGAGAACTGGTGTTTTCAACGTGGTGTGGCCGTAGACGAGAGATGGTGACGAAATGCCGTAGTTGTGCCCACCGAATTGACCCGATACTTAGTCACCGAATGTTTCAAAAAGGCGTCTACAGCACCCGGTGTTCCCAGGAGGTCACCCATCCAAGTACTCACCGGGCCCGACGTTGCTTAACTTCAGTGATCGGACGAGAACTGGTGTTTTCAACGTGGTGTGGCCGTAGACGAGAGAAGGTGACGAAACTGCGTAGTTGTGCCTACCGAATTGACCCGATACTTAGTCTCAGTTTGTTTCAAAAAGGCGTCTACAGCACCCGGTGTTCCCAGGCGGTCACCCATCCAAGTACTCACCGGGCCCGACGTTGCTTAACTTCAGTGATCGGACGAGAACTGGTGTTTTCAACGTGGTGTGGCCGTAGACGAGAGATGGTGACGAAATGCCGTAGTTGTGCCCACCGAATTGACCCGATACTTAGTCACCGAATGTTTCAAAAAGGCGTCTACAGCACCCGGTGTTCCCAGGCGGTCACCCATCCAAGTACTCACCGGGCCCGACGTTGCTTAACTTCAGTCATCGGACGAGAACTGGTGTTTTCAACGTGGTGTGGCCGTAGACGAGAGAAGGTGACGAAACTGCGTAGTTGTGCCTACCGAATTGACCCGATACTTAGTCTCAGTTTGTTTCAAAAAGGCGTCTACAGCACCCGGTGTTCCCAGGCGGTCACCCATCCAAGTACTCACCGGGCCCGACGTTGCTTAACTTCAGTGATCGGACGAGAACTGGTGTTTTCAACGTGGTGTGGCCGTAGACGAGAGATGGTGACGAAATGCCGTAGTTGTGCCTACCGAATTGACCCGATACTTAGTCACCGAATGTTTCAAAAAGGCGTCTACAGCACCCGGTGTTCCCAGGCGGTCACCCATCCAAGTACTCACCGGGCCCGACGTTGCTTAACTTCAGTGATCGGACGAGAACTGGTGTTTTCAACGTGGTGTGGCCGTAGACGAGAGAAGGTGACGAAACTGCGTAGTTGTGCCTACCGAATTGACCCGATACTTAGTCTCAGTTTGTTTCAAAAAGGCGTCTACAGCACCCGGTGTTCCCAGGCGGTCACCCATCCAAGTACTCACCGGGCCCGACGTTGCTTAACCCTTCCTTAGCGTCTGCCGACATTTGTCGGCAACGTTTTTGACTGCTGGTAGCGTCTGCCGACAAATGTCGGGAAATTAGAATGCATGGTTCAGTGACCGTTTATCACGTGAAATCTAACTCGGGAGTGTTTAACTAGTGTTAGTATTACTAGCGACCGAATATAGCCAACATCCGGGTCAAACACAACCAAAACATCCGACTAAAATATCAACAAATACTACGCATTTCAACACGGCCTAGATTTCATTTTCAACGGCTCAGATGACGAAGATGGAGGGCCCGATAGCTTTGGCAGTGAATACGATATACCGACAAACGACATATCTCCTGAAAGCTCAGATAATGAGGCGTTTGGTGACATAGCTGACAATGTTCCTGGACCGATTCAAGTTGATCAGCCGACCTTCGCTTTACCGCCTACCTTCGCTGCCCCCCCCCCAAGATGAGGTTAGTTTTGGCGATGATCCAACATGTCCCATAACATATTTTTTATAATATTTCTCTTTGTTCACAATGAGATAGTTATATATTTTGTTCAAAAAACAATTTAGAAGTTTATTGATGACAAAATAAATGTTTTTTGTAAGTCTTTGTGCGAAAACAAAAATTCTCGAAAAATCGGTCTTTAATTAGTTATCACACAATTATTTTTTAAATTTTAGATGTTATCCCCCTTTTTTTGGTGGTAAAATATTGGAAACATGTTCGGCCCCATATTGTATACAATTGGCACTATTTTTATATATATTTTATAGCCTACAGCACTTGATTATCTTGAAAATATGATTTTTTCAAAAAGTGGCGGCCATCTTGGATTACCTGGTTACCATGGCAACTTGATAGAAGTAGGTCAAAACGTGCCAAGCACAACCTGAGATAGTGATAAGTAGTCCTTGAAAATTTGAAAGTTCTATATTCATTAGTTACTTAGCTGGACTAATTTTAATAATGCATACAGTATTTGGCACATTTTGCCTAAAAATATTGCGCTACCTTAGTGAATATTTATGCGCTAAGGAAGGGTTAACTTCAGTGATCGGACGAGAACTGGTGTTTTCAACGTGGTGTGGCCGTAGACGAGAGATGGTGACGAAATGCCGTAGTTGTGCCTACCGAATTGACCCGATACTTAGTCACCGAATGTTTCAAAAAGGCGTCTACAGCACCCGGTGTTCCCAGGCGGTCACCCATCCAAGTACTCACCGGGCCCGACGTTGCTTAACTTCAGTGATCGGACGAGAACTGGTGTTTTCAACGTGGTGTGGCCGTAGACGAGAGAAGGTGACGAAACTGCGTAGTTGTGCCTACCGAATTGACCCGATACTTAGTCTCAGTTTGTTTCAAAAAGGCGTCTACAGCACCCGGTGTTCCCAGGCGGTCACCCATCCAAGTACTCACCGGGCCCGACGTTGCTTAACTTCAGTGATCGGACGAGAACTGGTGTTTTCAACGTGGTGTGGCCGTAGACGAGAGATGGTGACGAAATGCCGTAGTTGTGCCCACCGAATTGACCCGATACTTAGTCACCGAATGTTTCAAAAAGGCGTCTACAGCACCCGGTGTTCCCAGGCGGTCACCCATCCAAGTACTCACCGGGCCCGACGTTGCTTAACTTCAGTGATCGGACGAGAACTGGTGTTTTCAACGTGGTGTGGCCGTAGACGAGAGATGGTGACGAAATGCCGTAGTTGTGCCCACCGAATTGACCCGATACTTAGTCACCGAATGTTTCAAAAAGGCGTCTACAGCACCCGGTGTTCCCAGGCGGTCACCCATCCAAGGACTCACCGGGCCCGACGTTGCTTAACTTCAGTGATCGGACGAGAACTGGTGTTTTCAACGTGGTGTGGCCGTAGACGAGAGAAGGTGACGAAACTGCGTAGTTGTGCCTACCGAATTGACCCGATACTTAGTCTCAGTTTGTTTCAAAAAGGCGTCTACAGCACCCGGTGTTCCCAGGCGGTCACCCATCCAAGTACTCACCGGGCCCGACGTTGCTTAACTTCAGTGATCGGACGAGAACTGGTGTTTTCAACGTGGTGTGGCCGTAGACGAGAGATGGTGACGAAATGCCGTAGTTGTGCCTACCGAGTTGACCCGATACTTAGTCACCGAATGTTTCAAAAAGGCGTCTACAGCACCCGGTGTTCCCAGGCGGTCACCCATCCAAGTACTCACCGGGCCCGACGTTGCTTAACTTCAGTGATCGGACGAGAACTGGTGTTTTCAACGTGGTGTGGCCGTAGACGAGAGAAGGTGACGAAACTGCGTAGTTGTGCCTACCGAATTGACCCGATACTTAGTCTCAGTTTGTTTCAAAAAGGCGTCTACAGCACCCGGTGTTCCCAGGCGGTCACCCATCCAAGTACTCACCGGGCCCGACGTTGCTTAACTTCAGTGATCGGACGTGAACTGGTGTTTTCAACGTGGTGTGGCCGTAGACGAGAGATGGTGACGAAATGCCGTAGTTGTGCCTACCGAATTGACCCGATACTTAGTCACCGAATGTTTCAAAAAGGCGTCTACAGCACCCGGTGTTCCCTGGCGGTCACCCATCCAAGTACTCACCGGGCCCGACGTTGCTTAACTTCAGTGATCGGACGAGAACTGGTGTTTTCAACGTGGTGTGGCCGTAGACGAGAGAAGGTGACGAAACTGCGTAGTTGTGCCTACCGAATTGACCCGATACTTAGTCTCAGTTTGTTTCAAAAAGGCGTCTACAGCACCCGGTGTTCCCAGGCGGTCACCCATCCAAGTACTCACCGGGCCCGACGTTGCTTAACTTCAGTGATCGGACGAGAACTGGTGTTTTCAACGTGGTGTGGCCGTAGACGAGAGATGGTGACAAAATGCCGTAGTTGTGCCCACCGAATTGACCCGATACTAAGTCACCGAATGTTTCAAAAAGGCGTCTACAGCACCCGGTGTTCCCAGGCGGTCACCCATCCAAGTACTCACCGGGCCCGACGTTGCTTAACTTCAGTGATCGGACGAGAACTGGTGTTTTCAACGTGGTGTGGCCGTAGACGAGAGAAGGTGACGAAACTGCGTAGTTGTGCCTACCGAATTGACCCGATACTTAGTCTCAGTTTGTTTCAAAAAGGCGTCTACAGCACCCGGTGTTCCCAGGCGGTCACCCATCCAAGTACTCACCGGGCCCGACGTTGCTTAACTTTAGTGATCGGACGAGAACTGGTGTTTTCAACGTGGTGTGGCCGTAGACGAGAGATGGTGACGAAATGCCGTAGTTGTGCCCACCGAATTGACCCGATACTTAGTCACCGAATGTTTCAAAAAGGCGTCTACAGCACCCGGTGTTCCCAGGCGGTCACCCATCCAAGTACTCACCGGGCCCGACGTTGCTTAACTTCAGTGATCGGACGAGAACTGGTGTTTTCAACGTGGTGTGGCCGTAGACGAGAGATAGTGACGAAATGCCGTAGTTGTGCCTACCGAATTGACCCGATACTTAGTCACCGAATGTTTCAAAAAGGCGTCTACAGCACCCGGTGTTCCCAGGCGGTCACCCATCCAAGTACTCACCGGGCCCGACGTTGCTTAACTTCAGTGATCGGACGAGAACTGGTGTTTTCAACGTGGTGTGGCCGTAGACGAGAGAAGGTGACGAAACTGCGTAGTTGTGCCTACCGAATTGACCCGATACTTAGTCTCAGTTTGTTTCAAAAAGGCGTCTACAGCACCCGGTGTTCCCAGGCGGTCACCCATCCAAGTACTCACCGGGCACGACGTTGCTTAACTTCAGTGATCGGACGAGAACTGGTGTTTTCAACGTGGTGTGGCCGTAGACGAGAGATGGTGACGAAATGCCGTAGTTGTGCCTACCGAATTGACCCGATACTTAGTCACCGAATGTTTCAAAAAGGCGTCTACAGCACCCGGTGTTCCCAGGCGGTCACCCATCCAAGTACTCACCGGGCCCGACGTTGCTTAACTTCAGTGATCGGACGAGAACTGGTGTTTTCAACGTGGTGTGGCTGTAGACGAGAGAAGGTGACGAAACTGCGTAGTTGTGCCTACCGAATTGACCCGATACTTAGTCTCAGTTTGTTTCAAAAAGGCGTCTACAGCACCCGGTGTTCCCAGGCGGTCACCCATCCAAGTATTCACCGGGCCCGACGTTGCTTAACTTCAGTGATCGGACGAGAACTGGTGTTTTCAACGTGGTGTGGCCGTAGACGAGAGATGGTGACGAAATGCCGTAGTTGTGCCCACCGAATTGACCCGATACTTAGTCACCGAATGTTTCAAAAAGGCGTCTACAGCACCCGGTGTTCCCAGGCGGTCAACCATCCAAGTACTCACCGGGCCCGACGTTGCTTAACTTCAGTGATCGGACGAGAACTGGTGTTTTCAACGTGGTGTGGCCGTAGACGAGAGATGGTGACGAAATGCCGTAGTTGTGCCCACCGAATTGACCCGATACTTAGTCACCGAATGTTTCAAAAAGGCGTCTACAGCACCCGGTGTTCCCAGGCGGTCACCCATCCAAGTACTCACCGGGCCCGACGTTGCTTAACTTCAGTGATCGGACGAGAACTAGTGTTTTCAACGTGGTGTGGCCGTAGACGAGAGAAGGTGACGAAATGCCGTACTTGTGCCCACCGAATTGACCCGATACTTAGTCACCGAATGTTTCAAAAAGGCGTCTACAGCACCCGGTGTTCCCAGGCGGTCACCCATCCAAGTACTCACCGGGCCCGACGTTGCTTAACTTCAGTGATCGGACGAGAACTGGTGTTTTCAACGTGGTGTGGCCGTAGACGAGAGAAGGTGACGAAATGCCGTACTTGTGCCCACTGAATTGACCCGATACTTAGTCACCGAATGTTTCAAAAAGGCGTCTACAGCACCCGGTGTTCCCAGGCGGTCACCCATCCAAGTACTCACCGGGCCCGACGTTGCTTAACTTCAGTGATCGGACGAGAACTGGTGTTTTCAACGTGGTGTGGCCGTAAACGAGAGAAGGTGACGAAATGCCGTACTTGTGCCCACCGAATTGACCCGATACTTAGTCACCGAATGTTTCAAAAAGGCGTCTACAGCACCCGGTGTTCCCAGGCGGTCACCCATCCAAGTACTCACCAGGCCCGACGTTGCTTAACTTCAGTGATCGGACGAGAACTGGTGTTTTCAACGTGGTGTGGCCGTAGACGAGAGAAGGTGACGAAATGCCGTACTTGTGCCCACCGAATTGACCCGATACTTAGTCACCGAATGTTTCAAAAAGGCGTCTACAGCACCGGGTGTTCCCAGGCGGTCACCCATCCAAGTACTCACCGGGCCCGACGTTGCTTAACTTCAGTGATCGGACGAGAACTGGTGTTTTCAACGTGGTGTGGCCGTAGACGAGAGAAAGTGACGAAATGCCGTACTTGTGCCCACCGAATTGACCCGATACTTAGTCACCGAATGTTTCAAAAAGGCGTCTACAGCACCCGGTGTTCCCAGGCGGTCACCCATCCAAGTACTCACCGGGCCCGACGTTGCTTAACTTCAGTGATCGGACGAGAACTGGTGTTTTCAACGTGGTGTGGCCGTAGACGAGAGAAGGTGACGAAATGCCGTACTTGTGCCCACCGAATTGACCCGATACTTAGTCACCGAATGTTTCAAAAAGGCGTCTACAGCACCCGGTGTTCCCAGGCGGTCACCCATCCAAGTACTCACCGGGCCCGACGTTGCTTAACTTCAGTGATCGGACGAGAACTGGTGTTTTCAACGTGGTGTGGCCGTAGACGAGAGATGGTGACGAAATGCCGTAGTTGTGCCCACCGAATTGACCCAATACTTAGTCACCGAATGTTTCAAAAAGGCGTCTACAGCACCCGGTGTTCCCAGGCGGTCACCCATCCAAGTACTCACCGGGCCCGACGTTGCTTAACTTCAGTGATCGGACGAGAACTAGTGTTTTCAACGTGGTGTGGCCGTAGACGAGAGAAGGTGACGAAATGCCGTACTTGTGCCCACCGAATTAACCCGATACTTAGTCACCGAATGTTTCAAAAAGGCGTCTACAGCACCCGGTGTTCCCAGGCGGTCACCCATCCAAGTACTCACCGGGCCCGACGTTGCTTAACTTCAGTGATCGGACGAGAACTGGTGTTTTCAACGTGGTGTGGCCGTAGACGAGAGAAGGTGACGAAATGCCGTACTTGTGCCCACTGAATTGACCCGATACTTAGTCACCGAATGTTTCAAAAAGGCGTCTACAGCACCCGGTGTTCCCAGGCGGTCACCCATCCAAGTACTCACCGGGCCCGACGTTGCTTAACTTCAGTGATCGGACGAGAACTGGTGTTTTCAACGTGGTGTGGCCGTAAACGAGAGAAGGTGACGAAATGCCGTACTTGTGCCCACCGAATTGACCCGATACTTAGTCACCGAATGTTTCAAAAAGGCGTCTACAGCACCCGGTGTTCCCAGGCGGTCACCCATCCAAGTACTCACCAGGCCCGACGTTGCTTAACTTCAGTGATCGGACGAGAACTGGTGTTTTCAACGTGGTGTGGCCGTAGACGAGAGAAGGTGACGAAATGCCGTACTTGTGCCCACCGAATTGACCCGATACTTAGTCACCGAATGTTTCAAAAAGGCGTCTACAGCACCGGGTGTTCCCAGGCGGTCACCCATCCAAGTACTCACCGGGCCCGACGTTGCTTAACTTCAGTGATCGGACGAGAACTGGTGTTTTCAACGTGGTGTGGCCGTAGACGAGAGAAAGTGACGAAATGCCGTACTTGTGCCCACCGAATTGACCCGATACTTAGTCACCGAATGTTTCAAAAAGGCGTCTACAGCACCCGGTGTTCCCAGGCGGTCACCCATCCAAGTACTCACCGGGCCCGACGTTGCTTAACTTCAGTGATCGGACGAGAACTGGTGTTTTCAACGTGGTGTGGCCGTAGACGAGAGAAGGTGACGAAATGCCGTACTTGTGCCCACCGAATTGACCCGATACTTAGTCACCGAATGTTTCAAAAAGGCGTCTACAGCACCCGGTGTTCCCAGGCGGTCACCCATCCAAGTACTCACCGGGCCCGACGTTGCTTAACTTCAGTGATCGGACGAGAACTGGTGTTTTCAACGTGGTGTGGCCGTAGACGAGAGAAGGTGACGAAATGCCGTACTTGTGCCCACCGAATTGACCCGATACTTAGTCACCGAATGTTTCAAAAAGGCGTCTACAGCACCCGGTGTTCCCAGGCGGTCACCCATCCAAGTACTCACCGGGCCCGACGTTGCTTAACTTCAGTGATCGGACGAGAACTGGTGTTTTCAACGTGGTGTGGCCGTAGACGAGATAAGGTGACGAAATGCCGTACTTGTGCCCACCGAATTGACCCGATACTTAGTCACCGAATGTTTCAAAAAGGCGTCTACAGCACCCGGTGTTCCCAGGCGGTCACCCATCCAAGTACTCACCGGGCCCGACGTTGCTTAACTTCAGTGATCGGACGAGAACTGGTGTTTTCAACGTGGTGTGGCCGTAGACGAAAGAAAGTGACGAAATGCCGTACTTGTGCCCACCGAATTGACCCGATACTTAGTCACCGAATGTTTCAAAAAGGCGTCTACAGCACCCGGTGTTCCCAGGCGGTCACCCATCCAAGTACTCACCGGGCCCGACGTTGCTTAACTTCAGTGATCGGACGAGAACTGGTGTTTTCAACGTGGTGTGGCCGTAGACGAGAGAAGGTGACGAAATGCCGTACTTGTGCCCACCGAATTGACCCGATACTTAGTCATCGAATGTTTCAAAAAGGCGTCTACAGCACCCGGTGTTCTCAGGCGGTCACCCATCCAAGTACTCACCGGGCCCGACGTTGCTTAACTTCAGTGATCGGACGAGAACTGGTGTTTTCAACGTGGTGTGGCCGTAGACGAGAGAAGGTGACGAAATGCCGTACTTGTGCCCACCGAATTGACCCGATACTTAGTCACCGAATGTTTCAAAAAGGCGTCTACAGCACCCGGTGTTCCCATGCGGTCACCCATCCAAGTACTCACCGGGCCCGACGTTGCTTAACTTCAGTGATCGGACGAGAACTGGTGTTTTCAACGTGGTGTGGCCGTAGACGAGAGAAGGTGACGAAATGCCGTACTTGTGCCCACCGAATTGACCCGATACTTAGTCACCGAATGTTTCAAAAAGGCGTCTACAGCACCCGGTGTTCCCAGGCGGTCACCCATCCAAGTACTCACCGGGCCCGACGTTGCTTAACTTCAGTGATCGGACGAGAACTGGTTTTTTTTTGTTTTTTTTTAATAAATTTATTCATTTAAAATTGATTACAAATATCACAGAGTTTGCTAAATAATAAAAAATAATAATATCAAAGTGGCGATATAATTGTCTAAAAAAGGATACAATAATTGAGGACAACAGTGATGTTAATGCATTTACGAAAATCCTAAAAATATTTTCACTGCATCAACAATAATAAATATTTGTGTTCCAAAGTAATATTTCATAGACTAACCAAAATCAAGTTGTATGATATCATCATCTTGCTTTATAAAAGGATTAAAATTAAAAGTCCTTAAAAAGAAGTATGAACCTTTCATGTATCTTATGTATAACAAATGTTTCGTGAATATTTTTACAAACAAAGTAAATAAATCAACATTCGTTCTATTTCTATTAAAGTTTATTCTCCGCCTTGTTACTGCTAACCTTAAACTTGAAAACATTAAGATTAGAAAGGCATTATGTTCAGTCTTACTGACCGGATAACCAAAAATAACCCATTCCTTGACCTGTGACTGCTCAAAGCCAGTATCCAACAACAGAGTTGTCAGTATGTCAAATATTTTTGTTAGAAATGACTGCAGGGTAGGACACTCATAAAACATATGCACAATAGTTTCACTTGAGGAACCGCTACACATCTCGCAATAAGGATCGCTGATCAGATTGGCAATATATTTTCTACTATTGGTCCAAAGGATGTGATGAACAATTGAAAAGTCGTTATCGATCATTTCCGAACCTTTAACATTATAAAATACTGACTTCCATACTGAAGGCCAATTGGGTTCAAACCCTCTGGCATCCCAGTACTTATAACAAGATGGACTCTTAAATAATAACTCTCTTAAAACATCATAACACTTCTTAGAATTAAATGACGATACATACATTGGAGATGAATTGTGAACAATATGAAACTCATTGAATGCCTTAAACCTTTTACAGGTGGAATTAATCAAATTCTTCCAAGACTCTGGCATTGCGGCAAGGATACAATCATATGCAGACTTTATTTCAGTGTTAGTAACATCTGGGAAAACTTGATTAACAATTTCAGATATAGCAATGTTTGGGAAAAATCCCGGAATGACAGAGTATACAATATCAGAACATTTGATTAGCCCTGCTTCATTAAAAATAGATACATATTTCTTACTAAATTTACCACCAGGAACTGGAATGTTCGGGTTATCAAAAAGGGGTTGATTAACAACAAAGTCAAATTCTTCAGAGACTATCCTCTCTCCTGAATTTATCTTATCCCAGGCTAACAGTAATTCACGATAGAACGCTGGTAATATGTTCAGATCTGAATTCTTGTATTTGATAAACAGTAATTCATAGGAGAGAGACAACTTTCGGTATAATCGTAGAAAGTAGACCATGAAGTACTTCCACGTGAAATCCAGTTCCGGATTAAGATATTTTGATAACCAGACGAGTCTGAAAGAATCTCGCCGAGTTTCAACAAGTGGCAAGTTTAAACCACCCTGATTTAAAGATCCTATTAATGTTGACGATTTGATGGCTGGTGGGCGATTTTTACCCCAAAGAAAACATGAAATAATATTTTGTATCTGCTTTAGGGCCCAGTCCGGAATACATATGATTCGCAAACAATACCACAAAAGAGAAAGACATAATGTTCTAATCACTACGACCTTTCCAATTAATGTAAGGGATCGACCAATCCAAAGATTAACAACCATTTGGAGCTTATTGATCTTACATTCCCAATTAAGACGTTCACATCTTTTCCGATCTGGACCAAGATATACACCTAAAATTAAAATACTGTCATTAATAATTTTCAATGGCATGTTTATATCCATGTCTGTAACATTAGCCGCTGTACCAGCGACCAGCAGTTCTGACTTCTCAATATTTATTTTGGCTCCAGACAAAGAACAGTACCTATCAATCGATTTAAATGCTTCATTAACAGAATCTAGATCTGATAACGTGAGAGTCATATCGTCCGCATGTTGAAACGTGAGAGCCGTCTTTTGACTGAATGGAACAGCAATTCCATGTACCTTATTATTTGACTTAATTAAACTATTGAGGGTCTGGACTGATAAAACATACAGAAGGGCAGCTACGGGACAACCCTGGCGTACCGATCTGGAGATAGGAAATGATGATGATATGTGCCCATTAACTTTCACCGAACTTCTAACACCATTGTATAAAATTTTTACATAATCAATAAACTGACGACCAAACCCCATGCATTCCATTAATTGAAAGAGATAGCTATGGGAGACACGATCAAAGGCTTTCATGGAATCTATCTTCAAGAGATACAATGGTAAACATTCGAGGTCAACATAATCCAAGATATCGCGAATGGCACATACATTAGTTGCTATATCACGACCCGGAATGCAAGACGATTGGTCTTCAGAAACAATAGATGACAGCACATGCTTAAGACGAAGTGCTAGGCATCTCGCCCAAATCTTATAATCGACATTTAAGAGACTAATTGGGCGATAGTTCTTCAAGTCCGATTTATCACCTTTCTTTTTGTAAAAGATGGATATCATTCCTCTTTTCATGGATGATGATAGTTCATTACTCGCGATAATTTCATTGATAACACATAAATAATCATCACACACGAGTTCCCAAAACGCTAGAAAGAATTCAACTGTGAGGCCATCTGGACCGGGAGATTTATTCTTAGACATTCCTTTGAGGGAAGATAGAACTTCAGGTTTTGAAAACACTGAGTCGCAAACATCACGATCAGAGTCCGATAACTGTTCACTTGTAAGGTTACTAAGAGTCTCCACGTCATCAAGTACAGATTCATCGCGAGAATACAAATTAACATAAAATTGCCGAACACACTGCAAAATTTCATCCGGTTCAGTTGCACATGATCCATCTGGTCTGCGAATTTCTCTCACTACATTTGTTTGCTGGCGTTGTTTTTCAAGTTTAAGGAAATAGGCTGTACAACGATCTGAATCTAAAGAATCTCTAGCTTTAGATCGTAATATGGCACCCTGACATAAATGATTTTCATGGTCCCTCAAGTCAGATTCTATGTTAGCAAGAAGTACCTGGTCATATTGTAAACCCTGACCAGCTAGGGAATAAATATGATGCAATTGTTTCTGTAGGAACCAATAATGTTCCTTAGCCTTTGTTCGGACCTTAGCAGAATAGATAATTGATTCCTTTTTTATGTAGTATTTCAGATTGTCCCACCACAACAATATGTCAGATTGGTATAATGGACATTTCCTTCGCTCAATCAACAGATTTTCGATACGTTTTTTGTACATGAAATCAGTCAGGAGAGAATTGTTTAAGACCCAGCTACCCGGTCCTCTATCTATTGAGTTGAAATTAACATTTAACGAAACGAAGCTGTGATCACTTAAAGTTGTATGATTGATGAAACAATTGGAAAGGAAACGTTCAAGATCAGTGGACACAAAAATATAATCAATTCTAGATTGCTTAAGGACCCCGTCAACAAATTGTCTACGAGTATAACACCGTTTATTTGGGTTAAAAAATCTCCAACTGTCTATAAGATTAAGGGCTAAAACAAAATTTGGCAGGGATTGTTTGGAAGCTCCAAAGCACGTCATTGTCTTTGAGCGATCCATTGAACTATTCACAACATCGTTGAAATCGCCACAGATAATTAATGGACGGACATTAGCTAACTTCTTTTGAAGAACATCAAAAAACACCGAACGATCTTGCGGTGAGTTTGGTGCATATATGCTCACAATATCATACTTTTCAGAATCACGTTCAAATCGACAATGAACGAAACGACCATGTGGATCAGCAGATACAAGCGTCACAAATCGAGAATATATATTTGAAACTAGAATAGCACACCCTCTGCGTTGAGAGGTACCATCAACAGAATAAAACACTGACCCATCCCATAGGTGCTTGTAGTTTTCCACAAACGGTTGATCCCAAAATGTTTCTTGGATGCACAATATCCCTGCTGATTGTGAATTAGCTACCGCAAATAGGCTTTGCATTTTAGAAACATTACGGAGTCCGGCTACATTTATTGACAGAATTAACATTATAAAAATAGGGAGGTTATTTTTTGGCATTCTTTCCATATTTAAACACCCGCGTCTTTACTAAACTTTTTACAACCTCGGCTTTCGGATTGACTACCAATCGCCGCCTTCTTCTAGTAACTGATTTACCTGCAGTTTGTGTTATAAAACTAGCACTATCATTACCCTTACTGTCGACCCAGTCCGACTCTTCCACCAAAAGGTCACCATCGTCAACCAAAATATCTTCTGAACTAAACTCCTTAAATGTTCCATCAATAACAGATGACCCACTCGGGTTTATACTGTTGGCAGAACCAACAGTTGACACGATTCCAGTGTCATCATCAGACAAGTTAACATCCATACCTGTGCTACCAGTATCACCTTTATTATTATCTTTATCATCATTTCCCGTAAGTAAAAATTCACCATTTAGATTTTGTCCCTCGATATCGTGATTAACACTATCGCTTTCTTCAACGTCATCAGAAAACAAGGATGACTCCGTTATATTATCAACAGGTTTGTTAGGGACATCGGTTGCACCATGGTCCCACTGGGGAAGACATTCGCACTGTGACGAAGGAAACCTGCATCCTTCACAGAAAGACACAGTACAGTGACGTTGAATGTGACCCGGCGATTTACATCGTCGACATACCCTGCTCGGACAACCTGCCAACAGATGTTCATGCGAGAGGCAGTGGAAACACACCTTTTCTTGATGGTCATGCCGAATACTAAAATACTCTATCCCCGTCTCACACTGAAAGCCGACCGAGTAGGGGAGGGAGGACACATCAGGGGGAAAGCGCACCCTAACAAAACGTGTACCATCAAAGATGCCATCATGCTCATAGCGACGTCTCTTGATCGGTCCAAGAACTTCTAGGCGCCACTGCTTCAACTTCCGTTCTATTTCCTCATCGGATATTAATCCCGACAAATGCATAAACGATACAACTTTTATTTTTGCAGATATGTGTCTCACAAAAGCTGGATCATCATCAAATACAAGATTGGATTCTACCAAGCGAGTGGCACAATCCGAGTCAATAAGAGTTACTTCATACGAATCCCCATTACGAGGAATGCACGTCAGTATGGAATCTTCACCACAGACATCGCGCACTGCCTTAATAATACGACGAGCTGTCACATCTTTCTTATTTTTTTACAGAAATAAGAACCGTGCATTCTTTCGAAAACACGGGTGTTTTATAACTAAATTCGCCTCTACGAGCCGAGTGACTTTCTGTCATTTCGACAGAGCAAGGGCAATAAAGCCCAATAAGTTAATAAATTACACACAATAACGCGAATTTAAGTTACATACCTAATCCACGAAATGTTAATATATTACTTCTAGCAAACACAATGTCAAAAACGCCAACGATTGCCTACACTTATCGATTTTATGAAAAGCTTCATGTACACCGACTAAACATAAACAATGCATTCGGACGAGAACTGGTGTTTTCAACGTGGTGTGGCCGTAGACGAGAGATGGTGACGAAATGCCGTAGTTGTGCCCACCGAATTGACCCGATACTTAGTCACCGAATGTTTCAAAAAGGCGTCTACAGCACCCGGTGTTCCCAGGCGGTCACCCATCCAAGTACTCACCGGGCCCGACGTTGCTTAACTTCAGTGATCGGACGAGAACTGGTGTTTTCAACGTGGTGTGGCCGTAGACGAGAGAAGGTGACGAAACTGCGTAGTTGTGCCTACCGAATTGACCCGATACTTAGTCTCAGTTTGTTTCAAAAAGGCGTCTACAGCACCCGGTGTTCCCAGGCGGTCACCCATCCAAGTACTCACCGGGCCCGACGTTGCTTAACTTCAGTGATCGGACGAGAACTGGTGTTTTCAACGTGGTGTGGCCGTAGACGAGAGATGGTGACGAAATGCCGTAGTTGTGCCTACCGAATTGACCCGATACTTAGTCACCGAATGTTTCAAAAAGGCGTCTACAGCACCCGGTGTTCCCAGGCGGTCACCCATCCAACTCACCGGGCCCGACGTTGCTTAACTTCAGTGATCGGACGAGAACTGGTGTTTTCAACGTGGTGTGGCCGTAGACGAGAGAAGGTGACGAAACTGCGTAGTTGTGCCTACCGAATTGACCCGATACTTAGTCTCAGTTTGTTTCAAAAAGGCGTCTACAGCACCCGGTGTTCCCAGGCGGTCACCCATCCAAGTACTCACCGGGCCCGACGTTGCTTAACTTCAGTGATCGGACGAGAACTGGTGTTTTCAACGTGGTGTGGCCGTAGACGAGAGATGGTGACGAAATGCCGTAGTTGTGCCCACCGAATTGACCCGATACTTAGTCACCGAATGTTTCAAAAAGGCGTCTACAGCACCCGGTGTTCCCAGGCGGTCACCCATCCAAGTACTCACCGGGCCCGACGTTGCTTAACTTCAGTGATCGGACGAGAACTGGTGTTTTCAACGTGGTGTGGCCGTAGACGAGAGAAGGTGACGAAACTGCGTAGTTGTGCCTACCGAATTGACCCGATACTTAGTCTCAGTTTGTTTCAAAAGGCGTCTACAGCACCCGGTGTTCCAAGGCGGTCACCCATCCAAGTACTCACCGGGCCCGACGTTGCTTAACTTCAGTGATCGGACGAGAACTGGTGTTTTCAACGTGGTGTGGCCGTAGACGAGAGATGGTGACGAAATGCCGTAGTTGTGCCTACCGAATTGACCCGATACTTAGTCACCGAATGTTTCAAAAAGGCGTATACAGCACCCGGTGTTCCCAGGCGGTCACCCATCCAAGTACTCACCGGGCCCGACGTTGCTTAACTTCAGTGATCGGACGAGAACTGGTGTTTTCAACGTGGTGTGGCCGTAGACGAGAGATGGTGACGAAATGCCGTAGTTTGCCTACCGAATTGACCCGATACTTAGTCACCGAATGTTTCAAAAAGGCGTCTACAGCACCCGGTGTTCCCAGGCGGTCACCCATCCAAGTACTCACCGGGCCCGACGTTGCTTAACTTCAGTGATCGGACGAGAACTGGTGTTTTCAACGTGGTGTGGCCGTAGACGAGAGATGGTGACGAAATGCCGTAGTTGTGCCCACCGAATTGACCCGATACTTAGTCACCGAATGTTTCAAAAAGGCGTCTACAGCACCCGGTGTTCCCAGGCGGTCACCCATCCAAGTACTCACCGGGCCCGACGTTGCTTAACTTCAGTGATCGGACGAGAACTGGTGTTTTCAACGTGGTGTGGCCGTAGACGAGAGATGGTGACGAAATGCCGTAGTTGTGCCCACCGAATTGACCCGATACTTAGTCACCGAATGTTTCAAAAAGGCGTCTACAGCACCCGGTGTTCCCAGGCGGTCACCCATCCAAGTACTCACCGGGCCCGACGTTGCTTAACTTCAGTGATCGGACGAGAACTGGTGTTTTCAACGTGGTGTGGCCGTAGACGAGAGATGGTGACGAAATGCCGTAGTTGTGCCTACCGAATTGACCCGATACTTAGTCACCGAATGTTTCAAAAAGGCGTCTACAGCACCCGGTGTTCCCAGGCGGTCACCCATCCAAGTACTCACCGGGCCTGACGTTGCTTAACTTCAGTGATCGGACGAGAACTGGTGTTTTCAACGTGGTGTGGCCGTAGACGAGAGATGGTGACGAAATGCCGTAGTTGTGCCCACCGAATTGACCCGATACTTAGTCACCGAATGTTTCAAAAAGGCGTCTACAGCACCCGGTGTTCCCAGGCGGTCACCCATCCAAGTACTCACCGGGCCCGACGTTGCTTAACTTCAGTGATCGGACGAGAACTGGTGTTTTCAACGTGGTGTGGCCGTAGACGAGAGAAGGTGACGAAACTGCGTAGTTGTGCCTACCGAATTGACCCGATACTTAGTCTCAGTTTGTTTCAAAAAGGCGTCTACAGCACCCGGTGTTCCCAGGCGGTCACCCATCCAAGTACTCACCGGGCCCGACGTTGCTTAACTTCAGTGATCGGACGAGAACTGGTGTTTTCAACGTGGTGTGGCCGTAGACGAGAGATGGTGACGAAATGCCGTAGTTGTTCCCACCGAATTGACCCGATACTTAGTCACCGAATGTTTCAAAAAGGCGACTACAGCACCCGGTGTTCCCAGGCGGTCACCCATCCAAGTACTCACCGGGCCCGACGTTGCTTAACTTCAGTGATCGGACGAGAACTGGTGTTTTCAACGTGGTGTGGCCGTAGACGAGAGATGGTGACGAAATGCCGTAGTTGTGCCCACCGAATTGACCCGATACTTAGTCACCGAATGTTTCAAAAAGGCGTCTACAGCACCCGGTGTTCCCAGGCGGTCACCCATCCAAGTACTCACCGGGACTGACGTTGCTTAACTTCAGTGATCGGACGAGAACTGGTGTTTTCAACGTGGTGTGGCCGTAGACGAGAGAAGGTGACGAAACTGCGTAGTTGTGCCTACCGAATTGACCCGATACTTAGTCTCAGTTTGTTTCAAAAAGGCGTCTACAGCACCCGGTGTTCCCAGGCGGTCACCCATCCAAGTACTCACCGGGCCCGACGTTGCTTAACTTCAGTGATCGGACGAGAACTGGTGTTTTCAACGTGGTGTGGCCGTAGACGAGAGATGGTGACGAAATTCCGTAGTTGTGCCTACCGAATTGACCCGATACTTAGTCACCGAATGTTTCAAAAAGGCGTCTACAGCACCCGGTGTTCCCAGGCGGTCACCCATCCAAGTACTCACCGGGCCCGACGTTGCTTAACTTCAGTGATCGGAGGAGAACTGGTGTTTTCAACGTGGTGTGGCCGTAGACGAGAGAAGGTGACGAAACTGCGTAGTTGTGCCTACCGAATTGACCCGATACTTAGTCTCAGTTTGTTTCAAAAAGGCGTCTACAGCACCCGGTGTTCCCAGGCGGTCACCCATCCAAGTACTCACCGGGCCCGACGTTGCTTAACTTCAGTGATCGGACGAGAACTGGTGTTTTCAACGTGGTGTGGCCGTAGACGAGAGATGGTGACGAAATGCCGTAGTTGTGCCCACCGAATTGACCCGATACTTAGTCACCGAATGTTTCAAAAAGGCGTCTACAGCACCCGGTGTTCCCAGGCGGTCACCCATCCAAGTACTCACCGGGCCCGACGTTGCTTAACTTCAGTGATCGGACGAGAACTGGTGTTTTCAACGTGGTGTGGCCGTAGACGAGAGAAGGTGACGAAACTGCGTAGTTGTGCCTACCGAATTGACCCGATACTTAGTCTCAGTTTGTTTCAAAAAGGCGTCTACAGCACCCGGTGTTCCCAGGCGGTCACCCATCCAAGTACTCACCGGGCCCGACGTTGCTTAACTTCAGTGATCGGACGAGAACTGGTGTTTTCAACGTGGTGTGGCCGTAGACGAGAGATGGTGACGAAATGCCGTAGTTGTGCCCACCGAATTGACCCGATACTTAGTCACCGAATGTTTCAAAAAGGCGTCTACAGCACCCGGTGTTCCCAGGCGGTCACCCATCCAAGTACTCACCGGGCCCGACGTTGCTTAACTTCAGTGATCGGACGAGAACTGGTGTTTTCAACGTGGTGTGGCCGTAGACGAGAGAAGGTGACGAAACTGCGTAGTTGTGCCTACCGAATTGACCCGATACTTAGTCTCAGTTTGTTTCAAAAAGGCGTCTACAGCACCCGGTGTTCCCAGGCGGTCACCCATCCAAGTACTCACCGGGCCCGACGTTGCTTAACTTCAGTGATCGGACGAGAACTGGTGTTTTCAACGTGGTGTGGCCGTAGACGAGAGATGGTGACGAAATGCCGTAGTTGTGCCTACCGAATTGACCCGATACTTAGTCACCGAATGTTTCAAAAAGGCGTCTACAGCACCCGGTGTTCCCAGGCGGTCACCCATCCAAGTACTCACCGGGCCCGACGTTGCTTAACTTCAGTGATCGGACGAGAACTGGTGTTTTCAACGTGGTGTGGCCGTAGACGAGAGATGGTGACGAAATGCCGTAGTTGTGCCCACCGAATTGACCCGATACTTAGTCACCGAATGTTTCAAAAAGGCGTCTACAGCACCCGGTGTTCCCAGGCGGTCACCCATCCAAGTACTCACCGGGCCCGACGTTGCTTAACTTCAGTGATCGGACGAGAACTGGTGTTTTCAACGTGGTGTGGCCGTAGACGAGAGATGGTGACGAAATGCCGTAGTTGTGCCTACCGAGTTGACCCGATACTTAGTCACCGAATGTTTCAAAAAGGCGTCTACAGCACCCGGTGTTCCCAGGCGGTCACCCATCCAAGTACTCACCGGGCCCGACGTTGCTTAACTTCAGTGATCGGACGAGAACTGGTGTTTTCAACGTGGTGTGGCCGTAGACGAGAGAAGGTGACGAAACTGCGTAGTTGTGCCTACCGAATTGACCCGATACTTAGTCTCAGTTTGTTTCAAAAAGGCGTCTACAGCACCCGGTGTTCCCAGGCGGTCACCCATCCAAGTACTCACCGGGCCCGACGTTGCTTAACTTCAGTGATCGGACGAGAACTGGTGTTTTCAACGTGGTGTGGCCGTAGACGAGAGATGGTGACGAAATGCCGTAGTTGTGCCTACCGAATTGACCCGATACTTAGTCACCGAATGTTTCAAAAAGGCGTCTACAGCACCCGGTGTTCCCAGGCGGTCACCCATCCAAGTACTCACCGGGCCCGACGTTGCTTAACTTCAGTGATCGGACGAGAACTGGTGTTTTCAACGTGGTGTGGCCGTAGACGAGAGAAGGTGACGAAACTGCGTAGTTGTGCCTACCGAATTGACCCGATACTTAGTCTCAGTTTGTTTCAAAAAGGCGTCTACAGCACCCGGTGTTCCCAGGCGGTCACCCATCCAAGTACTCACCGGGCCCGACGTTGCTTAACTTCAGTGATCGGACGAGAACTGGTGTTTTCAACGTGGTGTGGCCGTAGACGAGAGATGGTGACGAAATGCCGTAGTTGTGCCCACCGAATTGACCCGATACTAAGTCACCGAATGTTTCAAAAAGGCGTCTACAGCACCCGGTGTTCCCAGGCGGTCACCCATCCAAGTACTCACCGGGCCCGACGTTGCTTAACTTCAGTGATCGGACGAGAACTGGTGTTTTCAACGTGGTGTGGCCGTAGACGAGAGAAGGTGACGAAACTGCGTAGTTGTGCCTACCGAATTGACCCGATACTTAGTCTCAGTTTGTTTCAAAAAGGCGTCTACAGCACCCGGTGTTCCCAGGCGGTCACCCATGCAAGTACTCACCGGGCCCGACGTTGCTTAACTTCAGTGATCGGACGAGAACTGGTGTTTTCAACGTGGTGTGGCCGTAGACGAGAGATGGTGACGAAATGCCGTAGTTGTGCCCACCGAATTGACCCGATACTTAGTCACCGAATGTTTCAAAAAGGCGTCTACAGCACCCGGTGTTCCCAGGCGGTCACCCATCCAAGTACTCACCGGGCCCGACGTTGCTTAACTTCAGTGATCGGACGAGAACTGGTGTTTTCAACGTGGTGTGGCCGTAGACGAGAGATAGTGACGAAATGCCGTAGTTGTGCCTACCGAATTGACCCGATACTTAGTCACCGAATGTTTCAAAAAGGCGTCTACAGCACCCGGTGTTCCCAGGCGGTCACCCATCCAAGTACTCACCGGGCCCGACGTTGCTTAACTTCAGTGATCGGACGAGAACTGGTGTTTTCAACGTGGTGTGGCCGTAGACGAGAGAAGGTGACGAAACTGCGTAGTTGTGCCTACCGAATTGACCCGATACTTAGTCTCAGTTTGTTTCAAAAAGGCGTCTACAGCACCCGGTGTTCCCAGGCGGTCACCCATCCAAGTACACACCGGGCACGACGTTGCTTAACTTCAGTGATCGGACGAGAACTGGTGTTTTCAACGTGGTGTGGCCGTAGACGAGAGATGGTGACGAAATGCCGTAGTTGTGCCTACCGAATTGACCCGATACTTAGTCACCGAATGTTTCAAAAAGGCGTCTACAGCACCCGGTGTTCCCAGGCGGTCACCCATCCAAGTACTCACCGGGCCCGACGTTGCTTAACTTCAGTGATCGGACGAGAACTGGTGTTTTCAACGTGGTGTGGCCGTAGACGAGAGAAGGTGACGAAACTGCGTAGTTGTGCCTACCGAATTGACCCGATACTTAGTCTCAGTTTGTTTCAAAAAGGCGTCTACAGCACCCGGTGTTCCCAGGCGGTCACCCATCCAAGGACTCACCGGGCCCGACGTTGCTTAACTTCAGTGATCGGACGAGAACTGGTGTTTTCAACGTGGTGTGGCCGTAGACGAGAGAAGGTGACGAAACTGCGTAGTTGTGCCTACCGAATTGACCCGATACTTAGTCTCAGTTTGTTTCAAAAAGGCGTCTACAGCACCCGGTGTTCCCAGGCGGTCACCCATCCAAGTACTCACCGGGCCCGACGTTGCTTAACTTCAGTGATCGGACGAGAACTGGTGTTTTCAACGTGGTGTGGCCGTAGACGAGAGATGGTGACGAAATGCCGTAGTTGTGCCTACCGAGTTGACCCGATACTTAGTCACCGAATGTTTCAAAAAGGCGTCTACAGCACCCGGTGTTCCCAGGCGGTCACCCATCCAAGTACTCACCGGGCCCGACGTTGCTTAACTTCAGTGATCGGACGAGAACTGGTGTTTTCAACGTGGTGTGGCCGTAGACGAGAGAAGGTGACGAAACTGCGTAGTTGTGCCTACCGAATTGACCCGATACTTAGTCTCAGTTTGTTTCAAAAAGGCGTCTACAGCACCCGGTGTTCCCAGGCGGTCACCCATCCAAGTACTCACCGGGCCCGACGTTGCTTAACTTCAGTGATCGGACGAGAACTGGTGTTTTCAACGTGGTGTGGCCGTAGACGAGAGATGGTGACGAAATGCCGTAGTTGTGCCCACCGAATTGACCCGATACTTAGTCACCGAATGTTTCAAAAAGGCGTCTACAGCACCCGGTGTTCCCAGGCGGTCACCCATCCAAGTACTCACCGGGCCCGACGTTGCTTAACTTCAGTGATCGGACGAGAACTGGTGTTTTCAACGTGGTGTGGCCGTAGACGAGAGATGGTGACGAAATGCCGTAGTTGTGCCCACCGAATTGACCCGATACTTAGTCACCGAATGTTTCAAAAAGGCGTCTACAGCACCCGGTGTTCCCAGGCGGTCACCCATCCAAGGACTCACCGGGCCCGACGTTGCTTAACTTCAGTGATCGGACGAGAACTGGTGTTTTCAACGTGGTGTGGCCGTAGACGAGAGAAGGTGACGAAACTGCGTAGTTGTGCCTACCGAATTGACCCGATACTTAGTCTCAGTTTGTTTCAAAAAGGCGTCTACAGCACCCGGTGTTCCCAGGCGGTCACCCATCCAAGTACTCACCGGGCCCGACGTTGCTTAACTTCAGTGATCGGACGAGAACTGGTGTTTTCAACGTGGTGTGGCCGTAGACGAGAGATGGTGACGAAATGCCGTAGTTGTGCCTACCGAGTTGACCCGATACTTAGTCACCGAATGTTTCAAAAAGGCGTCTACAGCACCCGGTGTTCCCAGGCGGTCACCCATCCAAGTACTCACCGGGCCCGACGTTGCTTAACTTCAGTGATCGGACGAGAACTGGTGTTTTCAACGTGGTGTGGCCGTAGACGAGAGAAGGTGACGAAACTGCGTAGTTGTGCCTACCGAATTGACCCGATACTTAGTCTCAGTTTGTTTCAAAAAGGCGTCTACAGCACCCGGTGTTCCCAGGCGGTCACCCATCCAAGTACTTACCGGGCCCGACGTTGCTTAACTTCAGTGATCGGACGAGAACTGGTGTTTTCAACGTGGTGTGGCCGTAGACGAGAGATGGTGACGAAATGCCGTAGTTGTGCCTACCGAATTGACCCGATACTTAGTCACCGAATGTTTCAAAAAGGCGTCTACAGCACCCGGTGTTCCCAGGCGGTCACCCATCCAAGTACTCACCGGGCCCGACGTTGCTTAACTTCAGTGATCGGACGAGAACTGGTGTTTTCAACGTGGTGTGGCCGTAGACGAGAGAAGGTGACGAAACTGCGTAGTTGTGCCTACCGAATTGACCCGATACTTAGTCTCAGTTTGTTTCAAAAAGGCGTCTACAGCACCCGGTGTTCCCAGGCGGTCACCCATCCAAGTACTCACCGGGCCCGACGTTGCTTAACTTCAGTGATCGGACGAGAACTGGTGTTTTCAACGTGGTGTGGCCGTAGACGAGAGATGGTGACGAAATGCCGTAGTTGTGCCCACCGAATTGACCCGATACTAAGTCACCGAATGTTTCAAAAAGGCGTCTACAGCACCCGGTGTTCCCAGGCGGTCACCCATCCAAGTACTCACCGGGCCCGACGTTGCTTAACTTCAGTGATCGGACGAGAACTGGTGTTTTCAACGTGGTGTGGCCGTAGACGAGAGAAGGTGACGAAACTGCGTAGTTGTGCCTACCGAATTGACCCGATACTTAGTCTCAGTTTGTTTCAAAAAGGCGTCTACAGCACCCGGTGTTCCCAGGCGGTCACCCATGCAAGTACTCACCGGGCCCGACGTTGCTTAACTTCAGTGATCGGACGAGAACTGGTGTTTTCAACGTGGTGTGGCCGTAGACGAGAGATGGTGACGAAATGCCGTAGTTGTGCCCACCGAATTGACCCGATACTTAGTCACCGAATGTTTCAAAAAGGCGTCTACAGCACCCGGTGTTCCCAGGCGGTCACCCATCCAAGTACTCACCGGGCCCGACGTTGCTTAACTTCAGTGATCGGACGAGAACTGGTGTTTTCAACGTGGTGTGGCCGTAGACGAGAGATAGTGACGAAATGCCGTAGTTGTGCCTACCGAATTGACCCGATACTTAGTCACCGAATGTTTCAAAAAGGCGTCTACAGCACCCGGTGTTCCCAGGCGGTCACCCATCCAAGTACTCACCGGGCCCGACGTTGCTTAACTTCAGTGATCGGACGAGAACTGGTGTTTTCAACGTGGTGTGGCCGTAGACGAGAGAAGGTGACGAAACTGCGTAGTTGTGCCTACCGAATTGACCCGATACTTAGTCTCAGTTTGTTTCAAAAAGGCGTCTACAGCACCCGGTGTTCCCAGGCGGTCACCCATCCAAGTACTCACCGGGCACGACGTTGCTTAACTTCAGTGATCGGACGAGAACTGGTGTTTTCAACGTGGTGTGGCCGTAGACGAGAGATGGTGACGAAATGCCGTAGTTGTGCCTACCGAATTGACCCGATACTTAGTCACCGAATGTTTCAAAAAGGCGTCTACAGCACCCGGTGTTCCCAGGCGGTCACCCATCCAAGTACTCACCGGGCCCGACGTTGCTTAACTTCAGTGATCGGACGAGAACTGGTGTTTTCAACGTGGTGTGGCCGTAGACGAGAGAAGGTGACGAAACTGCGTAGTTGTGCCTACCGAATTGAGCCGATACTTAGTCTCAGTTTGTTTCAAAAAGGCGTCTACAGCACCCGGTGTTCCCAGGCGGTCACCCATCCAAGGACTCACCGGGCCCGACGTTGCTTAACTTCAGTGATCGGACGAGAACTGGTGTTTTCAACGTGGTGTGGCCGTAGACGAGAGAAGGTGACGAAACTGCGTAGTTGTGCCTACCGAATTGACCCGATACTTAGTCTCAGTTTGTTTCAAAAAGGCGTCTACAGCACCCGGTGTTCCCAGGCGGTCACCCATCCAAGTACTCACCGGGCCCGACGTTGCTTAACTTCAGTGATCGGACGAGAACTGGTGTTTTCAACGTGGTGTGGCCGTAGACGAGAGATGGTGACGAAATGCCGTAGTTGTGCCTACCGAGTTGACCCGATACTTAGTCACCGAATGTTTCAAAAAGGCGTCTACAGCACCCGGTGTTCCCAGGCGGTCACCCATCCAAGTACTCACCGGGCCCGACGTTGCTTAACTTCAGTGATCGGACGAGAACTGGTGTTTTCAACGTGGTGTGGCCGTAGACGAGAGAAGGTGACGAAACTGCGTAGTTGTGCCTACCGAATTGACCCGATACTTAGTCTCAGTTTGTTTCAAAAAGGCGTCTACAGCACCCGGTGTTCCCAGGCGGTCACCCATCCAAGTACTCACCGGGCCCGACGTTGCTTAACTTCAGTGATCGGACGAGAACTGGTGTTTTCAACGTGGTGTGGCCGTAGACGAGAGATGGTGACGAAATGCCGTAGTTGTGCCTACCGAATTGACCCGATACTTAGTCACCGAATGTTTCAAAAAGGCGTCTACAGCACCCGGTGTTCCCAGGCGGTCACCCATCCAAGTACTCACCGGGCCCGACGTTGCTTAACTTCAGTGATCGGACGAGAACTGGTGTTTTCAACGTGGTGTGGCCGTAGACGAGAGAAGGTGACGAAACTGCGTAGTTGTGCCTACCGAATTGACCCGATACTTAGTCTCAGTTTGTTTCAAAAGGGCGTCTACAGCACCCGGTGTTCCCAGGCGGTCACCCATCCAAGTACTCACCGGGCCCGACGTTGCTTAACTTCAGTGATCGGACGAGAACTGGTGTTTTCAACGTGGTGTGGCCGTAGACGAGAGATGGTGACGAAATGCCGTAGTTGTGCCCACCGAATTGACCCGATACTAAGTCACCGAATGTTTCAAAAAGGCGTCTACAGCACCCGGTGTTCCCAGGCGGTCACCCATCCAAGTACTCACCGGGCCCGACGTTGCTTAACTTCAGTGATCGGACGAGAACTGGTGTTTTCAACGTGGTGTGGCCGTAGACGAGAGAAGGTGACGAAACTGCGTAGTTGTGCCTACCGAATTGACCCGATACTTAGTCTCAGTTTGTTTCAAAAAGGCGTCTACAGCACCCGGTGTTCCCAGGCGGTCACCCATGCAAGTACTCACCGGGCCCGACGTTGCTTAACTTCAGTGATCGGACGAGAACTGGTGTTTTCAACGTGGTGTGGCCGTAGACGAGAGATGGTGACGAAATGCCGTAGTTGTGCCCACCGAATTGACCCGATACTTAGTCACCGAATGTTTCAAAAAGGCGTCTACAGCACCCGGTGTTCCCAGGCGGTCACCCATCCAAGTACTCACCGGGCCCGACGTTGCTTAACTTCAGTGATCGGACGAGAACTGGTGTTTTCAACGTGGTGTGGCCGTAGACGAGAGATAGTGACGAATTGCCGTAGTTGTGCCTACCGAATTGACCCGATACTTAGTCACCGAATGTTTCAAAAAGGCGTCTACAGCACCCGGTGTTCCCAGGCGGTCACCCATCCAAGTACTCACCGGGCCCGACGTTGCTTAACTTCAGTGATCGGACGAGAACTGGTGTTTTCAACGTGGTGTGGCCGTAGACGAGAGAAGGTGACGAAACTGCGTAGTTGTGCCTACCGAATTGACCCGATACTTAGTCTCAGTTTGTTTCAAAAAGGCGTCTACAGCACCCGGTGTTCCCAGGCGGTCACCCATCCAAGTACTCACCGGGCACGACGTTGCTTAACTTCAGTGATCGGACGAGAACTGGTGTTTTCAACGTGGTGTGGCCGTAGACGAGAGATGGTGACGAAATGCCGTAGTTGTGCCTACCGAATTGACCCGATACTTAGTCACCGAATGTTTCAAAAAGGCGTCTACAGCACCCGGTGTTCCCAGGCGGTCACCCATCCAAGTACTCACCGGGCCCGACGTTGCTTAACTTCAGTGATCGGACGAGAACTGGTGTTTTCAACGTGGTGTGGCCGTAGACGAGAGAAGGTGACGAAACTGCGTAGTTGTGCCTACCGAATTGACCCGATACTTAGTCTCAGTTTGTTTCAAAAAGGCGTCTACAGCACCCGGTGTTCCCAGGCGGTCACCCATCCAAGTATTCACCGGGCCCGACGTTGCTTAACTTCAGTGATCGGACGAGAACTGGTGTTTTCAACGTGGTGTGGCCGTAGACGAGAGATGGTGACGAAATGCCGTAGTTGTGCCCACCGAATTGACCCGATACTTAGTCACCGAATGTTTCAAAAAGGCGTCTACAGCACCCGGTGTTCCCAGGCGGTCAACCATCCAAGTACTCACCGGGCCCGACGTTGCTTAACTTCAGTGATCGGACGAGAACTGGTGTTTTCAACGTGGTGTGGCCGTAGACGAGACATGGTGACGAAATGCCGTAGTTGTGCCCACCGAATTGACCCGATACTTAGTCACCGAATGTTTCAAAAAGGCGTCTACAGCACCCGGTGTTCCCAGGCGGTCACCCATCCAAGTACTCACCGGGCCCGACGTTGCTTAACTTCAGTGATCGGACGAGAACTAGTGTTTTCAACGTGGTGTGGCCGTAGACGAGAGATGGTGACAAAATGCCGTAGTTGTGCCCACCGAATTGACCCGATACTTAGTCACCGAATGTTTCAAAAAGGCGTCTACAGCACCCGGTGTTCCCAGGCGGTCACCCATCCAAGTACTCACCGGGCCCGACGTTGCTTAACTTCAGTGATCGGACGAGAACTGGTGTTTTCAACGTGGTGTGGCCGTAGACGAGAGAAGGTGACGAAACTGCGTAGTTGTGCCTACCGAATTGACCCGATACTTAGTCTCAGTTTGTTTCAAAAAGGCGTCTACAGCACCCGGTGTTCCCAGGCGGTCACCCATCCAAGTACTCACCGGGCCCGACGTTGCTTAACTTCAGTGATCGGACGAGAACTGGTGTTTTCAACGTGGTGTGGCCGTAGACGAGAGATGGTGACGAAATGCCGTAGTTGTGCCCACCGAATTGACCCGATACTTAGTCACCGAATGTTTCAAAAATGCGTCTACAGCACCCGGTGTTCCCAGGCGGTCACCCATCCAAGTACTCACCGGGCCCGACGTTGCTTAACTTCAGTGATCGGACGAGAACTGGTGTTTTCAACGTGGTGTGGCCGTAGACGAGAGAAGGTGACGAAACTGCGTAGTTGTGCCTACCGAATTGACCCGATACTTAGTCTCAGTTTGTTTCAAAAAGGCGTCTACAGCACCCGGTGTTCCCAGGCGGTCACCCATCCAAGTACTCACCGGGCCCGACGTTGCTTAACTTCAGTGATCGGACGAGAACTGGTGTTTTCAACGTGGTGTGGCCGTAGACGAGAGATGGTGACAAAATGCCGTAGTTGTGCCCACCGAATTGACCCGATACTTAGTCACCGAATGTTTCAAAAAGGCGTCTACAGCACCCGGTGTTCCCAGGCGGTCACCCATCCAAGTACTCACCGGGCCCGACGTTGCTTAACTTCAGTGATCGGACGAGAACTGGTGTTTTCAACGTGGTGTGGCCGTAGACGAGAGAAGGTGACGAAACTGCGTAGTTGTGCCTACCGAATTGACCCGATACTTAGTCTCCGTTTGTTTCAAAAAGGCGTCTACAGCACCCGGTGTTCCCAGGCGGTCACCCATCCAAGTACTCACCGGGCCCGACGTTGCTTAACTTCAGTGATCGGACGAGAACTGGTGTTTTCAACGTGGTGTGGCCGTAGACGAGAGATGGTGACGAAATGCCGTAGTTGTGCCCACCGAATTGACCCGATACTTAGTCACCGAATGTTTCAAAAAGGCGTCTACAGCACCCGGTGTTCCCAGGCGGTCACCCATCCAAGTACTCACCGGGCCCGACGTTGCTTAACTTCAGTGATCGGACGAGAACTGGTGTTTTCAACGTGGTGTGGCCGTAGACGAGAGAAGGTGACGAAACTGCGTAGTTGTGCCTACCGAATTGACCCGATACTTAGTCTCAGTTTGTTTCAAAAAGGCGTTTACAGCACCCGGTGTTCCCAGGCGGTCACCCATCCAAGTACTCACCGGGCCCGACGTTGCTTAACTTCAGTGATCGGACGAGAACTGGTGTTTTCAACGTGGTGTGGCCGTAGACGAGAGATGGTGACGAAATGCCGTAGTTGTGCCCACCGAATTGACCCGATACTTAGTCACCGAATGTTTCAAAAAGGCGTCTACAGCACCCGGTGTTCCCAGGCGGTAACCCATCCAAGTACTCACCGGGCCCGACGTTGCTTAACTTCAGTGATCGGACGAGAACTGGTGTTTTCAACGTGGTGTGGGCGTAGACGAGAGAAGGTGACGAAACTGCGTAGTTGTGCCTACCGAATTGACCCGATACTTAGTCTCAGTTTGTTTCAAAAAGGCGTCTACAGCACCCGGTGTTCCCAGGCGGTCACCCATCCAAGTACTCACCGGGCCCGACGTTGCTTAACTTCAGTGATCGGACGAGAACTGGTGTTTTCAACGTGGTGTGGCCGTAGACGAGAGATGGTGACGAAATGCCGTAGTTGTGCCCACCGAATTGACCCGATACTTAGTCACCGAATGTTTCAAAAAAGGCGTCTACAGCACCCGGTGTTCCCAGGCGGTCACCCATCCAAGTACTCACCGGGCCCGACGTTGCTTAACTTCAGTGATCGGACGAGAACTGGTGTTTTCAACGTGGTGTGGCCGTAGACGAGAGAAGGTGACGAAACTGCGTAGTTGTGCCTACCGAATTGACCCGATACTTAGTCTCAGTTTGTTTCAAAAAGGCGTCTACAGCACCCGGTGTTCCCAGGCGGTCACCCATCCAAGTACTCACCGGGCCCGACGTTGCTTAACTTCAGTGATCGGACGAGAACTGGTGTTTTCAACGTGGTGTGGCCGTAGACGAGAGATGGTGACGAAATGCCGTAGTTGTGCCCACCGAATTGACCCGATACTTAGTCACCGAATGTTTCAAAAAGGCGTCTACAGCACCCGGTGTTCCCAGGCGGTCACCCATCCAAGTACTCACCGGGCCCGACGTTGCTTAACTTCAGTGATCGGACGAGAACTGGTGTTTTCAACGTGGTGTGGCCGTAGACGAGAGAAGGTGACGAAACTGCGTAGTTGTGCCTACCGAATTGACCCGATACTTCGTCTCAGTTTGTTTCAAAAAGACGTCAACAGCACCCGGTGTTCCCAGGCGGTCACCCATCCAAGTACTCACCGGGCCCGACGTTGCTTAACTTCAGTGATCGGACGAGAACTGGTGTTTTCAACGTGGTGTGGCCGTAGACGAGAGATGGTGACGAAATGCCGTAGTTGTGCCCACCGAATTGACCCTATACTTAGTCACCGAATGTTTCAAAAAGGCGTCTACAGCACCCGGTGTTCCCAGGCGGTCACCCATCCAAGTACTCACCGGGCCCGACGTTGCTTAACTTCAGTGATCGGACGAGAACTGGTGTTTTCAACGTGGTGTGGCCGTAGACGAGAGAAGGTGACGAAACTGCGTAGTTGTGCCTACCGAATTGACCCGATACTTAGTCTCAGTTTGTTTCAAAAAGGCGTCTACAGCACCCGGTGTTCCCAGGCGGTCACCCATCCAAGTACTCACCGGGCCCGACGTTGCTTAACTTCAGTGATCGGACGAGAACTGGTGTTTTCAACGTGGTGTGGCCGTAGACGAGAGATGGTGACGAAATGCCGTAGTTGTGCCCACCGAATTGACCCGATACTTAGTCACCGAATGTTTCAAAAAGGCGTCTACAGCACCCGGTGTTCCCAGGCGGTCACCCATCCAAGTACTCACCGGGCCCGACGTTGCTTAACTTCAGTGATCGGACGAGAACTGGTGTTTTCAACGTGGTGTGGCCGTAGACGAGAGAAGGTGACGAAACTGCGTAGTTGTGCCTACCGAATTGACCCGATACTTAGTCTCAGTTTGTTTCAAAAAGGCGTCTACAGCACCCGGTGTTCCCAGGCGGTCACCAATCCAAGTACTCACCGGGCCCGACGTTGCTTAACTTCAGTGATCGGACGAGAACTGGTGTTTTCAACGTGGTGTGGCCGTAGACGAGAGATGGTGACGAAATGCCGTAGTTGTGCCCACCGAATTGACCCGATACTTAGTCACCGAATGTTTCAAAAAGGCGTCTACAGCACCCGGTGTTCCCAGGCGGTCACCCATCCAAGTACTCACCGGGCCCGACGTTGCTTAACTTCAGTGATCGGACGAGAACTGGTGTTTTCAACGTGGTGTGGCCGTAGACGAGAGAAGGTGACGAAACTGCGTAGTTGTGCCTACCGAATTGACCCGATACTTAGTCTCAGTTTGTTTCAAAAAGGCGTCTACAGCACCCGGTGTTCCCAGGCGGTCACCCATCCAAGTACTCACCGGGCCCGACGTTGCTTAACTTCAGTGATCGGACGAGAACTGGTGTTTTCAACGTGGTGTGGCCGTAGACGAGAGATGGTGACGAAATGCCGTAGTTGTGCCCACCGAATTGACCCGATACTTAGTCACCGAATGTTTCAAAAAGGCGTCTACAGCACCCGGTGTTCCCAGGCGGTCACCCATCCAAGTACTCACCGGGCCCGACGTTGCTTAACTTCAGTGATCGGACGAGAACTGGTGTTTTCAACGTGGTGTGGCCGTAGACGAGAGAAGGTGACGAAACTGCTTAGTTGTGCCTACCGAATTGACCCGATACTTAGTCTCAGTTTGTTTCAAAAAGGCGTCTACAGCAACCGGTGTTCCCAGGCGGTCACCCATCCAAGTACTCACCGGGCCCGACGTTGCTTAACTTCAGTGATCGGACGAGAACTGGTGTTTTCAACGTGGTGTGGCCGTAGACGAGAGATGGTGACGAAATGCCGTAGTTGTGCCCACCGAATTGACCCGATACTTAGTCACCGAATGTTTCAAAAAGGCGTCTACAGCACCCGGTGTTCCCAGGCGGTCACCCATCCAAGTACTCACCGGGCCCGACGTTGCTTAACTTCAGTGATCGGACGAGAACTGGTGTTTTCAACGTGGTGTGGCCGTAGACGAGAGAAGGTGACGAAACTGCGTAGTTGTGCCTACCGAATTGACCCGATACTTAGTCTCAGTTTGTTTCAAAAAGGCGTCTACAGCACCCGGTGTTCCCAGGCGGTCACCCATCCAAGTACTCACCGGGCCCGACGTTGCTTAACTTCAGTGATCGGACGAGAACTGGTGTTTTCAACGTGGTGTGGCCGTAGACGAGAGATGGTGACGAAATGCCGTAGTTGTGCCCACCGAATTGACCCGATACTTAGTCACCGAATGTTTCAAAAAGGCGTCTACAGCACCCGGTGTTCCCAGGCGGTCACCCATCCAAGTACTCACCGGGCCCGACGTTGCTTAACTTCAGTGATCGGACGAGAACTGGTGTTTTCAACGTGGTGTGGCCGTAGACGAGAGAAGGTGACGAAACTGCGTAGTTGTGCCTACCGAATTGACCCGATACTTAGTCTCAGTTTGTTTCAAAAAGGCATCCGGTGTTCCCAGGCGGTCACCCATCCAAGTACTCACCGGGCCCGACGTTGCTTAACTTCAGTGATCGGACGAGAACTGGTGTTTTCAACGTGGTGTGGCCGTAGACGAGAGATGGTGACAAAATGCCGTAGTTGTGCCCACCGAATTGACCCGATACTTAGTCACCGAATGTTTCAAAAAGGCGTCTACAGCACCCGGTGTTCCCAGGCGGTCACCCATCCAAGTACTCACCGGGCCCGACGTTGCTTAACTTCAGTGATCGGACGAGAACTGGTGTTTTCAACGTGGTGTGGCCGTAGACGAGAGAAGGTGACGAAACTGCGTAGTTGTGCCTACCGAATTGACCCGATACTTAGTCTCAGTTTGTTTCAAAAAGGCGTCTACAGCACCCGGTGTTCCCAGGCGGTCACCCATCCAAGTACTCACCGGGCCCGACGTTGCTTAACTTCAGTGATCGGACGAGAACTGGTGTTTTCAACGTGGTGTGGCCGTAGACGAGAGAAGGTGACGAAACTGCGTAGTTGTGCCTACCGAATTGACCCGATACTTAGTCTCAGTTTGTTTCAAAAAGGCGTCTACAGCACCCGGTGTTCCCAGGCGGTCACCCATCCAAGTACTCACCGGGCCCGACGTTGCTTAACTTCAGTGATCGGACGAGAACTGGTGTTTTCAACGTGGTGTGGCCGTAGACGAGAGAAGGTGACGAAACTGCGTAGTTGTGCCTACCGAATTGACCCGATACTTAGTCTCAGTTTGTTTCAAAAAGGCGTCTACAGCACCCGGTGTTCCCAGGTGGTCACCCATCCAAGTACTCACCGGGCCCGACGTTGCTTAACTTCAGTGATCGGACGAGAACTGGTGTTTTCAACGTGGTGTGGCCGTAGACGAGAGATGGTGACGAAATGCCGTAGTTGTGCCCACCGAATTGACCCGATACTTAGTCACCGAATGTTTCAAAAAGGCGTCTACAGCACCCGGTGTTCCCAGGCGGTCACCCATCCAAGTACTCACCGGGCCCGACGTTGCTTAACTTCAGTGATCGGACGAGAACTGGTGTTTTCAACGTGGTGTGGCCGTAGACGAGAGAAGGTGACGAAACTGCGTAGTTGTGCCTACCGAATTGACCCGATACTTAGTCTCAGTTTGTTTCAAAAAGGCGTCTACAGCACCCGGTGTTCCCAGGCGGTCACCCATGCAAGTACTCACCGGGCCCGACGTTGCTTAACTTCAGTGATCGGACGAGAACTGGTGTTTTCAACGTGGTGTGGCCGTAGACGAGAGATGGTGACGAAATGCCGTAGTTGTGCCCACCGAATTGACCCGATACTTAGTCACCGAATGTTTCAAAAAGGCGTCTACAGCACCCGGTGTTCCCAGGCGGTCACCCATGCAAGTACTCACCGGGCCCGACGTTGCTTAACTTCAGTGATCGGACGAGAACTGGTGTTTTCAACGTGGTGTGGCCGTAGACGAGAGAAGGTGACGAAACTGCGTAGTTGTGCCTACCGAATTGACCCGATACTTAGTCTTAGTTTGTTTCAAAAAGGCGTCTACAGCACCCGGTGTTCCCAGGCGGTCACCCATCCAAGTACTCACCGGGCCCGACGTTGCTTAACTTCAGTGATCGGACGAGAACTGGTGTTTTCAACGTGGTGTGGCCGTAGACGAGAGATGGTGACGAAATGCCGTAGTTGTGCCCACCGAATTGACCCGATACTTAGTCACCGAATGTTTCAAAAAGGCGTCTACAGCACCCGGTGTTCCGAGGCGGTCACCCATCCAAGTACTCACCGGGCCCGACGTTGCTTAACTTCAGTGATCGGACGAGAACTGGTGTTTTCAACGTGGTGTGGCCGTAGACGAGAGATGGTGACGAAATGCCGTAGTTGTGCCCACCGAATTGACCCGATACTTAGTCACCGAATGTTTCAAAAAGGCGTCTACAGCACCCGGTGTTCCCAGGGGGTCACCCATCCAAGTACTCACCGGGCCCGACGTTGCTTAACTTCAGTGATCGGACGAGAACTGGTGTTTTCAACGTGGTGTGGCCGTAGACGAGAGAAGGTGACGAAACTGCGTAGTTGTGCCTACCGAATTGACCCGATACTTAGTCTCAGTTTGTTTCAAAAAGGCGTCTACAGCACCCGGTGTTCCCAGGCGGTCACCCATCCAAGTACTCACCGGGCCCGACGTTGCTTAACTTCAGTGATCGGACGAGAACTGGTGTTTTCAACGTGGTGTGGCCGTAGACGAGAGATGGTGACGAAATGCCGTAGTTGTGCCCACCGAATTGACCCGATACTTAGTCACCGAATGTTTCAAAAAG
The DNA here is from genome assembly GCA_917208275.1 of Patella pellucida. Lineage (NCBI taxonomy): Eukaryota > Metazoa > Mollusca > Gastropoda > Patellidae > Patella > Patella pellucida. Next base: position 36,611,405 of record OU795044.1, read on the forward strand.
GCGTCTACAGCACCCGGTGTTCCCAGGCGGTCACCCATCCAAGTACTCACCGGGCCCGACGTTGCTTAACTTCAGTGATCGGACGAGAACTGGTGTTTTCAACGTGGTGTGGCCGTAGACGAGAGAAGGTGACGAAACTGCGTAGTTGTGCCTACCGAATTGACCCGATACTTAGTCTCAGTTTGTTTCAAAAAGGCGTCTACAGCACCCGGTGTTCCCAGGCGGTCACCCATCCAAGTACTCACCGGGCCCGACGTTGCTTAACTTCAGTGATCGGACGAGAACTGGTGTTTTCAACGTGGTGTGGCCGTAGACGAGAGATGGTGACGAAATGCCGTAGTTGTGCCCACCGAATTGACCCGATACTTAGTCACCGAATGTTTCAAAAAGGCGTCTACAGCACCCGGTGTTCCCAGGCGGTCACCCATCCAAGTACTCACCGGGCCCGACGTTGCTTAACTTCAGTGATCGGACGAGAACTGGTGTTTTCAACGTGGTGTGGCCGTAGACGAGAGAAGGTGACGAAACTGCGTAGTTGTGCCTACCGAATTGACCCGATACTTAGTCTCAGTTTGTTTCAAAAAGGCGTCTACAGCACCCGGTGTTCCCAGGCGGTCACCCATCCAAGTACTCACCGGGCCCGACGTTGCTTAACTTCAGTGATCGGACGAGAACTGGTGTTTTCAACGTGGTGTGGCCGTAGACGAGAGATGGTGACGAAATGCCGTAGTTGTGCCCACCGAATTGACCCGATACTTAGTCACCGAATGTTTCAAAAAGGCGTCTACAGCACCCGGTGTTCCCAGGCGGTCACCCATCCAAGTACTCACCGGGCCCGACGTTGCTTAACTTCAGTGATCGGACGAGAACTGGTGTTTTCAACGTGGTGTGGCCGTAGACGAGAGAAGGTGACGAAACTGCGTAGTTGTGCCTACCGAATTGACCCGATACTTAGTCTCAGTTTGTTTCAAAAAGGCGTCTACAGCACCCGGTGTTCCCAGGCGGTCACCCATCCAAGTACTCACCGGGCCCGACGTTGCTTAACTTCAGTGATCGGACGAGAACTGGTGTTTTCAACGTGGTGTGGCCGTAGACGAGAGATGGTGACGAAATGCCGTAGTTGTGCCCACCGAATTGACCCGATACTTAGTCACCGAATGTTTCAAAAAGGCGTCTACAGCACCCGGTGTTCCCAGGCGGTCACCCATCCAAGTACTCACCGGGCCCGACGTTGCTTAACTTCAGTGATCGGACGAGAACTGGTGTTTTCAACGTGGTGTGGCCGTAGACGAGAGAAGGTGACGAAACTGCGTAGTTGTGCCTACCGAATTGACCCGATACTTAGTCTCAGTTTGTTTCAAAAAGGCGTCTACAGCACCCGGTGTTCCCAGGCGGTCACCCATCCAAGTACTCACCGGGCCCGACGTTGCTTAACTTCAGTGATCGGACGAGAACTGGTGTTTTCAACGTGGTGTGGCCGTAGACGAGAGATGGTGACGAAATGCCGTAGTTGTGCCCACCGAATTGACCCGATACTTAGTCACCGAATGTTTCAAAAAGGCGTCTACAGCACCCGGTGTTCCCAGGCGGTCACCCATCCAAGTACTCACCGGGCCCGACGTTGCTTAACTTCAGTGATCGGACGAGAACTGGTGTTTTCAACGTGGTGTGGCCGTACACGAGAGAAGGTGACGAAACTGCGTAGTTGTGCCTACCGAATTGACCCGATACTTAGTCTCAGTTTGTTTCAAAAAGGCGTCTACAGCACCCGGTGTTCCCAGGCGGTAACCCATCCAAGTACTCACCGGGCCCGACGTTGCTTAACTTCAGTGATCGGACGAGAACTGGTGTTTTCAACGTGGTGTGGCCGTAGACGAGAGATGGTGACGAAATGCCGTAGTTGTGCCCACCGAATTGACCCGATACTTAGTCACCGAATGTTTCAAAAAGGCGTCTACAGCACCCGGTGTTCCCAGGCGGTCACCCATCCAAGTACTCACCGGGCCCGACGTTGCTTAACTTCAGTGATCGGACGAGAACTGGTGTTTTCAACGTGGTGTGGCCGTAGACGAGAGAAGGTGACGAAACTGCGTAGTTGTGCCTACCGAATTGACCCGATACTTAGTCTCAGTTTGTTTCAAAAAGGCGTCTACAGCACCCGGTGTTCCCAGGCGGTCACCCATCCAAGTACTCACCGGGCCCGACGTTGCTTAACTTCAGTGATCGGACGAGAACTGGTGTTTTCAACGTGGTGTGGCCGTAGACGAGAGATGGTGACGAAATGCCGTAGTTGTGCCCACCGAATTGAGACGATACTTAGTCACCGAATGTTTCAAAAAGGCGTCTACAGCACCAGGTGTTCCCAGGCGGTCACCCATCCAAGTACTCACCGGGCCCGACGTTGCTTAACTTCAGTGATCGGACGAGAACTGGTGTTTTCAACGTGGTGTGGCCGTAGACGAGAGAAGGTGACGAAACTGCGTAGTTGTGCCTACCGAATTGACCCGATACTTAGTCTCAGTTTGTTTCAAAAAGGCGTCTACAGCACCCGGTGTTCCCAGGCGGTCACCCATCCAAGTACTCACCGGGCCCGACGTTGCTTAACTTCAGTGATCGGACGAGAACTGGTGTTTTCAACGTGGTGTGGCCGTAGACGAGAGAAGGTGACGAAACTGCGTAGTTGTGCCTACCGAATTGACCCGATACTTAGTCTCAGTTTGTTTCAAAAAGGCGTCTACAGCACCCGGTGTTCCCAGGCGGTCACCCATCCAAGTACTCACCGGGCCCGACGTTGCTTAACTTCAGTGATCGGACGAGAACTGGTGTTTTCAACGTGGTGTGGCCGTAGACGAGAGATGGTGACGAAATGCCGTAGTTGTGCCCACCGAATTGACCCGATACTTAGTCACCGAATGTTTCAAAAAGGCGTCTACAGCACCCGGTGTTCCCAGGCGGTCACCCATCCAAGTACTCACCGGGCCCGACGTTGCTTAACTTCAGTGATCGGACGAGAACTGGTGTTTTCAACGTGGTGTGGCCGTAGACGAGAGAAGGTGACGAAACTGCGTAGTTGTGCCTACCGAATTGACCCGATACTTAGTCTCAGTTTGTTTCAAAAAGGCGTCTACAGCACCCGGTGTTCCCAGGCGGTCACCCATCCAAGTACTCACCGGGCCCGACGTTGCTTAACTTCAGTGATCGGACGAGAACTGGTGTTTTCAACGTGGTGTGGCCGTAGACGAGAGATGGTGACGAAATGCCGTAGTTGTGCCCACCGAATTGAGACGATACTTAGTCACCGAATGTTTCAAAAAGGCGTCTACAGCACCCGGTGTTCCCAGGCGGTCACCCATCCAAGTACTCACCGGGCCCGACGTTGCTTAACTTCAGTGATCGGACGAGAACTGGTGTTTTCAACGTGGTGTGGCCGTAGACGAGAGAAGGTGACGAAACTGCGTAGTTGTGCCTACCTAATTGACCCGATACTTAGTCTCAGTTTGTTTCAAAAAGGCGTCTACAGCACCCGGTGTTCCCAGGCGGTCACCCATCCAAGTACTCACCGGGCCCGACGTTGCTTAACTTCAGTGATCGGACGAGAACTGGTGTTTTCAACGTGGTGTGGCCGTAGACGAGAGAAGGTGACGAAACTGCGTAGTTGTGCCTACCGAATTGACCCGATACTTAGTCTCAGTTTGTTTCAAAAAGGCGTCTACAGCACCCGGTGTTCCCAGGCGGTCACCCATCCAAGTACTCACCGGGCCCGACGTTGCTTAACTTCAGTGATCGGACGAGAACTGGTGTTTTCAACGTGGTGTGGCCGTAGACGAGAGAAGGTGACGAAACTGCGTAGTTGTGCCTACCGAATTGACCCGATACTTAGTCTCAGTTTGTTTCAAAAAGGCGTCTACAGCACCCGGTGTTCCCAGGCGGTCACCCATCCAAGTACTCACCGGGCCCGACGTTGCTTAACTTCAGTGATCGGACGAGAACTGGTTTTTTTTTTTTTTTTTTTTTTTTTTTTTTAATAAATTTATTCATTTAAAATTGATTACAAATATCACAGAGTTTGCTAAATAATAAAAAATAATAATATCAAAGTGGCGATATAATTGTCTAAAAAAGGATACAATAATTGAGGACAACAGTGATGTTAATGCATTTACGAAAATCCTAAAAATATTTTCACTGCATCAACAATAATAAATATTTGTGTTCCAAAGTAATATTTCATAGACTAACCAAAATCAAGTTGTATGATATCATCATCTTGCTTTATAAAAGGATTAAAATTAAAAGTCCTTAAAAAGAAGTATGAACCTTTCATATATCTTATGTATAACAAATGTTTCGTGAATATTTTTACAAACAAAGTAAATAAATCAACATTCGTTCTATTTCTATTAAAGTTTATTCTCCGCCTTGTTACTGCTAACCTTAAACTTGAAAACATTAAGATCAGAAAGGCATTATGTTCAGTCTTACTGACCGGATAACCAAATATAACCCATTCCTTGACCTGTGACTGCTCAAAGCCAGTATCCAACAACAGAGTTGTCAGTATGTCAAATATTTTTGTTAGAAATGACTGCAGGGTAGGACACTCATAAAACATATGCACAATAGTTTCACTTGAGGAACCGCTACACATCTCGCAATAAGGAGCGCTGATCAGATTGGCAATATATTTTCTACTATTGGTCCAAAGGATGTGATGAACAATTGAAAAGTCATTATCGATCATTTCCGAACCTTTAACATTATAAAATACTGACTTCCATACTGAAGGCCAATTGGGTTCAAATCCTCTGGCATCCCAGTACTTATAACAAGATGGACTCTTAAATAATAACTCTCTCAAAACATCATAACACTTCTTAGAATTAAATGACGATACATACATTGGAGATGAATTGTGAACCATATGAAATTCATTGAATGCCTTAAACCTTTTACAGGTGGAATTAATCAAATTCTTCCAAGACTCTGGCATTGCGGCAAGGATACAATCATAAGCAGACTTTATTTCAGTGTTAGTAACATCTGGGAAAACTTGATTAACAATTTCAGATATAGCAATGTTTGGGAAAAATCCCGGAATGACAGAGTATACAATATCAGAACATTTGATTAACCCTGCTTCATTAAAAATAGATACATATTTCCTACTAAATTTAACTGGAATGTTCGGGTTATCAAAAAGGGGTTGATTAACAACAAAGTCAAATTCTTCAGAGACTATCCTCTCTCCTGAATTTATCTTATCCCAGGCTAACAGTAATTCACGATAGAACGCTGGTAATATGTTCAGATCTGAATTCTTGTATTTGATAAACAGTAATTCATAGGAGAGAGACAACTTTCGGTATAATCGTAGAAAGTAGACCATGAAGTACTTCCACGTGAAATCCAGTTCCGGATTAAGATATTTTGATAACCAGACGAGTCTGAAAGAATCTCGCCGAGTTTCAACAAGTGGCAAGTTTAAACCACCCTGATTTAAAGATCCTATTAATGTTGACGATTTGATGGCTGGTGGGCGATTTTTACCCCAAAGAAAACATGAAATAATATTTTGTATCTGCTTTAGGGCCCAGTCCGGAATACATATGATTCGCAAACAATACCACAAAAGAGAAAGACATAATGTTCTAATCACTACGACCTTTCCAATTAATGTAAGGGATCGACCAATCCAAAGATTAACAACCATTTGGAGCTTATTGATCTTACATTCCCAATTAAGACGTTCACATGTTTTCCGATCTGGACCAAGATATACACCTAAAATTAAAATACTGTCATTAATAATTTTCAATGGCATGTTTATATCCATGTCTGTAACATTAGCCGCTGTACCAGCGACCAGCAGTTCTGACTTCTCAATATTTATTTTGGCTCCAGACAAAGAACAGTACCTATCAATCGATTTAAATGCTTCATTAACAGAATCTAGATCTGATAACGTGAGAGTCATATCGTCCGCATGTTGAAACGTGAGAGCCGTCTTTTGACTGAATGGAACAGCAATTCCATGTACCTTATTATTTGACTTAATTAAACTATTGAGGGTCTGGACTGATAAAACATACAGAAGGGCAGCTACGGGACAACCCTGGCGTACCGATCTGGAGATAGGAAATGATGATGATATGTGCCCATTAACTTTCACCGAACTTCTAACACCATTGTATAAAATTTTTACATAATCAATAAACTGACGACCAAACCCCATGCATTCCATTAATTGAAAGAGATAGCTATGGGAGACACGATCAAAGGCTTTCATGGAATCTATCTTCAAGAGATACAATGGTAAACATTCGAGGTCAACATAATCCAAGATATCGCGAATGGCACATACATTAGTTGCTATATCACGACCCGGAATGCAAGACGATTGGTCTTCAGAAACAATAGATGACAGCACATGCTTAAGACGAAGTGCTAGGCATCTCGCCCAAATCTTATAATCGACATTTAAGAGACTAATTGGGCGATAGTTCTTCAAGTCCGATTTATCACCTTTTTTTTTGTAAAAGATGGATATCATTCCTCTTTTCATGGATGATGATAGTTCATTACTCGCGATAATTTCATTGATAACACATAAATAATCATCACACACGAGTTCCCAAAACGCTAGAAAGAATTCAACTGTGAGGCCATCTGGACCGGGAGATTTATTCTTAGACATTCCTATGAGGGAAGATAGAACTTCAGGTTTTGAAAACACTGAGTCGCAAACATCACGATCAGAGTCCGATAACTGTTCACTTGTAAGGTTACTAAGAGTCTCCACGTCATCAAGTACAGATTCATCGCGAGAATACAAATTAACATAAAATTGCCGAACACACTGCAAAATTTCATCCGGTTCAGTTGCACATGATCCATCTGGTCTGCGAATTTCTCTCACTACATTTGTTTGCTGGCGTTGTTTTTCAAGTTTAAGGAAATAGGCTGTACAACGATCTGAATCTAAAGAATCTCTAGCTTTAGATCGTAATATGGCACCCTGACATAAATGATTTTCATGGTCCCTCAAGTCAGATTCTATGTTAGCAAGAAGTACCTGGTCATATTGTAAACCCTGACCAGCTAGGGAATAAATATGATGCAATTGTTTCTGTAGGAACCAATAATGTTCCTTAGCCTTTGTTCGGACCTTAGCAGAATAGATAATTGATTCCTTTTTTATGTAGTATTTCAGATTGTCCCACCACAACAATATGTCAGATTGGTATAATGGACATTTCCTTCGCTCAATCAACAGATTTTCGATACGTTTTTTGTACATGAAATCAGTCAGGAGAGAATTGTTTAAGATCCAGCTACCCGGTCCTCTATCTATTGAGTTGAAATTAACATTTAACGAAACGAAGCTGTGATCACTTAAAGTTGTATGATTGATGAAACAATTGGAAAGGAAACGTTCAAGATCAGTGGACACAAAAATATAATCAATTCTAGATTGCTTAAGGACCCCGTCAACAAATTGTCTACGAGTATAACACCGTTTTTTTGGGTTAAAAAATCTCCAACTGTCTATAAGATTGAGGGCTAAAACAAAATTTGGCAGGGATTGTTTGGAAGCTCCAAAGCACGACATTGTCTTTGAGCGATCCATTGAACTATTCACAACATCGTTGAAATCGCCACAGATAATTAATGGACGGACATTAGCTAACTTCTTTTGAAGAACATCAAAAAACACCGAACGATCTTGCGGTGAGTTTGGTGCATATATGCTCACAATATCAAACTTTTCAGAATTACGTTCAAATCGACAATGAACGAAACGACCATGTGTATCAGCAGATACAAGCGTCACAAATCGAGAATATATATTTAAAAACTAAAATAGCACACCCTCTGCGTTGAGAGGTACCATCAACAGAATAAAACACTGACCCATCCCATAGGTGCTTGTAGTTTTCCACAAACGGTTGATCCCAAAATGTTTCTTGGATGCACAATATCCCTGCTGATAGTGAATTAGCTAACGCAAATAGGCTTTGCATTTTAGAAACATTACGGAGTCCGGCTACATTTATTGACAGAATTAACATTATAAAAATAGGGAGGTTATTTTTTGGCATTCTTTCCATATTTGAACACCCGCGTCTTTACTAAACTTTTTACAACCTCGGCTTTCGGATTGACTACCAATCGCCGCCTTCTTCTAGTAACTGATTTACCTGCAGTTTGTGTTATAAAACTAGCACTATCATTACCCTTACTGTCGACCCAGTCCGACTCTTCCACCAAAAGGTCACCATCGTCAACCAAAATATCTTCTGAACTAAACTCCTTAAATGTTCCATCAATAACAGATGACCCACTCGGGTTTATACTGTTGGCAGAACCAACAGTTGACACGATTCCAGTGTCATCATCAGACAAGTTAACATCCATACCTGTGCTACCAGTATCACCTTTATTATTATCTTTATCATCATTTCCCGTAAGTAAAAATTCACCATTTAGATTTTGTCCCTCGATATCGTGATTAACACTATCGCTTTCTTCAACGTCATCAGAAAACAAGGATGACTCCGTTATATTATCAACAGGTTTGTTAGGGACATCGGTTGCACCATGGTCCCACTGGGGAAGACATTCGCACTGTGACGAAGGAAACCTGCATCCTTCACAGAAAGACACAGTACAGTGACGTTGAATGTGACCCGGCGATTTACATCGTCGACATACCCTGCTCGGACAACCTGCCAACAGATGTTCATGCGAGAGGCAGTGGAAACACACCTTTTCTTGATGGTCATGCCGAATACTAAAATACTCTATCCCCGTCTCACACTGAAAGCCGACCGAGTAGGGGAGGGAGGACACATCAGGGGGAAAGCGCACCCTAACAAAACGTGTACCATCAAAGATGCCATCATGCTCATAGCGACGTCTCTTGATCGGTCCAAGAACTTCTAGGCGCCACTGCTTCAACTTCCGTTCTATTTCCTCATCGGATATTAATCCCGACAAATGCATAAACGATACAACTTTTATTTTTGCAGATATGTGTCTCACAAAAGCTGGATCATCATCAAATACAAGATTGGATTCTACCAAGCGAGTGGCACAATCCGAGTCAATAAGAGTTACTTCATACGAATCCCCATTACGAGGAATGCACGTCAGTATGGAATCTTCACCACAGACATCGCGCACTGCCTTAATAATACGACGAGCTGTCACATCTTTCTTATTTTTTACAGAAATAAGAACCGTGCATTCTTTCGAAAACACGGGTGTTTTATAACTAAATTCGCCTCTACGAGCCGAGTGACTTTCTGTCATTTCGACAGAGCAAGGGCAATAAAGCCCAATAAGTTAATAAATTACACACAATAACGCGAATTTAAGTTACATACCTAATCCACGAAATGTTAATATATTACTTCTAGCAAACACAATGTCAAAAACGCCAACGATTGCCTACACTTATCGATTTTATGAAAAGCTTCATGTACACCGACTAAACATAAACAATGCATTTGGACAACCACTCACTGGTGTTTTCAACGTGGTGTGGCCGTAGACGAGAGAAGGTGACGAAACTGCGTAGTTGTGCCTACCGAATTGACCCGATACTTAGTCTCAGTTTGTTTCAAAAAGGCGTCTACAGCACCCGGTGTTCCCAGGCGGTCACCCATCCAAGTACTCACCGGGCCCGACGTTGCTTAACTTCAGTGATCGGACGAGAACTGGTGTTTTCAACGTGGTGTGGCCGTAGACGAGAGATGGTGACGAAATGCCGTAGTTGTGCCCACCGAATTGACCCGATACTTAGTCACCGAATGTTTCAAAAAGGCGTCTACAGCACCCGGTGTTCCCAGGCGGTCACCCATCCAAGTACTCACCGGGCCCGACGTTGCTTAACTTCAGTGATCGGACGAGAACTGGTGTTTTCAACGTGGTGTGGCCGTAGACGAGAGAAGGTGACGAAACTGCGTAGTTGTGCCTACCGAATTGACCCGATACTTAGTCTCAGTTTGTTTCAAAAAGGCGTCTACAGCACCCGGTGTTCCCAGGCGGTCACCCATCCAAGTACTCACCGGGCCCGACGTTGCTTAACTTCAGTGATCGGACGAGAACTGGTGTTTTCAACGTGGTGTGGCCGTAGACGAGAGATGGTGACGAAATGCCGTAGTTGTGCCCACCGAATTGACCCGATACTTAGTCACCGAATGTTTCAAAAAGGCGTCTACAGCACCCGGTGTTCCCAGGCGGTCACCCATCCAAGTACTCACCGGGCCCGACGTAGCTTAACTTCAGTGATCGGACGAGAACTGGTGTTTTCAACGTGGTGTGGCCGTAGACGAGAGATGGTGACGAAATGCCGTAGTTGTGCCCACCGAATTGACCCGATACTTAGTCACCGAATGTTTCAAAAAGGCGTCTACAGCACCCGGTGTTCCCAGGCGGTCACCCATCCAAGTACTCACCGGGCCCGACGTTGCTTAACTTCAGTGATCGGACGAGAACTGGTGTTTTCAACGTGGTGTGGCCGTAGACGAGAGAAGGTGACGAAACTGCGTAGTTGTGCCTACCGAATTGACCCGATACTTAGTCTCAGTTTGTTTCAAAAAGGCGTCTACAGCACCCGGTGTTCCCAGGCGGTCACCCATCCAAGTACTCACCGGGCCCGACGTTGCTTAACTTCAGTGATCGGACGAGAACTGGTGTTTTCAACGTGGTGTGGCCGTAGACGAGAGATGGTGACGAAATGCCGTAGTTGTGCCCACCGAATTGACCCGATACTTAGTCACCGAATGTTTCAAAAAGGCGTCTACAGCACCCGGTGTTCCCAGGCGGTCACCCATCCAAGTACTCACCGGGCCCGACGTTGCTTAACTTCAGTGATCGGACGAGAACTGGTGTTTTCAACGTGGTGTGGCCGTAGACGAGAGAAGGTGACGAAACTGCGTAGTTGTGCCTACCGAATTGACCCGATACTTAGTCTCAGTTTGTTTCAAAAAGGCGTCTACAGCACCCGGTGTTCCCAGGCGGTCAGCCATCCAAGTACTCACCGGGCCCGACGTTGCTTAACTTCAGTGATCGGACGAGAACTGGTGTTTTCAACGTGGTGTGGCCGTAGACGAGAGATGGTGACGAAATGCCGTAGTTGTGCCCACCGAATTGACCCGATACTTAGTCACCGAATGTTTCAAAAAGGCGTCTACAGCACCCGGTGTTCCCAGGCGGTCACCCATCCAAGTACTCACCGGGCCCGACGTTGCTTAACTTCAGTGATCGGACGAGAACTGGTGTTTTCAACGTGGTGTGGCCGTAGACGAGAGAAGGTGACGAAACTGCGTAGTTGTGCCTACCGAATTGACCCGATACTTAGTCTCAGTTTGTTTCAAAAAGGCGTCTACAGCACCCGGTGTTCCCAGGCGGTCACCCATCCAAGTACTCACCGGGCCCGACGTTGCTTAACTTCAGTGATCGGACGAGAACTGGTGTTTTCAACGTGGTGTGGCCGTAGACGAGAGATGGTGACGAAATGCCGTAGTTGTGCCCACCGAATTGACCCGATACTTAGTCACCGAATGTTTCAAAAAGGCGTCTACAGCACCCGGTGTTCCCAGGCGGTCACCCATCCAAGTACTCACCGGGCCCGACATTGCTTAACTTCAGTGATCGGACGAGAACTGGTGTTTTCAACGTGGTGTGGCCGTAGACGAGAGAAGGTGATGAAACTGCGTAGTTGTGCCTACCGAATTGACCCGATACTTAGTCTCAGTTTGTTTCAAAAAGGCGTCTACAGCACCCGGTGTTCCCTGGCGGTCACCCATCCAAGTACTCACCGGGCCCGACGTTGCTTAACTTCAGTGATCGGACGAGAACTGGTGTTTTCAACGTGGTGTGGCCGTAGACGAGAGATGGTGACGAAATGCCGTAGTTGTGCCCACCGAATTGACCCGATACTTAGTCACCGAATGTTTCAAAAAGGCGTCTACAGCACCCGGTGTTCCCAGGCGGTCACCCATCCAAGTACTCACCGGGCCCGACGCTGCTAAACTTCAGTGATCGGACGAGAACTGGTGTTTTCAACGTGGTGTGGCCGTAGACGAGAGAAGGTGACGAAACTGCGTAGTTGTGCCTACCGAATTGACCCGATACTTAGTCTCAGTTTGTTTCAAAAAGGCGTCTACAGCACCCGGTGTTCCCAGGCGGTCACCCATCCAAGTACTCACCGGGCCCGACGTTGCTTAACTTCAGTGATCGGACGAGAACTGGTGTTTTCAACGTGGTGTGGCCGTAGACGAGAGATGGTGACGAAATGCCGTAGTTGTGCCCACCGAATTGACCCGATACTTAGTCACCGAATGTTTCAAAAAGGCGTCTACAGCACCCGGTGTTCCCAGGCGGTCACCCATCCAAGTACTCACCGGGCCCGACGTTGCTTAACTTCAGTGATCGGACGAGAACTGGTGTTTTCAACGTGGTGTGGCCGTAGACGAGAGATGGTGACGAAATGACCCGATACTTAGTGCCCACCGAATTGACCCGATACTTAGTCACCGAATGTTTCAAAAAGGCGTCTACAGCACCCGGTGTTCCCAGGCGGTCACCCATCCAAGTACTCACCGGGCCCGACGTTGCTTAACTTCAGTGATCGGACGAGAACTGGTGTTTTCAACGTGGTGTGGCCGTAGACGAGAGATGGTGACGAAATGCCGTAGTTGTGCCCACCGAATTGACCCGATACTTAGTCACCGAATGTTTCAAAAAGGCGTCTACAGCACCCGGTGTTCCCAGGCGGTCACCCATCCAAGTACTCACCGGGCCCGACGTTGCTTAACTTCAGTGATCGGACGAGAACTGGTGTTTTCAACGTGGTGTGGCCGTAGACGAGAGAAGGTGACGAAACTGCGTAGTTGTGCCCACCGAATTGACCCGATACTTAGTCTCAGTTTGTTTCAAAAAGGCGTCTACAGCACCCGGTGTTCCCAGGCGGTCACCCATCCAAGTACTCACCGGGCCCGACGTTGCTTAACTTCAGTGATCGGACGAGAACTGGTGTTTTCAACGTGGTGTGGCCGTAGACGAGAGATGGTGACGAAATGCCGTAGTTGTGCCCACCGAATTGACCCGATACTTAGTCACCGAATGTTTCAAAAAGGCGTCTACAGCACCCGGTGTTCCCAGGCGGTCACCCATCCAAGTACTCACCGGGCCCGACGTTGCTTAACTTCAGTGATCGGACGAGAACTGGTGTTTTCAACGTGGTGTGGCCGTAGACGAGAGAAGGTGACGAAACTGCGTAGTTGTGCCTACCGAATTGACCCGATACTTAGTCTCAGTTTGTTTCAAAAAGGCGTCTACAGCACCCGGTGTTCCCAGGCGGTCACCCATCCAAGTACTCACCGGGCCCGACGTTGCTTAACTTCAGTGATCGGACGAGAACTGGTGTTTTCAACGTGGTGTGGCCGTAGACGAGAGATGGTGACGAAATGCCGTAGTTGTGCCCACCGAATTGACCCGATACTTAGTCACCGAATGTTTCAAAAAGGCGTCTACAGCACCCGGTGTTCCCAGGCGGTCACCCATCCAAGTACTCACCGGGCCCGACGTTGCTTAACTTCAGTGATCGGACGAGAACTGGTGTTTTCAACGTGGTGTGGCCGTAGACGAGAGAAGGTGACGAAACTGCGTAGTTGTGCCTACCGAATTGATCCGATACTTAGTCTCAGTTTGTTTCAAAAAGGCGTCTACAGCACCCGGTGTTCCCAGGCGGTCACCCATCCAAGTACTCACCGGGCCCGACGTTGCTTAACTTCAGTGATCGGACGAGAACTGGTGTTTTCAACGTGGTGTGGCCGTAGACGAGAGATGGTGACGAAATGCCGTAGTTGTGCCCACCGAATTGACCCGATACTTAGTCACCGAATGTTTCAAAAAGGCGTCTACAGCACCCGGTGTTCCCAGGCGGTCACCCATCCAAGTACTCACCGGGCCCGACGTTGCTTAACTTCAGTGATCGGACGAGAACTGGTGTTTTCAACGTGGTGTGGCCGTAGACGAGAGAAGGTGACGAAACTGCGTAGTTGTGCCTACCGAATTGACCCGATACTTAGTCTCAGTTTGTTTCAAAAAGGCGTCTACAGCACCCGGTGTTCCCAGGCGGCCACCCATCCAAGTACTCACCGGGCCCGACGTTGCTTAACTTCAGTGATCGGACGAGAACTGGTGTTTTCAACGTGGTGTGGCCGTAGACGAGAGATGGTGACGAAATGCCGTAGTTGTGCCCACCGAATTGACCCGATACTTAGTCACCGAATGTTTCAAAAAGGCGTCTACAGCACCCGGTGTTCCCAGGCGGTCACCCATCCAAGTACTCACCGGGCCCGACGTTGCTTAACTTCAGTGATCGGACGAGAACTGGTGTTTTCAACGTGGTGTGGCCGTAGACGAGAGAAGGTGACGAAACTGCGTAGTTGTGCCTACCGAATTGACCCGATACTTAGTCTCAGTTTGTTTCAAAAAGGCGTCTACAGCACCCGGTGTTCCCAGGTGGTCACCCATCCAAGTACTCACCGGGCCCGACGTTGCTTAACTTCAGTGATCGGACGAGAACTGGTGTTTTCAACGTGGTGTGGCCGTAGACGAGAGATGGTGACGAAATGCCGTAGTTGTGCCCACCGAATTGACCCGATACTTAGTCACCGAATGTTTCAAAAAGGCGTCTACAGCACCCGGTGTTCCCAGGCGGTCACCCATCCAAGTACTCACCGGGCCCGACGTTGCTTAACTTCAGTGATCGGACGAGAACTGGTGTTTTCAACGTGGTGTGGCCGTAGACGAGAGAAGGTGACGAAACTGCGTAGTTGTGCCTACCGAATTGACCCGATACTTAGTCTCAGTTTGTTTCAAAAAGGCGTCTACAGCACCCGGTGTTCCCAGGCGGTCACCCATCCAAGTACTCACCGGGCCCGACGTTGCTTAACTTCAGTGATCGGACGAGAACTGGTGTTTTCAACGTGGTGTGGCCGTAGACGAGAGATGGTGACGAAATGCCGTAGTTGTGCCCACCGAATTGACCCGATACTTAGTCACCGAATGTTTCAAAAAGGCGTCTACAGCACCCGGTGTTCCCAGGCGGTCACCCATGCAAGTACTCACCGGGCCCGACGTTGCTTAACTTCAGTGATCGGACGAGAACTGGTGTTTTCAACGTGGTGTGGCCGTAGACGAGAGAAGGTGACGAAACTGCGTAGTTGTGCCTACCGAATTGACCCGATACTTAGTCTTAGTTTGTTTCAAAAAGGCGTCTACAGCACCCGGTGTTCCCAGGCGGTCACCCATCCAAGTACTCACCGGGCCCGACGTTGCTTAACTTCAGTGATCGGACGAGAACTGGTGTTTTCAACGTGGTGTGGCCGTAGACGAGAGATGGTGACGAAATGCCGTAGTTGTGCCCACCGAATTGACCCGATACTTAGTCACCGAATGTTTCAAAAAGGCGTCTACAGCACCCGGTGTTCCGAGGCGGTCACCCATCCAAGTACTCACCGGGCCCGACGTTGCTTAACTTCAGTGATCGGACGATAACTGGTGTTTTCAACGTGGTGTGGCCGTAGACGAGAGATGGTGACGAAATGCCGTAGTTGTGCCCACCGAATTGACCCGATACTTAGTCACCGAATGTTTCAAAAAGGCGTCTACAGCACCCGGTGTTCCCAGGGGGTCACCCATCCAAGTACTCACCGGGCCCGACGTTGCTTAACTTCAGTGATCGGACGAGAACTGGTGTTTTCAACGTGGTGTGGCCGTAGACGAGAGAAGGTGACGAAACTGCGTAGTTGTGCCTACCGAATTGACCCGATACTTAGTCTCAGTTTGTTTCAAAAAG
The DNA here is from genome assembly GCA_917208275.1 of Patella pellucida. Lineage (NCBI taxonomy): Eukaryota > Metazoa > Mollusca > Gastropoda > Patellidae > Patella > Patella pellucida. The sequence continues at coordinate 36,627,279 of OU795044.1, forward strand.
GCGTCTACAGCACCCGGTGTTCCCAGGCGGTCACCCATCCAAGTACTCACCGGGCCCGACGTTGCTTAACTTCAGTGATCGGACGAGAACTGGTGTTTTCAACGTGGTGTGGCCGTAGACGAGAGATGGTGACGAAATGCCGTAGTTGTGCCCACCGAATTGACCCGATACTTAGTCACCGAATGTTTCAAAAAGGCGTCTACAGCACCCGGTGTTCCCAGGCGGTCACCCATCCAAGTACTCACCGGGCCCGACGTTGCTTAACTTCAGTGATCGGACGAGAACTGGTGTTTTCAACGTGGTGTGGCCGTAGACGAGAGAAGGTGACGAAACTGCGTAGTTGTGCCTACCGAATTGACCCGATACTTAGTCTCAGTTTGTTTCAAAAAGGCGTCTACAGCACCCGGTGTTCCCAGGCGGTCACCCATCCAAGTACTCACCGGGCCCGACGTTGCTTAACTTCAGTGATCGGACGAGAACTGGTGTTTTCAACGTGGTGTGGCCGTAGACGAGAGATGGTGACGAAATGCCGTAGTTGTGCCCACCGAATTGACCCGATACTTAGTCACCGAATGTTTCAAAAAGGCGTCTACAGCACCCGGTGTTCCCAGGCGGTCACCCATGCAAGTACTCACCGGGCCCGACGTTGCTTAACTTCAGTGATCGGACGAGAACTGGTGTTTTCAACGTGGTGTGGCCGTAGACGAGAGAAGGTGACGAAACTGCGTAGTTGTGCCTACCGAATTGACCCGATACTTAGTCTTAGTTTGTTTCAAAAAGGCGTCTACAGCACCCGGTGTTCCCAGGCGGTCACCCATCCAAGTACTCACCGGGCCCGACGTTGCTTAACTTCAGTGATCGGACGAGAACTGGTGTTTTCAACGTGGTGTGGCCGTAGACGAGAGATGGTGACGAAATGCCGTAGTTGTGCCCACCGAATTGACCCGATACTTAGTCACCGAATGTTTCAAAAAGGCGTCTACAGCACCCGGTGTTCCGAGGCGGTCACCCATCCAAGTACTCACCGGGCCCGACGTTGCTTAACTTCAGTGATCGGACGAGAACTGGTGTTTTCAACGTGGTGTGGCCGTAGACGAGAGATGGTGACGAAATGCCGTAGTTGTGCCCACCGAATTGACCCGATACTTAGTCACCGAATGTTTCAAAAAGGCGTCTACAGCACCCGGTGTTCCCAGGGGGTCACCCATCCAAGTACTCACCGGGCCCGACGTTGCTTAACTTCAGTGATCGGACGAGAACTGGTGTTTTCAACGTGGTGTGGCCGTAGACGAGAGAAGGTGACGAAACTGCGTAGTTGTGCCTACCGAATTGACCCGATACTTAGTCTCAGTTTGTTTCAAAAAGGCGTCTACAGCACCCGGTGTTCCCAGGCGGTCACCCATCCAAGTACTCACCGGGCCCGACGTTGCTTAACTTCAGTGATCGGACGAGAACTGGTGTTTTCAACGTGGTGTGGCCGTAGACGAGAGATGGTGACGAAATGCCGTAGTTGTGCCCACCGAATTGACCCGATACTTAGTCACCGAATGTTTCAAAAAGGCGTCTACAGCACCCGGTGTTCCCAGGCGGTCACCCATCCAAGTACTCACCGGGCCCGACGTTGCTTAACTTCAGTGATCGGACGAGAACTGGTGTTTTCAACGTGGTGTGGCCGTAGACGAGAGAAGGTGACGAAACTGCGTAGTTGTGCCTACCGAATTGACCCGATACTTAGTCTCAGTTTGTTTCAAAAAGGCGTCTACAGCACCCGGTGTTCCCAGGCGGTCACCCATCCAAGTACTCACCGGGCCCGACGTTGCTTAACTTCAGTGATCGGACGAGAACTGGTGTTTTCAACGTGGTGTGGCCGTAGACGAGAGATGGTGACGAAATGCCGTAGTTGTGCCCACCGAATTGACCCGATACTTAGTCACCGAATGTTTCAAAAAGGCGTCTACAGCACCCGGTGTTCCCAGGCGGTCACCCATCCAAGTACTCACCGGGCCCGACGTTGCTTAACTTCAGTGATCGGACGAGAACTGGTGTTTTCAACGTGGTGTGGCCGTAGACGAGAGAAGGTGACGAAACTGCGTAGTTGTGCCTACCGAATTGACCCGATACTTAGTCTCAGTTTGTTTCAAAAAGGCGTCTACAGCACCCGGTGTTCCCAGGCGGTCACCCATCCAAGTACTCACCGGGCCCGACGTTGCTTAACTTCAGTGATCGGACGAGAACTGGTGTTTTCAACGTGGTGTGGCCGTAGACGAGAGATGGTGACGAAATGCCGTAGTTGTGCCCACCGAATTGACCCGATACTTAGTCACCGAATGTTTCAAAAAGGCGTCTACAGCACCCGGTGTTCCCAGGCGGTCACCCATCCAAGTACTCACCGGGCCCGACGTTGCTTAACTTCAGTGATCGGACGAGAACTGGTGTTTTCAACGTGGTGTGGCCGTAGACGAGAGAAGGTGACGAAACTGCGTAGTTGTGCCTACCGAATTGACCCGATACTTAGTCTCAGTTTGTTTCAAAAAGGCGTCTACAGCACCCGGTGTTCCCAGGCGGTCACCCATCCAAGTACTCACCGGGCCCGACGTTGCTTAACTTCAGTGATCGGACGAGAACTGGTGTTTTCAACGTGGTGTGGCCGTAGACGAGAGATGGTGACGAAATGCCGTAGTTGTGCCCACCGAATTGACCCGATACTTAGTCACCGAATGTTTCAAAAAGGCGTCTACAGCACCCGGTGTTCCCAGGCGGTCACCCATCCAAGTACTCACCGGGCCCGACGTTGCTTAACTTCAGTGATCGGACGAGAACTGGTGTTTTCAACGTGGTGTGGCCGTAGACGAGAGAAGGTGACGAAACTGCGTAGTTGTGCCTACCGAATTGACCCGATACTTAGTCTCAGTTTGTTTCAAAAAGGCGTCTACAGCACCCGGTGTTCCCAGGCGGTCACCCATCCAAGTACTCACCGGGCCCGACGTTGCTTAACTTCAGTGATCGGACGAGAACTGGTGTTTTCAACGTGGTGTGGCCGTAGACGAGAGATGGTGACGAAATGCCGTAGTTGTGCCCACCGAATTGACCCGATACTTAGTCACCGAATGTTTCAAAAAGGCGTCTACAGCACCCGGTGTTCCCAGGCGGTCACCCATCCAAGTACTCACCGGGCCCGACGTTGCTTAACTTCAGTGATCGGACGAGAACTGGTGTTTTCAACGTGGTGTGGCCGTACACGAGAGAAGGTGACGAAACTGCGTAGTTTTGCCTACCGAATTGACCCGATACTTAGTCTCAGTTTGTTTCAAAAAGGCGTCTACAGCACCCGGTGTTCCCAGGCGGTAACCCATCCAAGTACTCACCGGGCCCGACGTTGCTTAACTTCAGTGATCGGACGAGAACTGGTGTTTTCAACGTGGTGTGGCCGTAGACGAGAGATGGTGACGAAATGCCGTAGTTGTGCCCACCGAATTGACCCGATACTTAGTCACCGAATGTTTCAAAAAGGCGTCTACAGCACCCGGTGTTCCCAGGCGGTCACCCATCCAAGTACTCACCGGGCCCGACGTTGCTTAACTTCAGTGATCGGACGAGAACTGGTGTTTTCAACGTGGTGTGGCCGTAGACGAGAGAAGGTGACGAAACTGCGTAGTTGTGCCTACCGAATTGACCCGATACTTAGTCTCAGTTTGTTTCAAAAAGGCGTCTACAGCACCCGGTGTTCCCAGGCGGTCACCCATCCAAGTACTCACCGGGCCCGACGTTGCTTAACTTCAGTGATCGGACGAGAACTGGTGTTTTCAACGTGGTGTGGCCGTAGACGAGAGATGGTGACGAAATGCCGTAGTTGTGCCCACCGAATTGAGACGATACTTAGTCACCGAATGTTTCAAAAAGGCGTCTACAGCACCCGGTGTTCCCAGGCGGTCACCCATCCAAGTACTCACCGGGCCCGACGTTGCTTAACTTCAGTGATCGGACGAGAACTGGTGTTTTCAACGTGGTGTGGCCGTAGACGAGAGAAGGTGACGAAACTGCGTAGTTGTGCCTACCGAATTGACCCGATACTTAGTCTCAGTTTGTTTCAAAAAGGCGTCTACAGCACCCGGTGTTCCCAGGCGGTCACCCATCCAAGTACTCACCGGGCCCGACGTTGCTTAACTTCAGTGATCGGACGAGAACTGGTGTTTTCAACGTGGTGTGGCCGTAGACGAGAGAAGGTGACGAAACTGCGTAGTTGTGCCTACCGAATTGACCCGATACTTAGTCTCAGTTTGTTTCAAAAAGGCGTCTACAGCACCCGGTGTTCCCAGGCGGTCACCCATCCAAGTACTCACCGGGCCCGACGTTGCTTAACTTCAGTGATCGGACGAGAACTGGTGTTTTCAACGTGGTGTGGCCGTAGACGAGAGATGGTGACGAAATGCCGTAGTTGTGCCCACCGAATTGACCCGATACTTAGTCACCGAATGTTTCAAAAAGGCGTCTACAGCACCCGGTGTTCCCAGGCGGTCACCCATCCAAGTACTCACCGGGCCCGACGTTGCTTAACTTCAGTGATCGGACGAGAACTGGTGTTTTCAACGTGGTGTGGCCGTAGACGAGAGAAGGTGACGAAACTGCGTAGTTGTGCCTACCGAATTGACCCGATACTTCGTCTCAGTTTGTTTCAAAAAGGCGTCTACAGCACCCGGTGTTCCCAGGCGGTCACCCATCCAAGTACTCACCGGGCCCGACGTTGCTTAACTTCAGTGATCGGACGAGAACTGGTGTTTTCAACGTGGTGTGGCCGTAGACGAGAGATGGTGACGAAATGCCGTAGTTGTGCCCACCGAATTGAGACGATACTTAGTCACCGAATGTTTCAAAAAGGCGTCTACAGCACCCGGTGTTCCCAGGCGGTCACCCATCCAAGTACTCACCGGGCCCGACGTTGCTTAACTTCAGTGATCGGACGAGAACTGGTGTTTTCAACGTGGTGTGGCCGTAGACGAGAGAAGGTGACGAAACTGCGTAGTTGTGCCTACCTAATTGACCCGATACTTAGTCTCAGTTTGTTTCAAAAAGGCGTCTACAGCACCCGGTGTTCCCAGGCGGTCACCCATCCAAGTACTCACCGGGCCCGACGTTGCTTAACTTCAGTGATCGGACGAGAACTGGTGTTTTCAACGTGGTGTGGCCGTAGACGAGAGATGGTGACGAAATGCCGTAGTTGTGCCCACCGAATTGACCCGATACTTAGTCACCGAATGTTTCAAAAAGGCGTCTACAGCACCCGGTGTTCCCAGGCGGTCACCCATCCAAGTACTCACCGGGCCCGACGTTGCTTAACTTCAGTGATCGGACGAGAACTGGTGTTTTCAACGTGGTGTGGCCGTAGACGAGAGAAGGTGACGAAACTGCGTAGTTGTGCCTACCGAATTGACCCGATACTTAGTCTCAGTTTGTTTCAAAAAGGCGTCTACAGCACCCGGTGTTCCCAGGCGGTCACCCATCCAAGTACTCACCGGGCCCGACGTTGCTTAACTTCAGTGATCGGACGAGAACTGGTGTTTTCAACGTGGTGTGGCCGTAGACGAGAGATGGTGACGAAATGCCGTAGTTGTGCCCACCGAATTGACCCGATACTTAGTCACCGAATGTTTCAAAAAGGCGTCTACAGCACCCGGTGTTCCCAGGCGGTCACCCATCCAAGTACTCACCGGGCCCGACGTTGCTTAACTTCAGTGATCGGACGAGAACTGGTGTTTTCAACGTGGTGTGGCCGTAGACGAGAGAAGGTGACGAAACTGCGTAGTTGTGCCTACCGAATTGACCCGATACTTAGTCTCAGTTTGTTTCAAAAAGGCGTCTACAGCACCCGGTGTTCCCAGGCGGTCACCCATCCAAGTACTCACCGGGCCCGACGTTGCTTAACTTCAGTGATCGGACGAGAACTGGTGTTTTCAACGTGGTGTGGCCGTAGACGAGAGATGGTGACGAAATGCCGTAGTTGTGCCCACCGAATTGACCCGATACTTAGTCACCGAATGTTTCAAAAAGGCGTCTACAGCACCCGGTGTTCCCAGGCGGTCACCCATCCAAGTACTCACCGGGCCCGACGTTGCTTAACTTCAGTGATCGGACGAGAACTGGTGTTTTCAACGTGGTGTGGCCGTAGACGAGAGAAGGTGACGAAACTGCGTAGTTGTGCCTACCGAATTGACCCGATACTTAGTCTCAGTTTGTTTCAAAAAGGCGTCTACAGCACCCGGTGTTCCCAGGCGGTCACCCATCCAAGTACTCACCGGGCCCGACGTTGCTTAACTTCAGTGATCGGACGAGAACTGGTGTTTTCAACGTGGTGTGGCCGTAGACGAGAGATGGTGACGAAATGCCGTAGTTGTGCCCACCGAATTGACCCGATACTTAGTCACCGAATGTTTCAAAAAGGCGTCTACAGCACCCGGTGTTCCCAGGCGGTCACCCATCCAAGTACTCACCGGGCCCGACGTTGCTTAACTTCAGTGATCGGACGAGAACTGGTGTTTTCAACGTGGTGTGGCCGTAGACGAGAGAAGGTGACGAAACTGCGTAGTTGTGCCTACCGAATTGACCCGATACTTAGTCTCAGTTTGTTTCAAAAAGGCGTCTACAGCACCCGGTGTTCCCAGGCGGTCACCCATCCAAGTACTCACCGGGCCCGACGTTGCTTAACTTCAGTGATCGGACGAGAACTGGTGTTTTCAACGTGGTGTGGCCGTAGACGAGAGATGGTGACGAAATGCCGTAGTTGTGCCCACCGAATTGACCCGATACTTAGTCACCGAATGTTTCAAAAAGGCGTCTACAGCACCCGGTGTTCCCAGGCGGTCACCCATCCAAGTACTCACCGGGCCCGACGTTGCTTAACTTCAGTGATCGGACGAGAACTGGTGTTTTCAACGTGGTGTGGCCGTAGACGAGAGAAGGTGACGAAACTGCGTAGTTGTGCCTACCGAATTGACCCGATACTTAGTCTCAGTTTGTTTCAAAAAGGCGTCTACAGCACCCGGTGTTCCCAGGCGGTCACCCATCCAAGTACTCACCGGGCCCGACGTTGCTTAACTTCAGTGATCGGACGAGAACTGGTGTTTTCAACGTGGTGTGGCCGTAGACGAGAGATGGTGACGAAATGCCGTAGTTGTGCCCACCGAATTGACCCGATACTTAGTCACCGAATGTTTCAAAAAGGCGTCTACAGCACCCGGTGTTCCCAGGCGGTCACCCATCCAAGTACTCACCGGGCCCGACGTTGCTTAACTTCAGTGATCGGACGAGAACTGGTGTTTTCAACGTGGTGTGGCCGTAGACGAGAGAAGGTGACGAAACTGCGTAGTTGTGCCTACCGAATTGACCCGATACTTAGTCTCAGTTTGTTTCAAAAAGGCGTCTACAGCACCCGGTGTTCCCAGGCGGTCACCCATCCAAGTACTCACCGGACACGACGTTGCTTAACTTCAGTGATCGGACGAGAACTGGTGTTTTCAACGTGGTGTGGCCGTAGACGAGAGATGGTGACGAAATGCCGTAGTTGTGCCCACCGAATTGACCCGATACTTAGTCACCGAATGTTTCAAAAAGGCGTCTACAGCACCCGGTGTTCCCAGGCGGTCACCCATCCAAGTACTCACCGGGCCCGACGTTGCTTAACTTCAGTGATCGGACGAGAACTGGTGTTTTCAACGTGGTGTGGCCGTAGACGAGAGAAGGTGACGAAACTGCGTAGTTGTGCCTACCGAATTGACCCGATACTTAGTCTCAGTTTGTTTCAAAAAGGCGTCTACAGCACCCGGTGTTCCCAGGCGGTCACCCATCCAAGTACTCACCGGGCCCGACGTTGCTTAACTTCAGTGATCGGACGAGAACTGGTGTTTTCAACGTGGTGTGGCCGTAGACGAGAGAAGGTGACGAAACTGCGTAGTTGTGCCTACCGAATTGACCCGATACTTAGTCTCAGTTTGTTTCAAAAAGGCGTCTACAGCACCCGGTGTTCCCAGGCGGTCACCCATCCAAGTACTCACCGGGCCCGACGTTGCTTAACTTCAGTGATCGGACGAGAACTGGTGTTTTCAACGTGGTGTGGCCGTAGACGAGAGATGGTGACGAAATGCCGTAGTTGTGCCCACCGAATTGACCCGATACTTAGTCACCGAATGTTTCAAAAAGGCGTCTACAGCACCCGGTGTTCCCAGGCGGTCACCCATCCAAGTACTCACCGGGCCCGACGTTGCTTAACTTCAGTGATCGGACGAGAACTGGTGTTTTCAACGTGGTGTGGCCGTAGACGAGAGAAGGTGACGAAACTGCGTAGTTGTGCCTACCGAATTGACCCGATACTTAGTCTCAGTTTGTTTCTAAAAGGCGTCTACAGCACCCGGTGTTCCCAGGCGGTCACCCATCCAAGTACTCACCGGGCCCGACGTTGCTTAACTTCAGTGATCGGTAGTAATTGGTGTTTTCAACGTGGTGTGGCCGTAGACGAGAGATGGTGACGAAATGCCGTAGTTGTGCCCACCGAATTGACCCGATACTTAGTCACCGAATGTTTCAAAAAGGCGTCTACAGCACCCGGTGTTCCCAGGCGGTCACCCATCCAAGTACTCACCGGGCCCGACGTTGCTTAACTTCAGTGATCGGACGAGAACTGGTGTTTTCAACGTGGTGTGGCCGTAGACGAGAGAAGGTGACGAAACTGCGTAGTTGTGCCTACCGAATTGACCCGATACTTAGTCTCAGTTTGTTTCAAAAAGGCGTCTACAGCACCCGGTGTTCCCAGGCGGTCACCCATCCAAGTACTCACCGGGCCCGACGTTGCTTAACTTCAGTGATCGGACGAGAACTGGTGTTTTCAACGTGGTGTGGCCGTAGACGAGAGATGGTGACGAAATGCCGTAGTTGTGCCCACCGAATTGACCCGATACTTAGTCACCGAGTGTTTCAAAAAGGCGTCTACAGCACCCGGTGTTCCCAGGCGGTCACCCATCCAAGTACTCACCGGGCCCGACGTTGCTTAACTTCAGTGATCGGACGAGAACTGGTGTTTTCAACGTGGTGTGGCCGTAGACGAGAGAAGGTGACGAAACTGCGTAGTTGTGCCTACCGAATTGACCCGATACTTAGTCTCAGTTTGTTTCAAAAAGGCGTCTACAGCACCCGGTGTTCCCAGGCGGTCACCCATCCAAGTACTCACCGGGCCCGACGTTGCTTAACTTCAGTGATCGGACGAGAACTGGTGTTTTCAACGTGGTGTGGCCGTAGACGAGAGATGGTGACGAAATGCCGTAGTTGTGCCCACCGAATTGACCCGATACTTAGTCACCGAATGTTTCAAAAAGGCGTCTACAGCACCCGGTGTTCCCAGGCGGTCACCCATCCAAGTACTCACCGGGCCCGACGTTGCTTAACTTCAGTGATCGGACGAGAACTGGTGTTTTCAACGTGGTGTGGCCGTAGACGAGAGAAGGTGACGAAACTGCGTAGTTGTGCCTACCGAATTGACCCGATACTTAGTCTCAGTTTGTTTCAAAAAGGCGTCTACAGCACCCGGTGTTCCCAGGCGGTCACCCATCCAAGTACTCACCGGGCCCGACGTTGCTTAACTTCAGTGATCGGACGAGAACTGGTGTTTTCAACGTGGTGTGGCCGTAGACGAGAGATGGTGACGAAATGCCGTAGTTGTGCCCACCGAATTGACCCGATACTTAGTCACCGAATGTTTCAAAAAGGCGTCTACAGCACCCGGTGTTCCCAGGCGGTCACCCATCCAAGTACTCACCGGGCCCGACGTTGCTTAACTTCAGTGATCGGACGAGAACTGGTGTTTTCAACGTGGTGTGGCCGTAGACGAGAGAAGGTGACGAAACTGCGTAGTTGTGCCTACCGAATTGACCCGATACTTAGTCTCAGTTTGTTTCAAAAAGGCGTCTACAGCACCCGGTGTTCCCAGGCGGTCACCCATCCAAGTACTCACCGGGCCCGACGTTGCTTAACTTCAGTGATCGGACGAGAACTGGTGTTTTCAACGTGGTGTGGCCGTAGACGAGAGATGGTGACGAAATGCCGTAGTTGTGCCCACCGAATTGACCCGATACTTAGTCACCGAATGTTTCAAAAAGGCGTCTACAGCACCCGGTGTTCCCAGGCGGTCACCCATCCAAGTACTCACCGGGCCCGACGTTGCTTAACTTCAGTGATCGGACGAGAACTGGTGTTTTCAACGTGGTGTGGCCGTAGACGAGAGAAGGTGACGAAACTGCGTAGTTGTGCCTACCGAATTGACCCGATACTTAGTCTCAGTTTGTTTCAAAAAGGCGTCTACAGCACCCGGTGTTCCCAGGCGGTCACCCATCCAAGTACTCACCGGGCCCGACGTTGCTTAACTTCAGTGATCGGACGAGAACTGGTGTTTTCAACGTGGTGTGGCCGTAGACGAGAGATGGTGACGAAATGCCGTAGTTGTGCCCACCGAATTGACCCGATACTTAGTCACCGAATGTTTCAAAAAGGCGTCTACAGCACCCGGTGTTCCCAGGCGGTCACCCATCCAAGTACTCACCGGGCCCGACGTTGCTTAACTTCAGTGATCGGACGAGAACTGGTGTTTTCAACGTGGTGTGGCCGTAGACGAGAGAAGGTGACGAAACTGCGTAGTTGTGCCTACCGAATTGACCCGATACTTAGTCTCAGTTTGTTTCAAAAAGGCGTCTACAGCACCCGGTGTTCCCAGGCGGTCACCCATCCAAGTACTCACCGGGCCCGACGTTGCTTAACTTCAGTGATCGGACGAGAACTGGTGTTTTCAACGTGGTGTGGCCGTAGACGAGAGATGGTGACGAAATGCCGTAGTTGTGCCCACCGAATTGACCCGATACTTAGTCACCGAATGTTTCAAAAAGGCGTCTACAGCACCCGGTGTTCCCAGGCGGTCACCCATCCAAGTACTCACCGGGCCCGACGTTGCTTAACTTCAGTGATCGGACGAGAACTGGTGTTTTCAACGTGGTGTGGCCGTAGACGAGAGAAGGTGACGAAACTGCGTAGTTGTGCCTACCGAATTGACCCGATACTTAGTCTCAGTTTGTTTCAAAAAGGCGTCTACAGCACCCGGTGTTCCCAGGCGGTCACCCATCCAAGTACTCACCGGGCCCGACGTTGCTTAACTTCAGTGATCGGACGAGAACTGGTGTTTTCAACGTGGTGTGGCCGTAGACGAGAGATGGTGACGAAATGCCGTAGTTGTGCTCACCGAATTGACCCGATACTTAGTCACCGAATGTTTCAAAAAGGCGTCTACAGCACCCGGTGTTCCCAGGCGGTCACCCATCCAAGTACTCACCGGGCCCGACGTTGCTTAACTTCAGTGATCGGACGAGAACTGGTGTTTTCAACGTGGTGTGGCCGTAGACGAGAGAAGGTGACGAAACTGCGTAGTTGTGCCTACCGAATTGACCCGATACTTAGTCTCAGTTTGTTTCAAAAAGGCGTCTACAGCACCCGGTGTTCCCAGGCGGTCACCCATCCAAGTACTCACCGGGCCCGACGTTGCTTAACTTCAGTGATCGGACGAGAACTGGTGTTTTCAACGTGGTGTGGCCGTAGACGAGAGATGGTGACGAAATGCCGTAGTTGTGCCCACCGAATTGACCCGATACTTAGTCACCGAACGTTTCAAAAAGGCGTCTACAGCAGCCTGTGTTCCCAGGCGGTCACCCATCCAAGTACTCACCGGGCCCGACGTTGCTTAACTTCAGTGATCGGACGAGAACTGGTGTTTTCAACGTGGTGTGGCCGTAGACGAGAGAAGGTGACGAAACTGCGTAGTTGTGCCTACCGAATTGACCCGATACTTAGTCTCAGTTTGTTTCAAAAAGGCGTCTACAGCACCCGGTGTTCCCAGGCGGTCACCCATCCAAGTACTCACCGGGCCCGACGTTGCTTAACTTCAGTGATCGGACGAGAACTGGTGTTTTCAACGTGGTGTGGCCGTAGACGAGAGATGGTGACGAAATGCCGTAGTTGTGCCCACCGAATTGACCCGATACTTAGTCACCGAATGTTTCAAAAAGGCGTCTACAGCACCCGGTGTTCCCAGGCGGTCACCCATCCAAGTACTCACCGGGCCCGACGTTGCTTAACTTCAGTGATCGGACGAGAACTGGTGTTTTCAACGTGGTGTGGCCGTAGACGAGAGAAGGTGACGAAACTGCGTAGTTGTGCCAACCGAATTGACCCGATACTTAGTCTCAGTTTGTTTCAAAAAGGCGTCTACAGCACCCGGTGTTCCCAGGCGGTCACCCATCCAAGTACTCACCGGGCCCGACGTTGCTTAACTTCAGTGATCGGACGAGAACTGGTGTTTTCAACGTGGTGTGGCCGTAGACGAGATATGGTGACGAAATGCCGTAGTTGTGCCCACCGAATTGACCCGATACTTAGTCACCGAATGTTTCAAAAAGGCGTCTACAGCACCCGGTGTTCCCAGGCGGTCACCCATTCAAGTACTCACCGGGCCCGACGTTGCTTAACTTCAGTGATCGGACGAGAACTGGTGTTTTCAACGTGGTGTGGCCGTAGACGATAGAAGGTGACGAAACTGCGTAGTTGTGCCTACCGAATTGACCCGATACTTAGTCTCAGTTTGTTTCAAAAAGGCGTCTACAGCACCCGGTGTTCCCAGGCGGTCACCCATCCAAGTACTCACCGGGCCCGACGTTGCTTAACTTCAGTGATCGGACGAGAACTGGTGTTTTCAACGTGGTGTGGCCGTAGACGAGAGATGGTGACGAAATGCCGTAGTTGTGCCCACCGAATTGACCCGATACTTAGTCACCGAATGTTTCAAAAAGGCGTCTACAGCACCCGGTGTTCCCAGGCGGTCACCCATCCAAGTACTCACCGGGCCCGACGTTGCTTAACTTCAGTGATCGGACGAGAACTGGTGTTTTCAACGTGGTGTGGCCGTAGACGAGAGAAGGTGACGAAACTGCGTAGTTGTGCCTACCGAATTTACCCGATACTTAGTCTCAGTTTGTTTCAAAAAGGCGTCTACAGCACCCGGTGTTCCCAGGCGGTCACCCATCCAAGTACTCACCGGGCCCGACGTTGCTTAACTTCAGTGATCGGACGAGAACTGGTGTTTTCAACGTGGTGTGGCCGTAGACGAGAGATGGTGACGAAATGCCGTAGTTGTGCCCACCGAATTGACCCGATACTTAGTCACCGAATGTTTCAAAAAGGCGTCTACAGCACCCGGTGTTCCCAGGCGGTCACCAATCCAAGTACTCACCGGGCCCGACGTTGCTTAACTTCAGTGATCGGACGAGAACTGGTGTTTTCAACGTGGTGTGGCCGTAGACGAGAGAAGGTGACGAAACTGCGTAGTTGTGCCTACCGAATTGACCCGATACTTAGTCTCAGTTTGTTTCAAAAAGGCGTCTACAGCACCCGGTGTTCCCAGGCGGTCACCCATCCAAGTACTCACCGGGCCCGACGTTGCTTAACTTCAGTGATCGGACGAGAACTGGTGTTTTCAACGTGGTGTGGCCGTAGACGAGAGATGGTGACGAAATGCCGTAGTTGTGCCCACCGAATTGAGACGATACTTAGTCACCGAATGTTTCAAAAAGGCGTCTACAGCACCCGGTGTTCCCAGGCGGTCACCCATCCAAGTACTCACCGGGCCCGACGTTGCTTAACTTCAGTGATCGGACGAGAACTGGTGTTTTCAACGTGGTGTGGCCGTAGACGAGAGAAGGTGACGAAACTGCGTAGTTGTGCCTACCGAATTGACCCGATACTTAGTCTCAGTTTGTTTCAAAAAGGCGTCTACAGCACCCGGTGTTCCCAGGCGGTCACCCATCCAAGTACTCACCGGGCCCGACGTTGCTTAACTTCAGTGATCGGACGAGAACTGGTGTTTTCAACGTGGTGTGGCCGTAGACGAGAGATGGTGACGAAATGCCGTAGTTGTGCCCACCGAATTGACCCGATACTTAGTCACCGAATAATTCAAAAAGGCGTCTACAGCACCCGGTGTTCCCAGGCGGTCACCCATCCAAGTACTCACCGGGCCCGACGTTGCTTAACTTCAGTGATCGGACGAGAACTGGTGTTTTCAACGTGGTGTGGCCGTAGACGAGAGAAGGTGACGAAACTGCGTAGTTGTGCCTACCGAATTGACCCGATACTTAGTCTCAGTTTGTTTCAAAAAGGCGTCTACAGCACCCGGTGTTCCCAGGCGGTCACCCATCCAAGTACTCACCGGGCCCGACGTTGCTTAACTTCAGTGATCGGACGAGAACTGGTGTTTTCAACGTGGTGTGGCCGTAGACGAGAGATGGTGACGAAATGCCGTAGTTGTGCCCACCGAATTGACCCGATACTTAGTCACCGAATGTTTCAAAAAGGCGTCTACAGCACCCGGTGTTCCCAGGCGGTCACCCATCCAAGTACTCACCGGGCCCGACGTTGCTTAACTTCAGTGATCGGACGAGAACTGGTGTTTTCAACGTGGTGTGGCCGTAGACGAGAGATGGTGACGAAATGCCGTAGTTGTGCCCACCGAATTGACCCGATACTTAGTCACCGAATGTTTCAAAAAGGCGTCTACAGCACCCGGTGTTCCCAGGCGGTCACCCATCCAAGTACTCACCGGGCCCGACGTTGCTTAACTTCAGTGATCGGACGAGAACTGGTGTTTTCAACGTGGTGTGGCCGTAGACGAGAGAAGGTGACGAAACTGCGTAGTTGTGCCTACCGAATTGACCCGATACTTAGTCTCAGTTTGTTTCAAAAAGGCGTCTACAGCACCCGGTGTTCCCAGGCGGTCACCCATCCAAGTACTCACCGGGCCCGACGTTGCTTAACTTCAGTGATCGGACGAGAACTGGTGTTTTCAACGTGGTGTGGCCGTAGACGATAGATGGTGACGAAATGCCGTAGTTGTGCCCACCGAATTGACCCGATACTTAGTCACCGAATGTTTCAAAAAGGCGTCTACAGCACCCGGTGTTCCCAGGCGGTCACCCATCCAAGTACTCACCGGGCCCGACGTTGCTTAACTTCAGTGATCGGACGAGAACTGGTGTTTTCAACGTGGTGTGGCCGTAGACGAGAGAAGGTGACGAAACTGCGTAGTTGTGCCTACCGAATTGACCCGATACTTAGTCTCAGTTTGTTTCAAAAAGGCGTCTACAGCACCCGGTGTTCCCAGGCGGTCACCCATCCAAGTACTCACCGGGCCCGACGTTGCTTAACTTCAGTGATCGGACGAGAACTGGTGTTTTCAACGTGGTGTGGCCGTAGACGAGAGATGGTGACGAAATGCCGTAGTTGTGCCCACCGAATTGACCCGATACTTAGTCACCGAATGTTTCAAAAAGGCGTCTACAGCACCCGGTGTTCCCATGCGGTCACCCATCCAAGTACTCACCGGGCCCGACGTTGCTTAACTTCAGTGATCGGACGAGAACTGGTGTTTTCAACGTGGTGTGGCCGTAGACGAGAGATGGTGACGAAATGCCGTAGTTGTGCCCACCGAATTGACCCGATACTTAGTCACCGAATGTTTCAAAAAGGCGTCTACAGCACCCGGTGTTCCAAGGCGGTCACCCATCCAAGTACTCACCGGGCCCGACGTTGCTTAACTTCAGTGATCGGACGAGAACTGGTGTTTTCAACGTGGTGTGGCCGTAGACGAGAGAAGGTGACGAAACTGCGTAGTTGTGCCTACCGAATTGACCCGATACTTAGTCTCAGTTTGTTTCAAAAAGGCGTCTACAGCACCCGGTGTTCCCAGGCGGTCACCCATCCAAGTACTCACCGGGCCCGACGTTGCTTAACTTCAGTGATCGGACGAGAACTGGTGTTTTCAACGTGGTGTGGCCGTAGACGAGAGATGGTGACGAAATGCCGTAGTTGTGCCCACCGAATTGACCCGATACTTAGTCACCGAATGTTTCAAAAAGGCGTCTACAGCACCCGGTGTTCCCAGGCGGTCACCCATCCAAGTACTCACCGGGCCCGACGTTGCTTAACTTCAGTGATCGGACGAGAACTGGTGTTTTCAACGTGGTGTGGCCGTAGACGAGAGAAGGTGACGAAACTGCGTAGTTGTGCCTACCGAATTGACCCGATACTTAGTCTCAGTTTGTTTCAAAAAGGCGTCTACAGCACCCGGTGTTCCCAGGCGGTCACCCATCCAAGTACTCACCGGGCCCGACGTTGCTTAACTTCAGTGATCGGACGAGAACTGGTGTTTTCAACGTGGTGTGGCCGTAGACGAGAGATGGTGACGAAATGCCGTAGTTGTGCCCACCGAATTGACCCGATACTTAGTCACCGAATGTTTCAAAAAGGCGTCTACAGCACCCGGTGTTCCCAGGCGGTCACCCATCCAAGTACTCACCGGGCCCGACGTTGCTTAACTTCAGTGATCGGACGAGAACTGGTGTTTTCAACGTGGTGTGGCCGTAGACGAGAGAAGGTGACGAAACTGCGTAGTTGTGCCTACCGAATTGACCCGATACTTAGTCTCAGTTTGTTTCAAAAAGGCGTCTACAGCACCCGGTGTTCCCAGGCGGTCACCCATCCAAGTACTCACCGGGCCCGACGTTGCTTAACTTCAGTGATCGGACGAGAACTGGTGTTTTCAACGTGGTGTGGCCGTAGACGAGAGATGGTGACGAAATGCCGTAGTTGTGCCCACCGAATTGACCCGATACTTAGTCACCGAATGTTTCAAAAAGGCGTCTACAGCACCCGGTGTTCCCAGGCGGTCACCCATCCAAGTACTCACCGGGCCCGACGTTGCTTAACTTCAGTGATCGGACGAGAACTGGTGTTTTCAACGTGGTGTGGCCGTAGACGAGAGATGGTGACGAAATGCCGTAGTTGTGCCCACCGAATTGACCCGATACTTAGTCACCGAATGTTTCAAAAAGGCGTCTACAGCACCCGGTGTTCCCAGGCGGTCACCCATCCAAGTACTCACCGGGCCCGACGTTGCTTAACTTCAGTGATCGGACGAGAACTGGTGTTTTCAACGTGGTGTGGCCGTAGACGAGAGAAGGTGACGAAACTGCGTAGTTGTGCCTACCGAATTGACCCGATACTTAGTCTCAGTTTGTTTCAAAAAGGCGTCTACAGCACCCGGTGTTCCCAGGCGGTCACCCATCCAAGTACTCACCGGGCCCGACGTTGCTTAACTTCAGTGATCGGACGAGAACTGGTGTTTTCAACGTGGTGTGGCCGTAGACGAGAGATGGTGACGAAATGCCGTAGTTGTGCCCACCGAATTGACCCGATACTTAGTCACCGAATGTTTCAAAAAGGCGTCTACAGCACCCGGTGTTCCCAGGCGGTCACCCATCCAAGTACTCACCGGGCCCGACGTTGCTTAACTTCAGTGATCGGACGAGAACTGGTGTTTTCAACGTGGTGTGGCCGTAGACGAGAGATGGTGACGAAATGCCGTAGTTGTGCCCACCGAATTGACCCGATACTTAGTCACCGAATGTTTCAAAAAGGCGTCTACAGCACCCGGTGTTCCCAGGCGGTCACCCATCCAAGTACTCACCGGGCCCGACGTTGCTTAACTTCAGTGATCGGACGAGAACTGGTGTTTTCAACGTGGTGTGGCCGTAGACGAGAGAAGGTGACGAAACTGCGTAGTTGTGCCTACCGAATTGACCCGATACTTAGTCTCAGTTTGTTTCAAAAAGGCGTCTACAGCACCCGGTGTTCCTGGGCGGTCACCCATCCAAGTACTCACCGGGCCCGACGTTGCTTAACTTCAGTGATCGGACGAGAACTGGTGTTTTCAACGTGGTGTGGCCGTAGACGAGAGATGGTGACGAAATGCCGTAGTTGTGCCCACCGAATTGACCCGATACTTAGTCACCGAATGTTTCAAAAAGGCGTCTACAGCACCCGGTGTTCCCAGGCGGTCACCCATCCAAGTACTCACCGGGCCCGACGTTGCTTAACTTCAGTGATCGGACGAGAACTGGTGTTTTCAACGTGGTGTGGCCGTAGACGAGAGAAGGTGACGAAACTGCGTAGTTGTGCCTACCGAATTGACCCGATACTTAGTCTCAGTTTGTTTCAAAAAGGCGTCTACAGCACCCGGTGTTCCCAGGCGGTCACCCATCCAAGTACTCACCGGGCCCGACGTTGCTTAACTTCAGTGATCGGACGAGAACTGGTGTTTTCAACGTGGTGTGGCCGTAGACGAGAGATGGTGACGAAATGCCGTAGTTGTGCCCACCGAATTGACCCGATACTTAGTCACCGAATGTTTCAAAAAGGCGTCTACAGCACCCGGTGTTCCCAGGCGGTCACCCATCCAAGTACTCACCGGGCCCGACGTTGCTTAACTTCAGTGATCGGACGAGAACTGGTGTTTTCAACGTGGTGTGGCCGTAGACGAGAGAAGGTGACGAAACTGCGTAGTTGTGCCTACCGAATTGACCCGATACTTAGTCTCAGTTTGTTTCAAAAAGGCGTCTACAGCACCCGGTGTTCCCAGGCGGTCACCCATCCAAGTACTCACCGGGCCCGACGTTGCTTAACTTCAGTGATCGGACGAGAACTGGTGTTTTCAACGTGGTGTGGCCGTAGACGAGAGATGGTGACGAAATGCCGTAGTTGTGCCCACCGAATTGACCCGATACTTAGTCACCGAATGTTTCAAAAAGGCGTCTACAGCACCCGGTGTTCCCAGGCGGTCACCCATCCAAGTACTCACCGGGCCCGACGTTGCTTAACTTCAGTGATCGGACGAGAACTGGTGTTTTCAACGTGGTGTGGCCGTAGACGAGAGAAGGTGACGAAACTGCGTAGTTGTGCCTACCGAATTGACCCGATACTTAGTCTCAGTTTGTTTCAAAAAGGCGTCTACAGCACCCGGTGTTCCCAGGCGGTCACCCATCCAAGTACTCACCGGGCCCGACGTTGCTTAACTTCAGTGATCGGACGAGAACTGGTGTTTTCAACGTGGTGTGGCCGTAGACGAGAGATGGTGACGAAATGCCGTAGTTGTGCCCACCGAATTGACCCGATACTTAGTCACCGAATGTTTCAAAAAGGCGTCTACAGCACCCGGTGTTCCCAGGCGGTCACCCATCCAAGTACTCACCGGGCCCGACGTTGCTTAACTTCAGTGATCGGACGAGAACTGGTGTTTTCAACGTGGTGTGGCCGTAGACGAGAGAAGGTGACGAAACTGTGTAGTTGTGCCTACCGAATTGACCCGATACTTAGTCTCAGTTTGTTTCAAAAAGGCGTCTACAGCACCCGGTGTTCCCAGGCGGTCACCCATCCAAGTACTCACCGGGCCCGACGTTGCTTAACTTCAGTGATCGGACGAGAACTGGTGTTTTCAACGTGGTGTGGCCGTAGACGAGAGATGGTGACGAAATGCCGTAGTTGTGCCCACCGAATTGACCCAATACTTAGTCACCGAATGTTTCAAAAAGGCGTCTACAGCACCCGGTGTTCCCAGGCGGTCACCCATCCAAGTACTCACCGGGCCCGACGTTGCTTAACTTCAGTGATCGGACGAGAACTGGTGTTTTCAACGTGGTGTGGCCGTAGACGAGAGAAGGTGACGAAACTGTGTAGTTGTGCCTACCGAATTGACCCGATACTTAGTCTCAGTTTGTTTCAAAAAGGCGTCTACAGCACCCGGTGTTCCCAGGCGGTCACCCATCCAAGTACTCACCGGGCCCGACGTTGCTTAACTTCAGTGATCGGACGAGAACTGGTGTTTTCAACGTGGTGTGGCCGTAGACGAGAGATGGTGACGAAATGCCGTAGTTGTGCCCACCGAATTGACCCAATACTTAGTCACCGAATGTTTCAAAAAGGCGTCTACAGCACCCGGTGTTCCCAGGCGGTCACCCATCCAAGTACTCACCGGGCCCGACGTTGCTTAACTTCAGTGATCGGACGAGAACTGGTGTTTTCAACGTGGTGTGGCCGTAGACGAGAGAAGGTGACGAAACTGCGTAGTTGTACCTACCGAATTGACCCGATACTTAGTCTCAGTTTGTTTCAAAAAGGCGTCTACAGCACCCGGTGTTCCCAGGCGGTCACCCATCCAAGTACTCACCGGGCCCGACGTTGCTTAACTTCAGTGATCGGACGAGAACTGGTGTTTTCAACGTGGTGTGGCCGTAGACGAGAGATGGTGACGAAATGCCGTAGTTGTGCCCACCGAATTGACCCGATACTTAGTCACCGAATGTTTCAAAAAGGCGTCTACAGCACCCGGTGTTCCCAGGCGGTCACCCATCCAAGTACTCACCGGGCCCGACGTTGCTTAACTTCAGTGATCGGACGAGAACTGGTGTTTTCAACGTGGTGTGGCCGTAGACGAGAGATGGTGACGAAATGCCGTAGTTGTGCCCACCGAATTGACCCGATACTTAGTCACCGAATGTTTCAAAAAGGCGTCTACAGCACCCGGTGTTCCCAGGCGGTCACCCATCCAAGTACTCACCGGGCCCGACGTTGCTTAACTTCAGTGATCGGACGAGAACTGGTGTTTTCAACGTGGTGTGGCCGTAGACGAGAGAAGGTGACGAAACTGCGTAGTTGTGCCTACCGAATTGACCCGATACTTAGTCTCAGTTTGTTTCAAAAAGGCGTCTACAGCACCCGGTGTTCCCAGGCGGTCACCCATCCAAGTACTCACCGGGCCCGACGTTGCTTAACTTCAGTGATCGGACGAGAACTGGTGTTTTCAACGTGGTGTGGCCGTAGACGAGAGATGGTGACGAAATGCCGTAGTTGTGCCCACCGAATTGACCCGATACTTAGTAACCGAATGTTTCAAAAAGGCGTCTACAGCACCCGGTGTTCCCAGGCGGTCACCCATCCAAGTACTCACCGGGCCCGACGTTGCTTAACTTCAGTGATCGGACGAGAACTGGTGTTTTCAACGTGGTGTGGCCGTAGACGAGAGAAGGTGACGAAACTGCGTAGTTGTGCCTACCGAATTGACCCGATACTTAGTCTCAGTTTGTTTCAAAAAGGCGTCTACAGCACCCGGTGTTCCCAGGCGGTCACCCATCCAAGTACTCACCGGGCCCGACGTTGCTTAACTTCAGTGATCGGACGAGAACTGGTGTTTTCAACGTGGTGTGGCCGTAGACGAGAGATGGTGACGAAATGCCGTAGTTGTGCCCACCGAATTGACCCGATACTTAGTCACCGAATGTTTCAAAAAGGCGTCTACAGCACCCGGTGTTCCCAGGCGGTCACCCATCCAAGTACTCACCGGGCCCGACGTTGCTTAACTTCAGTGATCGGACGAGAACTGGTGTTTTCAACGTGGTGTGGCCGTAGACGAGAGATGGTGACGAAATGCCGTAGTTGTGCCCACCGAATTGACCCGATACTTAGTCACCGAATGTTTCAAAAAGGCGTCTACAGCACCCGGTGTTCCCAGGCGGTCACCCATCCAAGTACTCACCGGGCCCGACGTTGCTTAACTTCAGTGATCGGACGAGAACTGGTGTTTTCAACGTGGTGTGGCCGTAGACGAGAGAAGGTGACGAAACTGCGTAGTTGTGCCTACCGAATTGACCCGATACTTAGTCTCAGTTTGTTTCAAAAAGGCGTCTACAGCACCCGGTGTTCCCAGGCGGTCACCCATCCAAGTACTCACCGGGCCCGACGTTGCTTAACTTCAGTGATCGGACGAGAACTGGTGTTTTCAACGTGGTGTGGCCGTAGACGAGAGATGGTGACGAAATGCCGTAGTTGTGCCCACCGAATTGACCCGATACTTAGTCACCGAATGTTTCAAAAAGGCGTCTACAGCACCCGGTGTTCCCAGGCGGTCACCCATCCAAGTACTCACCGGGCCCGACGTTGCTTAACTTCAGTGATCGGACGAGAACTGGTGTTTTCAACGTGGTGTGGCCGTAGACGAGAGAAGGTGACGAAACTGCGTAGTTGTGCCTACCGAATTGACCCGATACTTAGTCTCAGTTTGTTTCAAAAAGGCGTCTACAGCACCCGGTGTTCCCAGGCGGTCACCCATCCAAGTACTCACCGGGCCCGACGTTGCTTAACTTCAGTGATCGGACGAGAACTGGTGTTTTCAACGTGGTGTGGCCGTAGACGAGAGATGGTGACGAAATGCCGTAGTTGTGCCCATTGAATTGACCCGATACTTAGTCACCGAATGTTTCAAAAAGGCGTCTACAGCACCCGGTGTTCCCAGGCGGTCACCCATCCAAGTACTCACCGGGCCCGACGTTGCTTAACTTCAGTGATCGGACGAGAACTGGTGTTTTCAACGTGGTGTGGCCGTAGACGAGAGAAGGTGACGAAACTGCGTAGTTGTGCCTACCGAATTGACCCGATACTTAGTCTCAGTTTGTTTCAAAAAGGCGTCTACAGCACCCGGTGTTCCCAGGCGGTCACCCATCCAAGTACTCACCGGGCCCGACGTTGCTTAACTTCAGTGATCGGACGAGAACTGGTGTTTTCAACGTGGTGTGGCCGTAGACGAGAGATGGTGACGAAATGCCGTAGTTGTGCCCACCGAATTGACCCGATACTTAGTCACCGAATGTTTCAAAAAGGCGTCTACAGCACCCGGTGTTCCCAGGCGGTCACCCATCCAAGTACTCACCGGGCCCGACGTTGCTTAACTTCAGTGATCGGACGAGAACTGGTGTTTTCAACGTGGTGTGGCCGTAGACGAGAGAAGGTGACGAAACTGCGTAGTTGTGCCTACCGAATTGACCCGATACTTAGTCTCAGTTTGTTTCAAAAAGGCGTCTACAGCACCCGGTGTTCCCAGGCGGTCACCCATCCAAGTACTCACCGGGCCCGACGTTGCTTAACTTCAGTGATCGGACGAGAACTGGTGTTTTCAACGTGGTGTGGCCGTAGACGAGAGATGGTGACGAAATGCCGTAGTTGTGCCCACCGAATTGACCCGATACTTAGTCACCGAATGTTTCAAAAAGGCGTCTACAGCACCCGGTGTTCCCAGGCGGTCACCCATCCAAGTACTCACCGGGCCCGACGTTGCTTAACTTCAGTGAACGGACGAGAACTGGTGTTTTCAACGTGGTGTGGCCGTAGACGAGAGATGGTGACGAAATGCCGTAGTTGTGCCCACCGAATTGACCCGATACTTAGTCACCGAATGTTTCAAAAAGGCGTCTACAGCACCCGGTGTTCCCAGGCGGTCACCCATCCAAGTACTCACCGGGCCCGACGTTGCTTAACTTCAGTGATCGGACGAGAACTGGTGTTTTCAACGTGGTGTGGCCGTAGACGAGAGAAGGTGACGAAACTGCGTAGTTGTGCCTACCGAATTGACCCGATACTTAGTCTCAGTTTGTTTCAAAAAGGCGTCTACAGCACCCGGTGTTCCCAGGCGGTCACCCATCCAAGTACTCACCGGGCCCGACGTTGCTTAACTTCAGTGATCGGACGAGAACTGGTGTTTTCAACGTGGTGTGGCCGTAGACGAGAGATGGTGACGAAATGCCGTAGTTGTGCCCACCGAATTGACCCGATACTTAGTCACCGAATGTTTCAAAAAGGCGTCTACAGCACCCGGTGTTCCCAGGCGGTCACCCATCCAAGTACTCACCGGGCCCGACGTTGCTTAACTTCAGTGATCGGACGAGAACTGGTGTTTTCAACGTGGTGTGGCCGTAGACGAGAGAAGGTGACGAAACTGCGTAGTTGTGCCTACCGAATTGACCCGATACTTAGTCTCAGTTTGTTTCAAAAAGGCGTCTACAGCACCCGGTGTTCCCAGGCGGTCACCCATCCAAGTACTCACCGGGCCCGACGTTGCTTAACTTCAGTGATCGGACGAGAACTGGTGTTTTCAACGTGGTGTGGCCGTAGACGAGAGATGGTGACGAAATGCCGTAGTTGTGCCCACCGAATTGACCCGATACTTAGTCACCGAATGTTTCAAAAAGGCGTCTACAGCACCCGGTGTTCCCAGGCGGTCACCCATCCAAGTACTCACCGGGCCCGACGTTGCTTAACTTCAGTGATCGGACGAGAACTGGTGTTTTCAACGTGGTGTGGCCGTAGACGAGAGAAGGTGACGAAACTGCGTAGTTGTGCCTACCGAATTGACCCGATACTTAGTCTCAGTTTGTTTCAAAAAGGCGTCTACAGCACCCGGTGTTCCCAGGCGGTCACCCATCCAAGTACTCACCGGGCCCGACGTTGCTTAACTTCAGTGATCGGACGAGAACTGGTGTTTTCAACGTGGTGTGGCCGTAGACGAGAGATGGTGACGAAATGCCGTAGTTGTGCCCACCGAATTGACCCGATACTTAGTCACCGAATGTTTCAAAAAGGCGTCTACAGCACCCGGTGGTCCCAGGCGGTCACCCATCCAAGTACTCACCGGGCCCGACGTTGCTTAACTTCAGTGATCGGACGAGAACTGGTGTTTTCAACGTGGTGTGGCCGTAGACGAGAGATGGTGACGAAATGCCGTAGTTGTGCCCACCGAATTGACCCGATACTTAGTCACCGAATGTTTCAAAAAGGCGTCTACAGCACCCGGTGTTCCCAGGCGGTCACCCATCCAAGTACTCACCGGGCCCGACGTTGCTTAACTTCAGTGATCGGACGAGAACTGGTGTTTTCAACGTGGTGTGGCCGTAGACGAGAGAAGGTGACGAAACTGCGTAGTTGTGCCTACCGAATTGACCCGATACTTAGTCTCAGTATGTTTCAAAAAGGCGTCTACAGCACCCGGTGTTCCCAGGCGGTCACCCATCCAAGTACTCACCGGGCCCGACGTTGCTTAACTTCAGTGATCGGACGAGAACTGGTGTTTTCAACGTGGTGTGGCCGTAGACGAAATGCCGTAGTTGTGCCCACCGAATTGACCCGATACTTAGTCACCGAATGTTTCAAAAAGGCGTCTACAGCACCCGGTGTTCCCAGGCGGTCACCCATCCAAGTACTCACCGGGCCCGACGTTGCTTAACTTCAGTGATCGGACGAGAACTGGTGTTTTCAACGTGGTGTGGCCGTAGACGAGAGAAGGTGACGAAACTGCGTAGTTGTGCCTACCGAATTGACCCGATACTTAGTCTCAGTTTGTTTCAAAAAGGCGTCTACATCACCCGGTGTTCCCAGGCGGTCACCCATCCAAGTACTCACCGGGCCCGACGTTGCTTAACTTCAGTGATCGGACGAGAACTGGTGTTTTCAACGTGGTGTGGCCGTAGACGAGAGATGGTGACGAAATGCCGTAGTTGTGCCCACCGAATTGACCCGATACTTAGTCACCGAATGTTTCAAAAAGGCGTCTACAGCACCCGGTGTTCCCAGGCGGTCACCCATCCAAGTACTCACCGGGCCCGACGTTGCTTAACTTCAGTGATCGGACGAGAACTGGTGTTTTCAACGTGGTGTGGCCGTAGACGAGAGAAGGTGACGAAACTGCGTAGTTGTGCCTACCGAATTGACCCGATACTTAGTCTCAGTTTGTTTCAAAAAGGCGTCTACAGCACCCGGTGTTCCCAGGCGGTCACCCATCCAAGTACTCACCGGGCCCGACGTTGCTTAACTTCAGTGATCGGACGAGAACTGGTGTTTTCAACGTGGTGTGGCCGTAGACGAGAGAAGGTGACGAAACTGCGTAGTTGTGCCTACCGAATTGACCCGATACTTAGTCTCAGTTTGTTTCAAAAAGGCGTCTACAGCACCCGGTGTTCCCAGGCGGTCACCCATCCAAGTACTCACCGGGCCCGACGTTGCTTAACTTCAGTGATCGGACGAGAACTGGTGTTTTCAACGTGGTGTGGCCGTAGACGAGAGATGGTGACGAAATGCCGTAGTTGTGCCCATTGAATTGACCCGATACTTAGTCACCGAATGTTTCAAAAAGGCGTCTACAGCACCCGGTGTTCCCAGGCGGTCACCCATCCAAGTACTCACCGGGCCCGACGTTGCTTAACTTCAGTGATCGGACGAGAACTGGTGTTTTCAACGTGGTGTGGCCGTAGACGAGAGAAGGTGACGAAACTGCGTAGTTGTGCCTACCGAATTGACCCGATACTTAGTCTCAGTTTGTTTCAAAAAGGCGTCTACAGCACCCGGTGTTCCCAGGCGGTCACCCATCCAAGTACTCACCGGGCCCGACGTTGCTTAACTTCAGTGATCGGACGAGAACTGGTGTTTTCAACGTGGTGTGGCCGTAGACGAGAGATGGTGACGAAATGCCGTAGTTGTGCCCACCGAATTGACCCGATACTTAGTCACCGAATGTTTCAAAAAGGCGTCTACAGCACCCGGTGTTCCCAGGCGGTCACCCATCCAAGTACTCACCGGGCCCGACGTTGCTTAACTTCAGTGATCGGACGAGAACTGGTGTTTTCAACGTGGTGTGGCCGTAGACGAGAGAAGGTGACGAAACTGCGTAGTTGTGCCTACCGAATTGACCCGATACTTAGTCTCAGTTTGTTTCAAAAAGGCGTCTACAGCACCCGGTGTTCCCAGGCGGTCACCCATCCAAGTACTCACCGGGCCCGACGTTGCTTAACTTCAGTGATCGGACGAGAACTGGTGTTTTCAACGTGGTGTGGCCGTAGACGAGAGATGGTGACGAAATGCCGTAGTTGTGCCCACCGAATTGACCCGATACTTAGTCACCGAATGTTTCAAAAAGGCGTCTACAGCACCCGGTGTTCCCAGGCGGTCACCCATCCAAGTACTCACCGGGCCCGACGTTGCTTAACTTCAGTGATCGGACGAGAACTGGTGTTTTCAACGTGGTGTGGCCGTAGACGAGAGAAGGTGACGAAACTGCGTAGTTGTGCCTACCGAATTGACCCGATACTTAGTCTCAGTTTGTTTCAAAAAGGCGTCTACAGCACCCGGTGTTCCCAGGCGGTCACCCATCCAAGTACTCACCGGGCCCGACGTTGCTTAACTTCAGTGATCGGACGAGAACTGGTGTTTTCAACGTGGTGTGGCCGTAGACGAGAGATGGTGACGAAATGCCGTAGTTGTGCCCATTGAATTGACCCGATACTTAGTCACCGAATGTTTCAAAAAGGCGTCTACAGCACCCGGTGTTCCCAGGCGGTCACCCATCCAAGTACTCACCGGGCCCGACGTTGCTTAACTTCAGTGATCGGACGAGAACTGGTGTTTTCAACGTGGTGTGGCCGTAGACGAGAGAAGGTGACGAAACTGCGTAGTTGTGCCTACCGAATTGACCCGATACTTAGTCTCAGTTTGTTTCAAAAAGGCGTCTACAGCACCCGGTGTTCCCAGGCGGTCACCCATCCAAGTACTCACCGGGCCCGACGTTGCTTAACTTCAGTGATCGGACGAGAACTGGTGTTTTCAACGTGGTGTGGCCGTAGACGAGAGATGGTGACGAAATGCCGTAGTTGTGCCCACCGAATTGACCCGATACTTAGTCACCGAATGTTTCAAAAAGGCGTCTACAGCACCCGGTGTTCCCAGGCGGTCACCCATCCAAGTACTCACCGGGCCCGACGTTGCTTAACTTCAGTGATCGGACGAGAACTGGTGTTTTCAACGTGGTGTGGCCGTAGACGAGAGAAGGTGACGAAACTGCGTAGTTGTGCCTACCGAATTGACCCGATACTTAGTCTCAGTTTGTTTCAAAAAGGCGTCTACAGCACCCGGTGTTCCCAGGCGGTCACCCATCCAAGTACTCACCGGGCCCGACGTTGCTTAACTTCAGTGATCGGACGAGAACTGGTGTTTTCAACGTGGTGTGGCCGTAGACGAGAGATGGTGACGAAATGCCGTAGTTGTGCCCACCGAATTGACCCGATACTTAGTCACCGAATGTTTCAAAAAGGCGTCTACAGCACCCGGTGTTCCCAGGCGGTCACCCATCCAAGTACTCACCGGGCCCGACGTTGCTTAACTTCAGTGAACGGACGAGAACTGGTGTTTTCAACGTGGTGTGGCCGTAGACGAGAGATGGTGACGAAATGCCGTAGTTGTGCCCACCGAATTGACCCGATACTTAGTCACCGAATGTTTCAAAAAGGCGTCTACAGCACCCGGTGTTCCCAGGCGGTCACCCATCCAAGTACTCACCGGGCCCGACGTTGCTTAACTTCAGTGATCGGACGAGAACTGGTGTTTTCAACGTGGTGTGGCCGTAGACGAGAGAAGGTGACGAAACTGCGTAGTTGTGCCTACCGAATTGACCCGATACTTAGTCTCAGTTTGTTTCAAAAAGGCGTCTACAGCACCCGGTGTTCCCAGGCGGTCACCCATCCAAGTACTCACCGGGCCCGACGTTGCTTAACTTCAGTGATCGGACGAGAACTGGTGTTTTCAAAGTGGTGTGGCCGTAGACGAGAGATGGTGACGAAATGCCGTAGTTGTGCCCACCGAATTGACCCGATACTTAGTCACCGAATGTTTCAAAAAGGCGTCTACAGCACCCGGTGTTCCCAGGCGGTCACCCATCCAAGTACTCACCGGGCCCGACGTTGCTTAACTTCAGTGATCGGACGAGAACTGGTGTTTTCAACGTGGTGTGGCCGTAGACGAGAGAAGGTGACGAAACTGCGTAGTTGTGCCTACCGAATTGACCCGATACTTAGTCTCAGTTTGTTTCAAAAAGGCGTCTACAGCACCCGGTGTTCCCAGGCGGTCACCCATCCAAGTACTCACCGGGCCCGACGTTGCTTAACTTCAGTGATCGGACGAGAACTGGTGTTTTCAACGTGGTGTGGACGTAGACGAGAGATGGTGACGAAATGCCGTAGTTGTGCCCACCGAATTGACCCGATACTTAGTCACCGAATGTTTCAAAAAGGCGTCTACAGCACCCGGTGTTCCCAGGCGGTCACCCATCCAAGTACTCACCGGGCCCGACGTTGCTTAACTTCAGTGATCGGACGAGAACTGGTGTTTTCAACGTGGTGTGGCCGTAGACGAGAGAAGGTGACGAAACTGCGTAGTTGTGCCTACCGAATTGACCCGATACTTAGTCTCAGTTTGTTTCAAAAAGGCGTCTACAGCACCCGGTGTTCCCAGGCGGTCACCCATCCAAGTACTCACCGGGCCCGACGTTGCTTAACTTCAGTGATCGGACGAGAACTGGTGTTTTCAACGTGGTGTGGCCGTAGACGAGAGATGGTGACGAAATGCCGTAGTTGTGCCCACCGAATTGACCCGATACTTAGTCACCGAATGTTTCAAAAAGGCGTCTACAGCACCCGGTGGTCCCAGGCGGTCACCCATCCAAGTACTCACCGGGCCCGACGTTGCTTAACTTCAGTGATCGGACGAGAACTGGTGTTTTCAACGTGGTGTGGCCGTAGACGAGAGATGGTGACGAAATGCCGTAGTTGTGCCCACCGAATTGACCCGATACTTAGTCACCGAATGTTTCAAAAAGGCGTCTACAGCACCCGGTGTTCCCAGGCGGTCACCCATCCAAGTACTCACCGGGCCCGACGTTGCTTAACTTCAGTGATCGGACGAGAACTGGTGTTTTCAACGTGGTGTGGCCGTAGACGAGAGAAGGTGACGAAACTGCGTAGTTGTGCCTACCGAATTGACCCGATACTTAGTCTCAGTTTGTTTCAAAAAGGCGTCTACAGCACCCGGTGTTCCCAGGCGGTCACCCATCCAAGTACTCACCGGGCCCGACGTTGCTTAACTTCAGTGATCGGACGAGAACTGGTGTTTTCAACGTGGTGTGGCCGTAGACGAAATGCCGTAGTTGTGCCCACCGAATTGACCCGATACTTAGTCACCGAATGTTTCAAAAAGGCGTCTACAGCACCCGGTGTTCCCAGGCGGTCACCCATCCAAGTACTCACCGGGCCCGACGTTGCTTAACTTCAGTGATCGGACGAGAACTGGTGTTTTCAACGTGGTGTGGCCGTAGACGAGAGAAGGTGACGAAACTGCGTAGTTGTGCCTACCGAATTGACCCGATACTTAGTCTCAGTTTGTTTCAAAAAGGCGTCTACAGCACCCGGTGTTCCCAGGCGGTCACCCATCCAAGTACTCACCGGGCCCGACGTTGCTTAACTTCAGTGATCGGACGAGAACTGGTGTTTTCAACGTGGTGTGGCCGTAGACGAGAGATGGTGACGAAATGCCGTAGTTGTGCCCACCGAATTGACCCAATACTTAGTCACCGAATGTTTCAAAAAGGCGTCTACAGCACCCGGTGTTCCCAGGCGGTCACCCATCCAAGTACTCACCGGGCCCGACGTTGCTTAACTTCAGTGATCGGACGAGAACTGGTGTTTTCAACGTGGTGTGGCCGTAGACGAGAGATGGTGACGAAATGCCGTAGTTGTGCCCACCGAATTGACCCGATACTTAGTCACCGAATGTTTCAAAAAGGCGTCTACAGCACCCGGTGTTCCCAGGCGGTCACCCATCCAAGTACTCACCGGGCCCGACGTTGCTTAACTTCAGTGATCGGACGAGAACTGGTGTTTTCAACGTGGTGTGGCCGTAGACGAGAGAAGGTGACGAAACTGCGTAGTTGTGCCTACCGAATTGACCCGATACTTAGTCTCAGTTTGTTTCAAAAAGGCGTCTACAGCACCCGGTGTTCCCAGGCGGTCACCCATCCAAGTACTCACCGGGCCCGACGTTGCTTAACTTCAGTGATCGGACGAGAACTGGTGTTTTCAACGTGGTGTGGCCGTAGACGAGAGATGGTGACGAAATGCCGTAGTTGTGCCCACCGAATTGACCCGATACTTAGTCACCGAATGTTTCAAAAAGGCGTCTACAGCACCCGGTGTTCCCAGGCGGTCACCCATCCAAGTACTCACCGGGCCCGACGTTGCTTAACTTCAGTGATCGGACGAGAACTGGTGTTTTCAACGTGGTGTGGCCGTAGACGAGAGATGGTGACGAAATGCCGTAGTTGTGCCCACCGAATTGACCCGATACTTAGTCACCGAATGTTTCAAAAAGGCGTCTACAGCACCCGGTGTTCCCAGGCGGTCACCCATCCAAGTACTCACCGGGCCCGACGTTGCTTAACTTCAGTGATCGGACGAGAACTGGTGTTTTCAACGTGGTGTGGCCGTAGACGAGAGAAGGTGACGAAACTGCGTAGTTGTGCCTACCGAATTGACCCGATACTTAGTCTCAGTTTGTTTCAAAAAGGCGTCTACAGCACCCGGTGTTCCCAAGCGGTCACCCATCCAAGTACTCACCGGGCCCGACGTTGCTTAACTTCAGTGATCGGACGAGAACTGGTGTTTTCAACGTGGTGTGGCCGTAGACGAGAGATGGTGACGAAATGCCGTAGTTGTGCCCACCGAATTGACCCGATACTTAGTCACCGAATGTTTCAAAAAGGCGTCTACAGCACCCGGTGTTCCCAGGCGGTCACCCATCCAAGTACTCACCGGGCCCGACGTTGCTTAACTTCAGTGATCGGACGAGAACTGGTGTTTTCAACGTGGTGTGGCCGTAGACGAGAGATGGTGACGAAATGCCGTAGTTGTGCCCACCGAATTGACCCGATACTTAGTCACCGAATGTTTCAAAAAGGCGTCTACAGCACCCGGTGTTCCCAGGCGGTCACCCATCCAAGTACTCACCGGGCCCGACGTTGCTTAACTTCAGTGATCGGACGAGAACTGGTGTTTTCAACGTGGTGTGGCCGTAGACGAGAGAAGGTGACGAAACTGCGTAGTTGTGCCTACCGAATTGACCCGATACTTAGTCTCAGTTTGTTTCAAAAAGGCGTCTACAGCACCCGGTGTTCCCAGGCGGTCACCCATCCAAGTACTCACCGGGCCCGACGTTGCTTAACTTCAGTGATCGGACGAGAACTGGTGTTTTCAACGTGGTGTGGCCGTAGACGAGAGATGGTGACGAAATGCCGTAGTTGTGCCCACCGAATTGACCCGATACTTAGTCACCGAATGTTTCAAAAAGGCGTCTACAGCACCCGGTGTTCCCAGGCGGTCACCCATCCAAGTACTCACCGGGCCCGACGTTGCTTAACTTCAGTGATCGGACGAGAACTGGTGTTTTCAACGTGGTGTGGCCGTAGACGAGAGAAGGTGACGAAACTGCGTAGTTGTGCCTACCGAATTGACCCGATACTTAGTCTCAGTTTGTTTCAAAAAGGCGTCTACAGCACCCGGTGTTCCCAGGCGGTCACCCATCCAAGTACTCACCGGGCCCGACGTTGCTTAACTTCAGTGATCGGACGAGAACTGGTGTTTTCAACGTGGTGTGGCCGTAGACGAGAGATGGTGACGAAATGCCGTAGTTGTGCCCACCGAATTGACCCGATACTTAGTCACCGAATGTTTCAAAAAGGCGTCTACAGCACCCGGTGTTCCCAGGCGGTCACCCATCCAAGTACTCACCGGGCCCGACGTTGCTTAACTTCAGTGATCGGACGAGAACTGGTGTTTTCAACGTGGTGTGGCCGTAGACGAGAGATGGTGACGAAATGCCGTAGTTGTGCCCGCCGAATTGACCCGATACTTAGTCACCGAATGTTTCAAAAAGGCGTCTACAGCACCCGGTGTTCCCAGGCGGTCACCCATCCAAGTACTCACCGGGCCCGACGTTGCTTAACTTCAGTGATCGGACGAGAACTGGTGTTTTCAACGTGGTGTGGCCGTAGACGAGAGAAGGTGACGAAACTGCGTAGTTGTGCCTACCGAATTGACCCGATACTTAGTCTCAGTTTGTTTCAAAAAGGCGTCTACAGCACCCGGTGTTCCCAGGCGGTCACCCATCCAAGTACTCACCGGGCCCGACGTTGCTTAACTTCAGTGATCGGACGAGAACTGGTGTTTTCAACGTGGTGTGGCCGTAGACGAGAGATGGTGACGAAATGCCGTAGTTGTGCCCACCGAATTGACCCGATACTTAGTCACCGAATGTTTCAAAAAGGCGTCTACAGCACCCGGTGTTCCCAGGCGGTCACCCATCCAAGTACTCACCGGGCCCGACGTTGCTTAACTTCAGTGATCGGACGAGAACTGGTGTTTTCAACGTGGTGTGGCCGTAGACGAGAGAAGGTGACGAAACTGCGTAGTTGTGCCTACCGAATTGACCCGATACTTAGTCTCAGTTTGTTTCAAAAAGGCGTCTACAGCACCCGGTGTTCCCAGGCGGTCACCCATCCAAGTACTCACCGGGCCCGACGTTGCTTAACTTCAGTGATCGGATGAGAACTGGTGTTTTCAACGTGGTGTGGCCGTAGACGAGAGATGGTGACGAAATGCCGTAGTTGTGCCCACCGAATTGACCCGATACTTAGTCACCGAATGTTTCAAAAAGGCGTCTACAGCACCCGGTGTTCCCAGGCGGTCACCCATCCAAGTACTCACCGGGCCCGACGTTGCTTAACTTCAGTGATCGGACGAGAACTGGTGTTTTCAACGTGGTGTGGCCGTAGACGAGAGATGGTGACGAAATGCCGTAGTTGTGCCCACCGAATTGACCCGATACTTAGTCACCGAATGTTTCAAAAAGGCGTCTACAGCACCCGGTGTTCCCAGGCGGTCACCCATCCAAGTACTCACCGGGCCCGACGTTGCTTAACTTCAGTGATCGGACGAGAACTGGTGTTTTCAACGTGGTGTGGCCGTAGACGAGAGAAGGTGACGAAACTGCGTAGTTGTGCCTACCGAATTGACCCGATACTTAGTCTCAGTTTGTTTCAAAAAGGCGTCTACAGCACCCGGTGTTCCCAGGCGGTCACCCATCCAAGTACTCACCGGGCCCGACGTTGCTTAACTTCAGTGATCGGACGAGAACTGGTGTTTTCAACGTGGTGTGGCCGTAGACGAGAGATGGTGACGAAATGCCGTAGTTGTGCCCACCGAATTGACCCGATACTTAGTCACCGAATGTTTCAAAAAGGCGTCTACAGCACCCGGTGTTCCCAGGCGGTCACCCATCCAAGTACTCACCGGGCCCGACGTTGCTTAACTTCAGTGATCGGACGAGAACTGGTGTTTTCAACGTGGTGTGGCCGTAGACGAGAGATGGTGACGAAATGCCGTAGTTGTGCCCACCGAATTGACCCGATACTTAGTCACCGAATGTTTCAAAAAGGCGTCTACAGCACCCGGTGTTCCCAGGCGGTCACCCATCCAAGTACTCACCGGGCCCGACGTTGCTTAACTTCAGTGATCGGACGAGAACTGGTGTTTTCAACGTGGTGTGGCCGTAGACGAGAGAAGGTGACGAAACTGCGTAGTTGTGCCTACCGAATTGACCCGATACTTAGTCTCAGTTTGTTTCAAAAAGGCGTCTACAGCACCCGGTGTTCCCAGGCGGTCACCCATCCAAGTACTCACCGGGGCCGACGTTGCTTAACTTCAGTGATCGGACGAGAACTGGTGTTTTCAACGTGGTGTGGCCGTAGACGAGAGATGGTGACGAAATGCCGTAGTTGTGCCCACCGAATTGACCCGATACTTAGTCACCGAATGTTTCAAAAAGGCGTCTACAGCACCCGGTGTTCCCAGGCGGTCACCCATCCAAGTACTCACCGGGCCCGACGTTGCTTAACTTCAGTGATCGGACGAGAACTGGTGTTTTCAACGTGGTGTGGCCGTAGACGAGAGAAGGTGACGAAACTGCGTAGTTGTGCCTACCGAATTGACCCGATACTTAGTCTCAGTTTGTTTCAAAAAGGCGTCTACAGCACCCGGTGTTCCCAGGCGGTCACCCATCCAAGTACTCACCGGGCCCGACGTTGCTTAACTTCAGTGATCGGACGAGAACTGGTGTTTTCAACGTGGTGTGGCCGTAGACGAGAGATGGTGACGAAATGCCGTAGTTGTGCCCACCGAATTGACCCGATACTTAGTCACCGAATGTTTCAAAAAGGCGTCTACAGCACCCGGTGTTCCCAGGCGGTCACTCATCCAAGTACTCACCGGGCCCGACGTTGCTTAACTTCAGTGATCGGACGAGAACTGGTGTTTTCAACGTGGTGTGGCCGTAGACGAGAGAAGGTGACGAAACTGCGTAGTTGTGCCTACCGAATTGACCCGATACTTAGTCTCAGTTTGTTTCAAAAAGGCGTCTACAGCACCCGGTGTTCCCAGGCGGTCACCCATCCAAGTACTCACCGGGCCCGACGTTGCTTAACTTCAGTGATCGGACGAGAACTGGTGTTTTCAACGTGGTGTGGCCGTAGACGAGAGATGGTGACGAAATGCCGTAGTTGTGCCCACCGAATTGACCCGATACTTAGTCACCGAATGTTTCAAAAAGGCGTCTACAGCACCCGGTGTTCCCAGGCGGTCACCCATCCAAGTACTCACCGGGCCCGACGTTGCTTAACTTCAGTGATCGGACGAGAACTGGTGTTTTCAACGTGGTGTGGCCGTAGACGAGAGAAGGTGACGAAACTGCGTAGTTGTGCCTACCGAATTGACCCGATACTTAGTCTCAGTTTGTTTCAAAAAGGCGTCTACAGCACCCGGTGTTCCCAGGCGGTCACCCATCCAAGTACTCACCGGGCCCGACGTTGCTTAACTTCAGTGATCGGACGAGAACTGGTGTTTTCAACGTGGTGTGGCCGTAGACGAGAGATGGTGACGAAATGCCGTAGTTGTGCCCACCGAATTGACCCGATACTTAGTCACCGAATGTTTCAAAAAGGCGTCTACAGCACCCGGTGTTCCCAGGCGGTCACCCATCCAAGTACTCACCGGGCCCGACGTTGCTTAACTTCAGTGATCGGACGAGAACTGGTGTTTTCAACGTGGTGTGGCCGTAGACGAGAGAAGGTGACGAAACTGCGTAGTTGTGCCTACCGAA
Source organism: Patella pellucida (assembly GCA_917208275.1). Taxonomy (NCBI): domain Eukaryota; kingdom Metazoa; phylum Mollusca; class Gastropoda; family Patellidae; genus Patella; species Patella pellucida. Next base: position 36,663,096 of record OU795044.1, read on the forward strand.
TTGACCCGATACTTAGTCTCAGTTTGTTTCAAAAAGGCGTCTACAGCACCCGGTGTTCCCAGGCGGTCACCCATCCAAGTACTCACCGGGCCCGACGTTGCTTAACTTCAGTGATCGGACGAGAACTGGTGTTTTCAACGTGGTGTGGCCTTAGACGAGAGATGGTGACGAAATGCCGTAGTTGTGCCCACCGAATTGACCCGATACTTAGTCACCGAATGTTTCAAAAAGGCATCTACAGCACCCGGTGTTCCCAGGCGGTCACCCATCCAAGTACTCACCGGGCCCGACGTTGCTTAACTTCAGTGATCGGACGAGAACTGGTGTTTTCAACGTGGTGTGGCCGTAGACGAGAGAAGGTGACGAAACTGCGTAGTTGTGCCTACCGAATTGACCCGATACTTAGTCTCAGTTTGTTTCAAAAAGGCGTCTACAGCACCCGGTGTTCCCAGGCGGTCACCCATCCAAGTACTCACCGGGCCCGACGTTGCTTAACTTCAGTGATCGGACGAGAACTGGTGTTTTCAACGTGGTGTGGCCGTAGACGAGAGATGGTGACGAAATGCCGTAGTTGTGCCCACCGAATTGACCCGATACTTAGTCACCGAATGTTTCAAAAAGGCGTCTACAGCACCCGGTGTTCCCAGGCGGTCACCCATCCAAGTACTCACCGGGCCCGACGTTGCTTAACTTCAGTGATCGGACGAGAACTGGTGTTTTCAACGTGGTGTGGCCGTAGACGAGAGATGGTGACGAAATGCCGTAGTTGTGCCCACCGAATTGACCCGATACTTAGTCACCGAATGTTTCAAAAAGGCGTCTACAGCACCCGGTGTTCCCAGGCGGTCACCCATCCAAGTACTCACCGGGCCCGACGTTGCTTAACTTCAGTGATCGGACGAGAACTGGTGTTTTCAACGTGGTGTGGCCGTAGACGAGAGAAGGTGACGAAACTGCGTAGTTGTGCCTACCGAATTGACCCGATACTTAGTCTCAGTTTGTTTCAAAAAGGCGTCTACAGCACCCGGTGTTCCCAGGCGGTCACCCATCCAAGTACTCACCGGGCCCGACGTTGCTTAACTTCAGTGATCGGACGAGAACTGGTGTTTTCAACGTGGTGTGGCCGTAGACGAGAGATGGTGACGAAATGCCGTAGTTGTGCCCACCGAATTGACCCGATACTTAGTCACCGAATGTTTCAAAAAGGCGTCTACAGCACCCGGTGTTCCCAGGCGGTCACCCATCCAAGTACTCACCGGGCCCGACGTTGCTTAACTTCAGTGATCGGACGAGAACTGGTGTTTTCAACGTGGTGTGGCCGTAGACGAGAGATGGTGACGAAATGCCGTAGTTGTGCCCACCGAATTGACCCGATACTTAGTCACCGAATGTTTCAAAAAGGCGTCTACAGCACCCGGTGTTCCCAGGCGGTCACCCATCCAAGTACTCACCGGGCCCGACGTTGCTTAACTTCAGTGATCGGACGAGAACTGGTGTTTTCAACGTGGTGTGGCCGTAGACGAGAGAAGGTGACGAAACTGCGTAGTTGTGCCTACCGAATTGACCCGATACTTAGTCTCAGTTTGTTTCAAAAAGGCGTCTACAGCACCCGGTGTTCCCAGGCGGTCACCCATCCAAGTACTCACCGGGCCCGACGTTGCTTAACTTCAGTGATCGGACGAGAACTGGTGTTTTCAACGTGGTGTGGCCGTAGACGAGAGATGGTGACGAAATGCCGTAGTTGTGACCACCGAATTGACCCGATACTTAGTCACCGAATGTTTCAAAAAGGCGTCTACAGCACCCGGTGTTCCCAGGCGGTCACCCATCCAAGTACTCACCGGGCCCGACGTTGCTTAACTTCAGTGATCGGACGAGAACTGGTGTTTTCAACGTGGTGTGGCCGTAGACGAGAGAAGGTGACGAAACTGCGTAGTTGTGCCTACCGAATTGACCCGATACTTAGTCTCAGTTTGTTTCAAAAAGGCGTCTACAGCACCCGGTGTTCCCAGGCGGTCACCCATCCAAGTACTCACCGGGCCCGACGTTGCTTAACTTCAGTGATCGGACGAGAACTGGTGTTTTCAACGTGGTGTGGCCGTAGACGAGAGATGGTGACGAAATGCCGTAGTTGTGCCCACCGAATTGACCCGATACTTAGTCACCGAATGTTTCAAAAAGGCGTCTACAGCACCCGGTGTTCCCAGGCGGTCACCCATCCAAGTACTCACCGGGCCCGACGTTGCTTAACTTCAGTGATCGGACGAGAACTGGTGTTTTCAACGTGGTGTGGCCGTAGACGAGAGAAGGTGACGAAACTGCGTAGTTGTGCCTACCGAATTGACCCGATACTTAGTCTCAGTTTGTTTCAAAAAGGCGTCTACAGCACCCGGTGTTCCCAGGCGGTCACCCATCCAAGTACTCACCGGGCCCGACGTTGCTTAACTTCAGTGATCGGACGAGAACTGGTGTTTTCAACGTGGTGTGGCCGTAGACGAGAGATGGTGACGAAATGCCGTAGTTGTGCCCACCGAATTGACCCGATACTTAGTCACCGAATGTTTCAAAAAGGCGTCTACAGCACCCGGTGTTCCCAGGCGGTCACCCATCCAAGTACTCACCGGGCCCGACGTTGCTTAACTTCAGTGATCGGACGAGAACTGTTGTTTTCAACGTGGTGTGGCCGTAGACGAGAGAAGGTGACGAAACTGCGTAGTTGTGCCTACCGAATTGACCCGATACTTAGTCTCAGTTTGTTTCAAAAAGGCGTCTACAGCACCCGGTGTTCCCAGGCGGTCACCCATCCAAGTACTCATCGGGCCCGACGTTGCTTAACTTCAGTGATCGGACGAGAACTGGTGTTTTCAACGTGGTGTGGCCGTAGACGAGAGATGGTGACGAAATGCCGTAGTTGTGCCCACCGAATTGACCCGATACTTAGTCACCGAATGTTTCAAAAAGGCGTCTACAGCACCCGGTGTTCCCAGGCGGTCACCCATCCAAGTACTCACCGGGCCCGACGTTGCTTAACTTCAGTGATCGGACGAGAACTGGTGTTTTCAACGTGGTGTGGCCGTAGACGAGAGAAGGTGACGAAACTGCGTAGTTGTGCCTACCGAATTGACCCGATACTTAGTCTCAGTTTGTTTCAAAAAGGCGTCTACAGCACCCGGTGTTCCCAGGCAGTCACCCATCCAAGTACTCACCGGGCCCGACGTTGCTTAACTTCAGTGATCGGACGAGAACTGGTGTTTTCAACGTGGTGTGGCCGTAGACGAGAGATGGTGACGAAATGCCGTAGTTGTGCCCACCGAATTGACCCGATACTTAGTCACCGAATGTTTCAAAAAGGCGTCTACAGCACCCGGTGTTCCCAGGCGGTCACCCATCCAAGTACTCACCGGGCCCGACGTTGCTTAACTTCAGTGATCGGACGAGAACTGGTGTTTTCAACGTGGTGTGGCCGTAGACGAGAGATGGTGACGAAATGCCGTAGTTGTGCCCACCGAATTGACCCGATACTTAGTCACCGAATGTTTCAAAAAGGCGTCTACAGCACCCGGTGTTCCCAGGCGGTCACCCATCCAAGTACTCACCGGGCCCGACGTTGCTTAACTTCAGTGATCGGACGAGAACTGGTGTTTTCAACGTGGTGTGGCCGTAGACGAGAGAAGGTGACGAAACTGCGTAGTTGTGCCTACCGAATTGACCCGATACTTAGTCTCAGTTTGTTTAAAAAAGGCGTCTACAGCACCCGGTGTTCCCAGGCGGTCACCCATCCAAGTACTCACCGGGCCCGACGTTGCTTAACTTCAGTGATCGGACGAGAACTGGTGTTTTCAACGTGGTGTGGCCGTAGACGAGAGATGGTGACGAAATGCCGTAGTTGTGCCCACCGAATTGACCCGATACTTAGTCACCGAATGTTTCAAAAAGGCGTCTACAGCACCCGGTGTTCCCAGGCGGTCACCCATCCAAGTACTCACCGGGCCCGACGTTGCTTAACTTCAGTGATCGGACGAGAACTGGTGTTTTCAACGTGGTGTGGCCGTAGACGAGAGAAGGTGACGAAACTGCGTAGTTGTGCCTACCGAATTGACCCGATACTTAGTCTCAGTTTGTTTCAAAAAGGCATCTACAGCACCCGGTGTTCCCAGGCGGTCACCCATCCAAGTACTCACCGGGCCCGACGTTGCTTAACTTCAGTGATCGGACGAGAACTGGTGTTTTCAACGTGGTGTGGCCGTAGACGAGAGATGGTGACGAAATGCCGTAGTTGTGCCCACCGAATTGACCCGATACTTAGTCACCGAATGTTTCAAAAAGGCGTCTACAGCACCCGGTGTTCCCAGGCGGTCACCCATCCAAGTACTCACCGGGCCCGACGTTGCTTAACTTCAGTGATCGGACGAGAACTGGTGTTTTCAACGTGGTGTGGCCGTAGACGAGAGATGGTGACGAAATGCCGTAGTTGTGCCCACCGAATTGACCCGATACTTAGTCACCGAATGTTTCAAAAAGGCGTCTACAGCACCCGGTGTTCCCAGGCGGTCACCCATCCAAGTACTCACCGGGCCCGACGTTGCTTAACTTCAGTGATCGGACGAGAACTGGTGTTTTCAACGTGGTGTGGCCGTAGACGAGAGAAGGTGACGAAACTGCGTAGTTGTGCCTACCGAATTGACCCGATACTTAGTCTCAGTTTGTTTCAAAAAGGCGTCTACAGCACCCGGTGTTCCCAGGCGGTCACCCATCCAAGTACTCACCGGGCCCGACGTTGCTTAACTTCAGTGATCGGACGAGAACTGGTGTTTTCAACGTGGTGTGGCCGTAGACGAGAGATGGTGACGAAATGCCGTAGTTGTGCCCACCGAATTGACCCGATACTTAGTCACCGAATGTTTCAAAAAGGCGTCTACAGCACCCGGTGTTCCCAGGCGGTCACCCATCCAAGTACTCACCGGGCCCGACGTTGCTTAACTTCAGTGATCGGACGAGAACTGGTGTTTTCAACGTGGTGTGGCCGTAGACGAGAGATGGTGACGAAATGCCGTAGTTGTGCCCACCGAATTGACCCGATACTTAGTCACCGAATGTTTCAAAAAGGCGTCTACAGCACCCGGTGTTCCCAGGCGGTCACCCATCCAAGTACTCACCGGGCCCGACGTTGCTTAACTTCAGTGATCGGACGAGAACTGGTGTTTTCAACGTGGTGTGGCCGTAGACGAGAGAAGGTGACGAAACTGCGTAGTTGTGCCTACCGAATTGACCCGATACTTAGTCTCAGTTTGTTTCAAAAAGGCGTCTACAGCACCCGGTGTTCCCAGGCGGTCACCCATCCAAGTACTCACCGGGCCCGACGTTGCTTAACTTCAGTGATCGGACGAGAACTGGTGTTTTCAACGTGGTGTGGCCGTAGACGAGAGATGGTGACGAAATGCCGTAGTTGTGCCCACCGAATTGACCCGATACTTAGTCACCGAATGTTTCAAAAAGGCGTCTACAGCACCCGGTGTTCCCAGGCGGTCACCCATCCAAGTACTCACCGGGCCCGACGTTGCTTAACTTCAGTGATCGGACGAGAACTGGTGTTTTCAACGTGGTGTGGCCGTAGACGAGAGATGGTGACGAAATGCCGTAGTTGTGCCCACCGAATTGACCCGATACTTAGTCACCGAATGTTTCAAAAAGGCGTCTACAGCACCCGGTGTTCCCAGGCGGTCACCCATCCAAGTACTCACCGGGCCCGACGTTGCTTAACTTCAGTGATCGGACGAGAACTGGTGTTTTCAACGTGGTGTGGCCGTAGACGAGAGAAGGTGACGAAACTGCGTAGTTGTGCCTACCGAATTGACCCGATACTTAGTCTCAGTTTGTTTCAAAAAGGCGTCTACAGCACCCGGTGTTCCCAGGCGGTCACCCATCCAAGTACTCACCGGGCCCGACGTTGCTTAACTTCAGTGATCGGACGAGAACTGGTGTTTTCAACGTGGTGTGGCCGTAGACGAGAGATGGTGACGAAATGCCGTAGTTGTGCCCACCGAATTGACCCGATACTTAGTCACCGAATGTTTCAAAAAGGCGTCTACAGCACCCGGTGTTCCCAGGCGGTCACCCATCCAAGTACTCACCGGGCCCGACGTTGCTTAACTTCAGTGATCGGACGAGAACTGGTGTTTTCAACGTGGTGTGGCCGTAGACGAGAGATGGTGACGAAATGCCGTAGTTGTGCCCACCGAATTGACCCGATACTTAGTCACCGAATGTTTCAAAAAGGCGTCTACAGCACCCGGTGTTCCCAGGCGGTCACCCATCCAAGTACTCACCGGGCCCGACGTTGCTTAACTTCAGTGATCGGACGAGAACTGGTGTTTTCAACGTGGTGTGGCCGTAGACGAGAGAAGGTGACGAAACTGCGTAGTTGTGCCTACCGAATTGACCCGATACTTAGTCTCAGTTTGTTTCAAAAAGGCGTCTACAGCACCCGGTGTTCCCAGGCGGTCACCCATCCAAGTACTCACCGGGCCCGACGTTGCTTAACTTCAGTGATCGGACGAGAACTGGTGTTTTCAACGTGGTGTGGCCGTAGACGAGAGATGGTGACGAAATGCCGTAGTTGTGCCCACCGAATTGATCCGATACTTAGTCACCGAATGTTTCAAAAAGGCGTCTACAGCAGCCGGTGTTCCCAGGCGGTCACCCATCCAAGTACTCACCGGGCCCGACGTTGCTTAACTTCAGTGATCGGACGAGAACTGGTGTTTTCAACGTGGTGTGGCCGTAGACGAGAGAAGGTGACGAAACTGCGTAGTTGTGCCTACCGAATTGACCCGATACTTAGTCTCAGTTTGTTTCAAAAAGGCGTCTACAGCACCCGGTGTTCCCAGGCGGTCACCCATCCAAGTACTCACCGGGCCCGACGTTGCTTAACTTCAGTGATCGGACGAGAACTGGTGTTTTCAACGTGGTGTGGCCGTAGACGAGAGATGGCGACGAAATGCCGTAGTTGTGCCCACCGAATTGACCCGATACTTAGTCACCGAATGTTTCAAAAAGGCGTCTACAGCACCCGGTGTTCCCAGGCGGTCACCCATCCAAGTACTCAACGGGCCCGACGTTGCTTAACTTCAGTGATCGGACGAGAACTGGTGTTTTCAACGTGGTGTGGCCGTAGACGAGAGAAGGTGACGAAACTGCGTAGTTGTGCCTACCGAATTGACCCGATACTTAGTCTCAGTTTGTTTCAAAAAGGCGTCTACAGCACCCGGTGTTCCCAGGCGGTCACCCATCCAAGTACTCACCGGGCCCGACGTTGCTTAACTTCAGTGATCGGACGAGAACTGGTGTTTTCAACGTGGTGTGGCCGTAGACGAGAGATGGTGACGAAATGCCGTAGTTGTGCCCACCGAATTGACCCGATACTTAGTCACCGAATGTTTCAAAAAGGCGTCTACAGCACCCGGTGTTCCCAGGCGGTCACCCATCCAAGTACTCACCGGGCCCGACGTTGCTTAACTTCAGTGATCGGACGAGAACTGGTGTTTTCAACGTGGTGTGGCCGTAGACGAGAGAAGGTGACGAAACTGCGTAGTTGTGCCTACCGAATTGACCCGATACTTAGTCTCAGTTTGTTTCAAAAAGGCGTCTACAGCACCCGGTGTTCCCAGGCGGTCACCCATCCAAGTACTCACCGGGCCCGACGTTGCTTAACTTCAGTGATCGGACGAGAACTGGTGTTTTCAACGTGGTGTGGCCGTAGACGAGAGATGGTGACGAAATGCCGTAGTTGTGCCCACCGAATTGACCCGATACTTAGTCACCGAATGTTTCAAAAAGGCGTCTACAGCACCCGGTGTTCCCAGGCGGTCACCCATCCAAGTACTCACCGGGCCCGACGTTGCTTAACTTCAGTGATCGGACGAGAACTGGTGTTTTCAACGTGGTGTGGCCGTAGACGAGAGATGGTGACGAAATGCCGTAGTTGTGCCCACCGAATTGACCCGATACTTAGTCACCGAATGTTTCAAAAAGGCGTCTACAGCACCCGGTGTTCCCAGGCGGTCACCCATCCAAGTACTCACCGGGCCCGACGTTGCTTAACTTCAGTGATCGGACGAGAACTGGTGTTTTCAACGTGGTGTGGCCGTAGACGAGAGAAGGTGACGAAACTGCGTAGTTGTGCCTACCGAATTGACCCGATACTTAGTCTCAGTTTGTTTCAAAAAGGCGTCTACAGCACCCGGTGTTCCCAGGCGGTCACCCATCCAAGTACTCACCGGGCGACGTTGCTTAACTTCAGTGATCGGACGAGAACTGGTGTTTTCAACGTGGTGTGGCCGTAGACGAGAGATGGTGACGAAATGCCGTAGTTGTGCCCACCGAATTGACCCGATACTTAGTCACCGAATGTTTCAAAAAGGCGTCTACAGCACCCGGTGTTCCCAGGCGGTCACCCATCCAAGTACTCACCGGGCCCGACGTTGCTTAACTTCAGTGATCGGACGAGAACTGGTGTTTTCAACGTGGTGTGGCCGTAGACGAGAGAAGGTGACGAAACTGCGTAGTTGTGCCTACCGAATTGACCCGATACTTAGTCTCAGTTTGTTTCAAAAAGGCGTCTACAGCACCCGGTGTTCCCAGGCGGTCACCCATCCAAGTACTCACCGGGCCCGACGTTGCTTAACTTCAGTGATCGGACGAGAACTGGTGTTTTCAACGTGGTGTGGCCGTAGACGAGAGATGGTGACGAAATGCTGTAGTTGTGCCCACCGAATTGACCCGATACTTAGTCACCGAATGTTTCAAAAAGGCGTCTACAGCACCCGGTGTTCCCAGGCGGTCACCCATCCAAGTACTCACCGGGCCCGACGTTGCTTAACTTCAGTGATCGGACGAGAACTGGTGTTTTCAACGTGGTGTGGCCGTAGACGAGAGAAGGTGACGAAACTGCGTAGTTGTGCCTACCGAATTGACCCGATACTTAGTCTCAGTTTGTTTCAAAAAGGCGTCTACAGCACCCGGTGTTCCCAGGCGGTCACCCATCCAAGTACTCACCGGGCCCGACGTTGCTTAACTTCAGTGATCGGACGAGAACTGGTGTTTTCAACGTGGTGTGGCCGTAGACGAGAGATGGTGACGAAATGCCGTAGTTGTGCCCACCGAATTGACCCGATACTTAGTCACCGAATGTTTCAAAAAGGCGTCTACAGCACCCGGTGTTCCCAGGCGGTCACCCATCCAAGTACTCACCGGGCCCGACGTTGCTTAACTTCAGTGATCGGACGAGAACTGGTGTTTTCAACGTGGTGTGGCCGTAGACGAGAGATGGTGACGAAATGCCGTAGTTGTGCCCACCGAATTGACCCGATACTTAGTCACCGAATGTTTCAAAAAGGCGTCTACAGCACCCGGTGTTCCCAGGCGGTCACCCATCCAAGTACTCACCGGGCCCGACGTTGCTTAACTTCAGTGATCGGACGAGAACTGGTGTTTTCAACGTGGTGTGGCCGTAGACGAGAGAAGGTGACGAAACTGCGTAGTTGTGCCTACCGAATTGACCCGATACTTAGTCTCAGTTTGTTTCAAAAAGGCGTCTACAGCACCCGGTGTTCCCAGGCGGTCACCCATCCAAGTACTCACCGGGCCCGACGTTGCTTAACTTCAGTGATCGGACGAGAACTGGTGTTTTCAACGTGGTGTGGCCGTAGACGAGAGATGGTGACGAAATGCCGTAGTTGTGCCCACCGAATTGACCCGATACTTAGTCACCGAATGTTTCAAAAAGGCGTCTACAGCACCCGGTGTTCCCAGGCGGTCACCCATCCAAGTACTCACCGGGCCCGACGTTGCTTAACTTCAGTGATCGGACGAGAACTGGTGTTTTCAACGTGGTGTGGCCGTAGACGAGAGAAGGTGACGAAACTGCGTAGTTGTGCCTACCGAATTGACCCGATACTTAGTCTCAGTTTGTTTCAAAAAGGCGTCTACAGCACCCGGTGTTCCCAGGCGGTCACCCATCCAAGTACTCACCGGGCCCGACGTTGCTTAACTTCAGTGATCGGACGAGAACTGGTGTTTTCAACGTGGTGTGGCCGTAGACGAGAGATGGTGACGAAATGCCGTAGTTGTGCCCACCGAATTGACCCGATACTTAGTCACCGAATGTTTCAAAAAGGCGTCTACAGCACCCGGTGTTTCCCAGGCGGTCACTCATCCAAGTACTCACCGGGCCCGACGTTGCTTAACTTCAGTGATCGGACGAGAACTGGTATTTTCAACGTGGTGTGGCCGTAGACGAGAGAAGGTGACGAAACTGCGTAGTTGTGCCTACCGAATTGACCCGATACTTAGTCTCAGTTTGTTTCAAAAAGGCGTCTACAGCACCCGGTGTTCCCAGGCGGTCACCCATCCAAGTACTCACCGGGATCGACGTTGCTTAACTTCAGTGATCGGACGAGAACTGGTGTTTTCAACGTGGTGTGGCCGTAGACGAGAGATGGTGACGAAATGCCGTAGTTGTGCCCACCGAATTGACCCGATACTTAGTCACCGAATGTTTCAAAAAGGCGTCTACAGCACCCGGTGTTCCCAGGCGGTCACCCATCCAAGTACTCACCGGGCCCGACGTTGCTTAACTTCAGTGATCGGACGAGAACTGGTGTTTTCAACGTGGTGTGGCCGTAGACGAGAGAAGGTGACGAAACTGCGTAGTTGTGCCTACCGAATTGACCCGATACTTAGTCTCAGTTTGTTTCAAAAAGGCGTCTACAGCACCCGGTGTTCCCAGGCGGTCCCCCATCCAAGTACTCACCGGGCCCGACGTTGCTTAACTTCAGTGATCGGACGAGAACTGGTGTTTTCAACGTGGTGTGGCCGTAGACGAGAGATGGTGACGAAATGCCGTAGTTGTGCCCACCGAATTGACCCGATACTTAGTCACCGAATGTTTCAAAAAGGCGTCTACAGCACCCGGTGTTCCCAGGCGGTCACCCATCCAAGTACTCACCGGGCCCGACGTTGCTTAACTTCAGTGATCGGACGAGAACTGGTGTTTTCAACGTGGTGTGGCCGTAGACGAGAGAAGGTGACGAAACTGCGTAGTTGTGCCTACCGAATTGACCCGATACTTAGTCTCAGTTTGTTTCAAAAAGGCGTCTACAGCACCCGGTGTTCCCAGGCGGTCACCCATCCAAGTACTCACCGGGCCCGACGTTGCTTAACTTCAGTGATCGGACGAGAACTGGTGTTTTCAACGTGGTGTGGCCGTAGACGAGAGATGGTGACGAAATGCCGTAGTTGTGCCCACCGAATTGACCCGATACTTAGTCACCGAATGTTTCAAAAAGGCGTCTACAGCACCCGGTGTTCCCAGGCGGTCACCCATCCAAGTACTCACCGGGCCCGACGTTGCTTAACTTCAGTGATCGGACGAGAACTGGTGTTTTCAACGTGGTGTGGCCGTAGACGAGAGAAGGTGACGAAACTGCGTAGTTGTGCCTACCGAATTGACCCGATACTTAGTCTCAGTTTGTTTCAAAAAGGCGTCTACAGCACCCGGTGTTCCCAGGCGGTCACCCATCCAAGTACTCACCGGGCCCGACGTTGCTTAACTTCAGTGATCGGACGAGAACTGGTGTTTTCAACGTGGTGTGGCCGTAGACGAGAGATGGTGACGAAATGCCGTAGTTGTGCCCACCGAATTGACCCGATACTTAGTCACCGAATGTTTCAAAAAGGCGTCTACAGCACCCGGTGTTCCCAGGCGGTCACCCATCCAAGTACTCACCGGGCCCGACGTTGCTTAACTTCAGTGATCGGACGAGAACTGGTGTTTTCAACGTGGTGTGGCCGTAGACGAGAGAAGGTGACGAAACTGCGTAGTTGTGCCTACCGAATTGACCCGATACTTAGTCTCAGTTTGTTTCAAAAAGGCGTCTACAGCACCCGGTGTTCCCAGGCGGTCACCCATCCAAGTACTCACCGGGCCCGACGTTGCTTAACTTCAGTGATCGGACGAGAACTGGTGTTTTCAACGTGGTGTGGCCGTAGACGAGAGATGGTGACGAAATGCCGTAGTTGTGCCCACCGAATTGACCCGATACTTAGTCACCGAATGTTTCAAAAAGGCGTCTACAGCACCCGGTGTTCCCAGGCGGTCACCCATCCAAGTACTCACCGGGCCCGACGTTGCTTAACTTCAGTGATCGGACGAGAACTGGTGTTTTCAACGTGGTGTGGCCGTAGACGAGAGAAGGTGACGAAACTGCGTAGTTGTGCCTACCGAATTGACCCGATACTTAGTCTCAGTTTGTTTCAAAAAGGCGTCTACAGCACCCGGTGTTCCCAGGCGGTCACCCATCCAAGTACTCACCGGGCCCGACGTTGCTTAACTTCAGTGATCGGACGAGAACTGGTGTTTTCAACGTGGTGTGGCCGTAGACGAGAGATGGTGACGAAATGCCGTAGTTGTGCCCACCGAATTGACCCGATACTTAGTCACCGAATGTTTCAAAAAGGCGTCTACAGCACCCGGTGTTCCCAGGCGGTCACCCATCCAAGTACTCACCGGGCCCGACGTTGCTTAACTTCAGTGATCGGACGAGAACTGGTGTTTTCAACGTGGTGTGGCCGTAGACGAGAGAAGGTGACGAAACTGCGTAGTTGTGCCTACCGAATTGACCCGATACTTAGTCTCAGTTTGTTTCAAAAAGGCGTCTACAGCACCCGGTGTTCCCAGGCGGTCACCCATCCAAGTACTCACCGGGCCCGACGTTGCTTAACTTCAGTGATCGGACGAGAACTGGTGTTTTCAACGTGGTGTGGCCGTAGACGAGAGATGGTGACGAAATGCCGTAGTTGTGCCCACCGAATTGACCCGATACTTAGTCACCGAATGTTTCAAAAAGGCGTCTACAGCACCCGGTGTTCCCAGGCGGTCACCCATCCAAGTACTCACGGGGCCCGACGTTGCTTAACTTCAGTGATCGGACGAGAACTGGTGTTTTCAACGTGGTGTGGCCGTAGACGAGAGAAGGTGACGAAACTGCGTAGTTGTGCCTACCGAATTGACCCGATACTTAGTCTCAGTTTGTTTCAAAAAGGCGACTACAGCACCCGGTGTTCCCAGGCGGTCACCCATCCAAGTACTCACCGGGCCCGACGTTGCTTAACTTCAGTGATCGGACGAGAACTGGTGTTTTCAACGTGGTGTGGCCGTAGACGAGAGATGGTGACGAAATGCCGTAGTTGTGCCCACCGAATTGACCCGATACTTAGTCACCGAATGTTTCAAAAAGGCGTCTACAGCACCCGGTGTTCCCAGGCGGTCACCCATCCAAGTACTCACCGGGCCCGACGTTGCTTAACTTCAGTGATCGGACGAGAACTGGTGTTTTCAACGTGGTGTGGCCGTAGACGAGAGAAGGTGACGAAACTGCGTAGTTGTGCCTACCGAATTGACCCGATACTTAGTCTCAGTTTGTTTCAAAAAGGCGTCTACAGCACCCGGTGTTCCCAGGCGGTCACCCATCCAAGTACTCACCGGGCCCGACGTTGCTTAACTTCAGTGATCGGACGAGAACTGGTGTTTTCAACGTGGTGTGGCCGTAGACGAGAGATGGTGACGAAATGCCGTAGTTGTGCCCACCGAATTGACCCGATACTTAGTCACCGAATGTTTCAAAAAGGCGTCTACAGCACCCGGTGTTCCCAGGCGGTCACCCATCCAAGTACTCACCGGGCCCGACGTTGCTTAACTTCAGTGATCGGACGAGAACTGGTGTTTTCAACGTGGTGTGGCCGTAGACGAGAGATGGTGACGAAATGCCGTAGTTGTGCCCACCGAATTGACCCGATACTTAGTCACCGAATGTTTCAAAAAGGCGTCTACAGCACCCGGTGTTCCCAGGCGGTCACCCATCCAAGTACTCACCGGGCCCAACGTTGCTTAACTTCAGTGATCGGACGAGAACTGGTGTTTTCAACGTGGTGTGGCCGTAGACGAGAGAAGGTGACGAAACTGCGTAGTTGTGCCTACCGAATTGACCCGATACTTAGTCTCAGTTTGTTTCAAAAAGGCGTCTACAGCACCCGGTGTTCCCAGGCGGTCACCCATCCAAGTACTCACCGGGCCCGACGTTGCTTAACTTCAGTGATCGGACGAGAACTGGTGTTTTCAACGTGGTGTGGCCGTAGACGAGAGATGGTGACGAAATGCCGTAGTTGTGCCCACCGAATTGACCCGATACTTAGTCACCGAATGTTTCAAAAAGGCGTCTACAGCACACGGTGTTCCCAGGCGGTCACCCATCCAAGTACTCACCGGGCCCGACGTTGCTTAACTTCAGTGATCGGACGAGAACTGGTGTTTTCAACGTGGTGTGGCCGTAGACGAGAGAAGGTGACGAAACTGCGTAGTTGTGCCTACCGAATTGACCCGATACTTAGTCTCAGTTTGTTTCAAAAAGGCGTCTACAGCACCCGGTGTTCCCAGGCGGTCACCCATCCAAGTACTCACCGGGCCCGACGTTGCTTAACTTCAGTGATCGGACGAGAACTGGTGTTTTCAACGTGGTGTGGCCGTAGACGAGAGATGGTGACGAAATGCCGTAGTTGTGCCCACCGAATTGACCCGATACTTAGTCACCGAATGTTTCAAAAAGGCGTCTACAGCACCCGGTGTTCCCAGGCGGTCACCCATCCAAGTACTCACCGGGCCCGACGTTGCTTAACTTCAGTGATCGGACGAGAACTGGTGTTTTCAACGTGGTGTGGCCGTAGACGAGAGATGGTGACGAAATGCCGTAGTTGTGCCCACCGAATTGACCCGATACTTAATCACCGAATGTTTCAAAAAGGCGTCTACAGCACCCGGTGTTCCCAGGCGGTCACCCATCCAAGTACTCACCGGGCCCGACGTTGCTTAACTTCAGTGATCGGACGAGAACTAGTGTTTTCAACGTGGTGTGGCCGTAGACGAGAGAAGGTGACGAAACTGCGTAGTTGTGCCTACCGAATTGACCCGATACTTAGTCTCAGTTTGTTTCAAAAAGGCGTCTACAGCACCCGGTGTTCCCAGGCGGTCACCCATCCAAGTACTCACCGGGCCCGACGTTGCTTAACTTCAGTGATCGGACGAGAACTGGTGTTTTCAACGTGGTGTGGCCGTAGACGAGAGATGGTGACGAAATGCCGTAGTTGTGCCCACCGAATTGACCCGATACTTAGTCACCGAATGTTTCAAAAAGGCGTCTACAGCACCCGGTGTTCCCAGGCGGTCACCCATCCAAGTACTCACCGGGCCCGACGTTGCTTAACTTCAGTGATCGGACGAGAACTGGTGTTTTCAACGTGGTGTGGCCGTAGACGAGAGAAGGTGACGAAACTGCGTAGTTGTGCCTACCGAATTGACCCGATACTTAGTCTCAGTTTGTTTCAAAAAGGCGTCTACAGCACCCGGTGTTCCCAGGCGGTCACCCATCCAAGTACTCACCGGGCCCGACGTTGCTTAACTTCAGTGATCGGACGAGAACTGGTGTTTTCAACGTGGTGTGGCCGTAGACGAGAGATGGTGACGAAATGCCGTAGTTGTGCCCACCGAATTGACCCGATACTTAGTCACCGAATGTTTCAAAAAGGCGTCTACAGCACCCGGTGTTCCCAGGCGGTCACCCATCCAAGTACTCACCGGGCCCGACGTTGCTTAACTTCAGTGATCGGACGAGAACTGGTGTTTTCAACGTGGTGTGGCCGTAGACGAGAGATGGTGACGAAATGCCGTAGTTGTGCCCACCGAATTGACCCGATACTTAGTCACCGAATGTTTCAAAAAGGCGTCTACAGCACCCGGTGTTCCCAGGCGGTCACCCATCCAAGTACTCACCGGGCCCGACGTTGCTTAACTTCAGTGATCGGACGAGAACTGGTGTTTTCAACGTGGTGTGGCCGTAGACGAGAGAAGGTGACGAAACTGCGTAGTTGTGCCTACCGAATTGACCCGATACTTAGTCTCAGTTTGTTTCAAAAAGGCGTCTACAGCACCCGGTGTTCCCAGGCGGTCACCCATCCAAGTACTCACCGGGCCCGACGTTGCTTAACTTCAGTGATCGGACGAGAACTGGTGTTTTCAACGTGGTGTGGCCGTAGACGAGAGATGGTGACGAAATGCCGTAGTTGTGCCCACCGAATTGACCCGATACTTAGTCACCGAATGTTTCAAAAAGGCGTCTACAGCACCCGGTGTTCCCAGGCGGTCACCCATCCAAGTACTCACCGGGCCCGACGTTGCTTAACTTCAGTGATCGGACGAGAACTGGTGTTTTCAACGTGGTGTGGCCGTAGACGAGAGAAGGTGACGAAACTGCGTAGTTGTGCCTACCGAATTGACCCGATACTTAGTCTCAGTTTGTTTCAAAAAGGCGTCTACAGCACCCGGTGTTCCCAGGCGGTCACCCATCCAAGTACTCACCGGGCCCGACGTTGCTTAACTTCAGTGATCGGACGAGAACTGGTGTTTTCAACGTGGTGTGGCCGTAGACGAGAGATGGTGACGAAATGCCGTAGTTGTGCCCACCGAATTGACCCGATACTTAGTCACCGAATGTTTCAAAAAGGCGTCTACAGCACCCGGTGTTCCCAGGCGGTCACTCATCCAAGTACTCACCGGGCCCGACGTTGCTTAACTGGTGTTTTCAACGTGGTGTGGCCGTAGACGAGAGAAGGTGACGAAACTGCGTAGTTGTGCCTACCGAATTGACCCGATACTTAGTCTCAGTTTGTTTCAAAAAGGCGTCTACAGCACCCGGTGTTCCCAGGCGGTCACCCATCCAAGTACTCACCGGGCCCGACGTTGCTTAACTTCAGTGATCGGACGAGAACTGGTGTTTTCAACGTGGTGTGGCCGTAGACGAGAGATGGTGACGAAATGCCGTAGTTGTGCCCACCGAATTGACCCGATACTTAGTCACCGAATGTTTCAAAAAGGCGTCTACAGCACCCGGTGTTCCCAGGCGGTCACCCATCCAAGTACTCACCGGGCCCGACGTTGCTTAACTTCAGTGATCGGACGAGAACTGGTGTTTTCAACGTGGTGTGGCCGTAGACGAGAGAAGGTGACGAAACTGCGTAGTTGTGCCTACCGAATTGACCCGATACTTAGTCTCAGTTTGTTTCAAAAAGGCGTCTACAGCACCCGGTGTTCCCAGGCGGTCACCCATCCAAGTACTCACCGGGCCCGACGTTGCTTAACTTCAGTGATCGGACGAGAACTGGTGTTTTCAACGTGGTGTGGCCGTAGACGAGAGATGGTGACGAAATGCCGTAGTTGTGCCCACCGAATTGACCCGATACTTAGTCACCGAATGTTTCAAAAAGGCGTCTACAGCACCCGGTGTTCCCAGGCGGTCACCCATCCAAGTACTCACCGGGCCCGACGTTGCTTAACTTCAGTGATCGGACGAGAACTGGTGTTTTCAACGTGGTGTGGCCGTAGACGAGAGAAGGTGACGAAACTGCGTAGTTGTGCCTACCGAATTGACCCGATACTTAGTCTCAGTTTGTTTCAAAAAGGCGTCTACAGCACCCGGTGTTCCCAGGCGGTCACCCATCCAAGTACTCACCGGGCCCGACGTTGCTTAACTTCAGTGATCGGACGAGAACTGGTGTTTTCAACGTGGTGTGGCCGTAGACGAGAGATGGTGACGAAATGCCGTAGTTGTGCCCACCGAATTGACCCGATACTTAGTCACCGAATGTTTCAAAAAGGCGTCTACAGCACCCGGTGTTCCCAGGCGGTCACCCATCCAAGTACTCACCGGGCCCGACGTTGCTTAACTTCAGTGATCGGACGAGAACTGGTGTTTTCAACGTGGTGTGGCCGTAGACGAGAGATGGTGACGAAATGCCGTAGTTGTGCCCACCGAATTGACCCGATACTTAGTCACCGAATGTTTCAAAAAGGCGTCTACAGCACCCGGTGTTCCCAGGCGGTCACCCATCCAAGTACTCACCGGGCCCGACGTTGCTTAACTTCAGTGATCGGACGAGAACTGGTGTTTTCAACGTGGTGTGGCCGTAGACGAGAGAAGGTGACGAAACTGCGTAGTTGTGCCTACCGAATTGACCCGATACTTAGTCTCAGTTTGTTTCAAAAAGGCGTCTACAGCACCCGGTGTTCCCAGGCGGTCACCCATCCAAGTACTCACCGGGCCCGACGTTGCTTAACTTCAGTGATCGGACGAGAACTGGTGTTTTCAACGTGGTGTGGCCGTAGACGAGAGATGGTGACGAAATGCCGTAGTTGTGCCCACCGAATTGACCCGATACTTAGTCACCGAATGTTTCAAAAAGGCGTCTACAGCACCCGGTGTTCCCAGGCGGTCACCCATCCAAGTACTCACCGGGCCCGACGTTGCTTAACTTCAGTGATCGGACGAGAACTGGTGTTTTCAACGTGGTGTGGCCGTAGACGAGAGAAGGTGACGAAACTGCGTAGTTGTGCCTACCGAATTGACCCGATACTTAGTCTCAGTTTGTTTCAAAAAGGCGTCTACAGCACCCGGTGTTCCCAGGCGGTCACCCATCCAAGTACTCACCGGGCCCGACGTTGCTTAACTTCAGTGATCGGACGAGAACTGGTGTTTTCAACGTGGTGTGGCCGTAGACGAGAGATGGTGACGAAATGCCGTAGTTGTGCCCACCGAATTGACCCGATACTTAGTCACCGAATGTTTCAAAAAGGCGTCTACAGCACCCGGTGTTCCCAGGCGGTCACCCATCCAAGTACTCACCGGGCCCGACGTTGCTTAACTTCAGTGATCGGACGAGAACTGGTGTTTTCAACGTGGTGTGGCCGTAGACGAGAGAAGGTGACGAAACTGCGTAGTTGTGCCTACCGAATTGACCCGATACTTAGTCTCAGTTTGTTTCAAAAAGGCGTCTACAGCACCCGGTGTTCCCAGGCGGTCACCCATCCAAGTACTCACCGGGCCCGACGTTGCTTAACTTCAGTGATCGGACGAGAACTGGTGTTTTCAACGTGGTGTGGCCGTAGACGAGAGATGGTGACGAAATGCCGTAGTTGTGCCCACCGAATTGACCCGATACTTAGTCACCGAATGTTTCAAAAAGGCGTCTACAGCACCGGTGTTCCCAGGCGGTCACCCATCCAAGTACTCACCGGGCCCGACGTTGCTTAACTTCAGTGATCGGACGAGAACTGGTGTTTTCAACGTGGTGTGGCCGTAGACGAGAGAAGGTGACGAAACTGCGTAGTTGTGCCTACCGAATTGACCCGATACTTAGTCTCAGTTTGTTTCAAAAAGGCGTCTACAGCACCCGGTGCTCCCAGGCGGTCACCCATCCAAGTACTCACCGGGCCCGACGTTGCTTAACTTCAGTGATCGGACGAGAACTGGTGTTTTCAACGTGGTGTGGCCGTAGACGAGAGATGGTGACGAAATGCCGTAGTTGTGCCCACCGAATTGACCCGATACTTAGTCACCGAATGTTTCAAAAAGGCGTCTACAGCACCCGGTGTTCCCAGGCGGTCACCCATCCAAGTACTCACCGGGCCCGACGTTGCTTAACTTCAGTGATCGGACGAGAACTGGTGTTTTCAACGTGGTGTGGCCGTAGACGAGAGAAGGTGACGAAACTGCGTAGTTGTGCCTACCGAATTGACCCGATACTTAGTCTCAGTTTGTTTCAAAAAGGCATCTACAGCACCCGGTGTTCCCAGGCGGTCACCCATCCAAGTACTCACCGGGCCCGACGTTGCTTAACTTCAGTGATCGGACGAGAACTGGTGTTTTCAACGTGGTGTGGCCGTAGACGAGAGATGGTGACGAAATGCCGTAGTTGTGCCCACCGAATTGACCCGATACTTAGTCACCGAATGTTTCAAAAAGGCGTCTACAGCACCCGGTGTTCCCAGGCGGTCACCCATCCAAGTACTCACCGGGCCCGACGTTGCTTAACTTCAGTGATCGGACGAGAACTGGTGTTTTCAACGTGGTGTGGCCGTAGACGAGAGGTGACGAAACTGCGTAGTTGTGCCTACCGAATTGACCCGATACTTAGTCTCAGTTTGTTTCAAAAAGGCGTCTACAGCACCCGGTGTTCCCAGGCGGTCACCCATCCAAGTACTCACCGGGCCCGACGTTGCTTAACTTCAGTGATCGGACGAGAACTGGTGTTTTCAACGTGGTGTGGCCGTAGACGAGAGATGGTGACGAAATGCCGTAGTTGTGCCCACCGAATTGACCCGATACTTAGTCACCGAATGTTTCAAAAAGGCGTCTACAGCACCCGGTGTTCCCAGGCGGTCACTCATCCAAGTACTCACCGGGCCCGACGTTGCTTAACTTCAGTGATCGGACGAGAACTGGTGTTTTCAACGTGGTGTGGCCGTAGACGAGAGAAGGTGACGAAACTGCGTAGTTGTGCCTACCGAATTGACCCGATACTTAGTCTCAGTTTGTTTCAAAAAGGCGTCTACAGCACCCGGTGTTCCCAGGCGGTCACCCATCCAAGTACTCACCGGGCCCGACGTTGCTTAACTTCAGTGATCGGACGAGAACTGGTGTTTTCAACGTGGTGTGGCCGTAGACGAGAGATGGTGACGAAATGCCGTAGTTGTGCCCACCGAATTGACCCGATACTTAGTCACCGAATGTTTCAAAAAGGCGTCTACAGCACCCGGTGTTCCCAGGCGGTCACCCATCCAAGTACTCACCGGGCCCGACGTTGCTTAACTTCAGTGATCGGACGAGAACTGGTGTTTTCAACGTGGTGTGGCCGTAGACGAGAGAAGGTGACGAAACTGCGTAGTTGTGCCTACCGAATTGACCCGATACTTAGTCTCAGTTTGTTTCAAAAAGGCGTCTACAGCACCCGGTGTTCCCAGGCGGTCACTCATCCAAGTACTCACCGGGCCCGACGTTGCTTAACTTCAGTGATCGGACGAGAACTGGTGTTTTCAACGTGGTGTGGCCGTAGACGAGAGATGGTGACGAAATGCCGTAGTTGTGCCCACCGAATTGACCCGATACTTAGTCACCGAATGTTTCAAAAAGGCGTCTACAGCACCCGGTGTTCCCAGGCGGTCACTCATCCAAGTACTCACCGGGCCCGACGTTGCTTAACTTCAGTGATCGGACGAGAACTGGTGTTTTCAACGTGGTGTGGCCGTAGACGAGAGAAGGTGACGAAACTGCGTAGTTGTGCCTACCGAATTGACCCGATACTTAGTCTCAGTTTGTTTCAAAAAGGCGTCTACAGCACCCGGTGTTCCCAGGCGGTCACCCATCCAAGTACTCACCGGGCCCGACGTTGCTTAACTTCAGTGATCGGACGAGAACTGGTGTTTTCAACGTGGTGTGGCCGTAGACGAGAGATGGTGACGAAATGCCGTAGTTGTGCCCACCGAATTGACCCGATACTTAGTCACCGAATGTTTCAAAAAGGCGTCTACAGCACCCGGTGTTCCCAGGCGGTCACCCATCCAAGTACTCACCGGGCCCGACGTTGCTTAACTTCAGTGATCGGACGAGAACTGGTGTTTTCAACGTGGTGTGGCCGTAGACGAGAGAAGGTGACGAAACTGCGTAGTTGTGCCTACCGAATTGACCCGATACTTAGTCTCAGTTTGTTTCAAAAAGGCGTCTACAGCACCCGGTGTTCCCAGGCGGTCACCCATCCAAGTACTCACCGGGCCCGACGTTGCTTAACTTCAGTGATCGGACGAGAACTGGTGTTTTCAACGTGGTGTGGCCGTAGACGAGAGATGGTGACGAAATGCCGTAGTTGTGCCCACCGAATTGACCCGATACTTAGTCACCGAATGTTTCAAAAAGGCGTCTACAGCACCCGGTGTTCCCAGGCGGTCACCCATCCAAGTACTCACCGGGCCCGACGTTGCTTAACTTCAGTGATCGGACGAGAACTGGTGTTTTCAACGTGGTGTGGCCGTAGACGAGAGAAGGTGACGAAACTGCGTAGTTGTGCCTACCGAATTGACCCGATACTTAGTCTCAGTTTGTTTCAAAAAGGCGTCTACAGCACCCGGTGTTCCCAGGCGGTCACCCATCCAAGTACTCACCGGGCCCGACGTTGCTTAACTTCAGTGATCGGACGAGAACTGGTGTTTTCAACGTGGTGTGGCCGTAGACGAGAGATGGTGACGAAATGCCGTAGTTGTGCCCACCGAATTGACCCGATACTTAGTCACCGAATGTTTCAAAAAGGCGTCTACAGCACCCGGTGTTCCCAGGCGGTCACCCATCCAAGTACTCACCGGGCCCGACGTTGCTTAACTTCAGTGATCGGACGAGAACTGGTGTTTTCAACGTGGTGTGGCCGTAGACGAGAGAAGGTGACGAAACTGCGTAGTTGTGCCTACCGAATTGACCCGATACTTAGTCTCAGTTTGTTTCAAAAAGGCGTCTACAGCACCCGGTGTTCCCAGGCGGTCACCCATCCAAGTACTCACCGGGCCCGACGTTGCTTAACTTCAGTGATCGGACGAGAACTGGTGTTTTCAACGTGGTGTGGCCGTAGACGAGAGATGGTGACGAAATGCCGTAGTTGTGCCCACCGAATTGACCCGATACTTAGTCACCGAATGTTTCAAAAAGGCGTCTACAGCACCCGGTGTTCCCAGGCGGTCACCCATCCAAGTACTCACCGGGCCCGACG
Organism: Patella pellucida; assembly: GCA_917208275.1. Lineage (NCBI taxonomy): Eukaryota > Metazoa > Mollusca > Gastropoda > Patellidae > Patella > Patella pellucida. The sequence continues at coordinate 36,685,788 of OU795044.1, forward strand.
TTGCTTAACTTCAGTGATCGGACGAGAACTGGTGTTTTCAACGTGGTGTGGCCGTAGACGAGAGAAGGTGACGAAACTGCGTAGTTGTGCCTACCGAATTGACCCGATACTTAGTCTCAGTTTGTTTCAAAAAGGCGTCTACAGCACCCGGTGTTCCCAGGCGGTCACCCATCCAAGTACTCACCGGGCCCGACGTTGCTTAACTTCAGTGATCGGACGAGAACTGGTGTTTTCAACGTGGTGTGGCCGTAGACGAGAGATGGTGACGAAATGCCGTAGTTGTGCCCACGAATTGACCCGATACTTAGTCACCGAATGTTCCAAAAAGGCGTCTACAGCACCCGGTGTTCCCAGGCGGTCACCCATCCAAGTACTCACCGGGCCCGACGTTGCTTAACTTCAGTGATCGGACGAGAACTGGTGTTTTCAACGTGGTGTGGCCGTAGACGAGAGAAGGTGACGAAACTGCGTAGTTGTGCCTACCGAATTGACCCGATACTTAGTCTCAGTTTGTTTCAAAAAGGCGTCTACAGCACCCGGTGTTCCCAGGCGGTCACCCATCCAAGTACTCACCGGGCCCGACGTTGCTTAACTTCAGTGATCGGACGAGAACTGGTGTTTTCAACGTGGTGTGGCCGTAGACGAGAGATGGTGACGAAATGCCGTAGTTGTGCCCACCGAATTGACCCGATACTTAGTCACCGAATGTTTCAAAAAGGCGTCTACAGCACCCGGTGTTCCCAGGCGGTCACCCATCCAAGTACTCACCGGGCCCGACGTTGCTTAACTTCAGTGATCGGACGAGAACTGGTGTTTTCAACGTGGTGTGGCCGTAGACGAGAGAAGGTGACGAAACTGCGTAGTTGTGCCTACCGAATTGACCCGATACTTAGTCTCAGTTTGTTTCAAAAAGGCGTCTACAGCACCCGGTGTTCCCAGGCGGTCACCCATCCAAGTACTCACCGGGCCCGACGTTGCTTAACTTCAGTGATCGGACGAGAACTGGTGTTTTCAACGTGGTGTGGCCGTAGACGAGAGATGGTGACGAAATGCCGTAGTTGTGCCCACCGAATTTACCCGATACTTAGTCACCGAATGTTTCAAAAAGGCGTCTACAGCACCCGGTGTTCCCAGGCGGTCACCCATCCAAGTACTCACCGGGCCCGACGTTGCTTAACTTCAGTGATCGGACGAGAACTGGTGTTTTCAACGTGGTGTGGCCGTAGACGAGAGAAGGTGACGAAACTGCGTAGTTGTGCCTACCGAATTGACCCGATACTTAGTCTCAGTTTGTTTCAAAAAGGCGTCTACAGCACCCGGTGTTCCCAGGCGGTCACCCATCCAAGTACTCACCGGGCCCGACGTTGCTTAACTTCAGTGATCGGACGAGAACTGGTGTTTTCAACGTGGTGTGGCCGTAGACGAGAGATGGTGACGAAATGCCGTAGTTGTGCCCACCGAATTGACCCGATACTTAGTCACCGAATGTTTCAAAAAGGCGTCTACAGCACCCGGTGTTCCCAGGCGGTCACCCATCCAAGTACTCACCGGGCCCGACGTTGCTTAACTTCAGTGATCGGACGAGAACTGGTGTTTTCAACGTGGTGTGGCCGTAGACGAGAGATGGTGACGAAATGCCGTAGTTGTGCCCACCGAATTGACCCGATACTTAGTCACCGAATGTTTCAAAAAGGCGTCTACAGCACCCGGTGTTCCCAGGCGGTCACCCATCCAAGTACTCACCGGGCCCGACGTTGCTTAACTTCAGTGATCGGACGAGAACTGGTGTTTTCAACGTGGTGTGGCCGTAGACGAGAGAAGGTGACGAAACTGCGTAGTTGTGCCTACCGAATTGACCCGATACTTAGTCTCAGTTTGTTTCAAAAAGGCGTCTACAGCACCCGGTGTTCCCAGGCGGTCACCCATCCAAGTACTCACCGGGCCCGACGTTGCTTAACTTCAGTGATCGGACGAGAACTGGTGTTTTCAACGTGGTGTGGCCGTAGACGAGAGAAGGTGACGAAACTGCGTAGTTGTGCCTACCGAATTGACCCGATACTTAGTCTCAGTTTGTTTCAAAAAGGCGTCTACAGCACCCGGTGTTCCCAGGCGGTCACCCATCCAAGTACTCACCGGGCCCGACGTTGCTTAACTTCAGTGATCGGACGAGAACTGGTGTTTTCAACGTGGTGTGGCCGTAGACGAGAGATGGTGACGAAATGCCGTAGTTGTGCCCACCGAATTGACCCGATACTTAGTCACCGAATGTTTCAAAAAGGCGTCTACAGCACCCGGTGTTCCCAGGCGGTCACCCATCCAAGTACTCACCGGGCCCGACGTTGCTTAACTTCAGTGATCGGACGAGAACTGGTGTTTTCAACGTGGTGTGGCCGTAGACGAGAGAAGGTGACGAAACTGCGTAGTTGTGCCTACCGAATTGACCCGATACTTAGTCTCAGTTTGTTTCAAAAAGGCGTCTACAGCACCCGGTGTTCCCAGGCGGTCACCCATCCAAGTACTCACCGGGCCCGACGTTGCTTAACTTCAGTGATCGGACGAGAACTGGTGTTTTCAACGTGGTGTGGCCGTAGACGAGAGATGGTGACGAAATGCCGTAGTTGTGCCCACCGAATTGACCCGATACTTAGTCACCGAATGTTCCAAAAAGGCGTCTACAGCACCCGGTGTTCCCAGGCGGTCACCCATCCAAGTACTCACCGGGCCCGACGTTGCTTAACTTCAGTGATCGGACGAGAACTGGTGTTTTCAACGTGGTGTGGCCGTAGACGAGAGAAGGTGACGAAACTGCGTAGTTGTGCCTACCGAATTGACCCGATACTTAGTCTCAGTTTGTTTCAAAAAGGCGTCTACAGCACCCGGTGTTCCCAGGCGGTCACCCATCCAAGTACTCACCGGGCCCGACGTTGCTTAACTTCAGTGATCGGACGAGAACTGGTGTTTTCAACGTGGTGTGGCCGTAGACGAGAGATGGTGACGAAATGCCGTAGTTGTGCCCACCGAATTGACCCGATACTTAGTCACCGAATGTTTCAAAAAGGCGTCTACAGCACCCGGTGTTCCCAGGCGGTCACCCATCCAAGTACTCACCGGGCCCGACGTTGCTTAACTTCAGTGATCGGACGAGAACTGGTGTTTTCAACGTGGTGTGGCCGTAGACGAGAGAAGGTGACGAAACTGCGTAGTTGTGCCTACCGAATTGACCCGATACTTAGTCTCAGTTTGTTTCAAAAAGGCGTCTACAGCACCCGGTGTTCCCAGGCGGTCACCCATCCAAGTACTCACCGGGCCCGACGTTGCTTAACTTCAGTGATCGGACGAGAACTGGTGTTTTCAACGTGGTGTGGCCGTAGACGAGAGATGGTGACGAAATGCCGTAGTTGTGCCCACCGAATTTACCCGATACTTAGTCACCGAATGTTTCAAAAAGGCGTCTACAGCACCCGGTGTTCCCAGGCGGTCACCCATCCAAGTACTCACCGGGCCCGACGTTGCTTAACTTCAGTGATCGGACGAGAACTGGTGTTTTCAACGTGGTGTGGCCGTAGACGAGAGAAGGTGACGAAACTGCGTAGTTGTGCCTACCGAATTGACCCGATACTTAGTCTCAGTTTGTTTCAAAAAGGCGTCTACAGCACCCGGTGTTCCCAGGCGGTCACCCATCCAAGTACTCACCGGGCCCGACGTTGCTTAACTTCAGTGATCGGACGAGAACTGGTGTTTTCAACGTGGTGTGGCCGTAGACGAGAGATGGTGACGAAATGCCGTAGTTGTGCCCACCGAATTGACCCGATACTTAGTCACCGAATGTTTCAAAAAGGCGTCTACAGCACCCGGTGTTCCCAGGCGGTCACCCATCCAAGTACTCACCGGGCCCGACGTTGCTTAACTTCAGTGATCGGACGAGAACTGGTGTTTTCAACGTGGTGTGGCCGTAGACGAGAGATGGTGACGAAATGCCGTAGTTGTGCCCACCGAATTGACCCGATACTTAGTCACCGAATGTTTCAAAAAGGCGTCTACAGCACCCGGTGTTCCCAGGCGGTCACCCATCCAAGTACTCACCGGGCCCGACGTTGCTTAACTTCAGTGATCGGACGAGAACTGGTGTTTTCAACGTGGTGTGGCCGTAGACGAGAGAAGGTGACGAAACTGCGTAGTTGTGCCTACCGAATTGACCCGATACTTAGTCTCAGTTTGTTTCAAAAAGGCGTCTACAGCACCCGGTGTTCCCAGGCGGTCACCCATCCAAGTACTCACCGGGCCCGACGTTGCTTAACTTCAGTGATCGGACGAGAACTGGTGTTTTCAACGTGGTGTGGCCGTAGACGAGAGATGGTGACGAAATGCCGTAGTTGTGCCCACCGAATTGACCCGATACTTAGTCACCGAATGTTTCAAAAAGGCGTCTACAGCACCCGGTGTTCCCAGGCGGTCACCCATCCAAGTACTCACCGGGCCCGACGTTGCTTAACTTCAGTGATCGGACGAGAACTGGTGTTTTCAACGTGGTGTGGCCGTAGACGAGAGAAGGTGACGAAACTGCGTAGTTGTGCCTACCGAATTGACCCGATACTTAGTCTCAGTTTGTTTCAAAAAGGCGTCTACAGCACCCGGTGTTCCCAGGCGGTCACCCATCCAAGTACTCACCGGGCCCGACGTTGCTTAACTTCAGTGATCGGACGAGAACTGGTGTTTTCAACGTGGTGTGGCCGTAGACGAGAGATGGTGACGAAATGCCGTAGTTGTGCCCACCGAATTGACCCGATACTTAGTCACCGAATGTTTCAAAAAGGCGTCTACAGCACCCGGTGTTCCCAGGCGGTCACCCATCCAAGTACTCACCGGGCCCGACGTTGCTTAACTTCAGTGATCGGACGAGAACTGGTGTTTTCAACGTGGTGTGGCCGTAGACGAGAGAAGGTGACGAAACTGCGTAGTTGTGCCTACCGAATTGACCCGATACTTAGTCTCAGTTTGTTTCAAAAAGGCGTCTACAGCACCCGGTGTTCCCAGGCGGTCACCCATCCAAGTACTCACCGGGCCCGACGTTGCTTAACTTCAGTGATCGGACGAGAACTGGTGTTTTCAACGTGGTGTGGCCGTAGACGAGAGATGGTGACGAAATGCCGTAGTTGTGCCCACCGAATTGACCCGATACTTAGTCACCGAATGTTTCAAAAAGGCGTCTACAGCACCCGGTGTTCCCAGGCGGTCACCCATCCAAGTACTCACCGGGCCCGACGTTGCTTAACTTCAGTGATCGGACGAGAACTGGTGTTTTCAACGTGGTGTGGCCGTAGACGAGAGATGGTGACGAAATGCCGTAGTTGTGCCCACCGAATTGACCCGATACTTAGTCACCGAATGTTTCAAAAAGGCGTCTACAGCACCCGGTGTTCCCAGGCGGTCACCCATCCAAGTACTCACCGGGCCCGACGTTGCTTAACTTCAGTGATCGGACGAGAACTGGTGTTTTCAACGTGGTGTGGCCGTAGACGAGAGAAGGTGACGAAACTGCGTAGTTGTGCCTACCGAATTGACCCGATACTTAGTCTCAGTTTGTTTCAAAAAGGCGTCTACAGCACCCGGTGTTCCCAGGCGGTCACCCATCCAAGTACTCACCGGGCCCGACGTTGCTTAACTTCAGTGATCGGACGAGAACTGGTGTTTTCAACGTGGTGTGGCCGTAGACGAGAGATGGTGACGAAATGCCGTAGTTGTGCCCACCGAATTGACCCGATACTTAGTCACCGAATGTTTCAAAAAGGCGTCTACAGCACCCGGTGTTCCCAGGCGGTCACCCATCCAAGTACTCACCGGGCCCGACGTTGCTTAACTTCAGTGATCGGACGAGAACTGGTGTTTTCAACGTGGTGTGGCGTAGACGAGAGATGGTGACGAAATGCCGTAGTTGTGCCCACCGAATTGACCGGATACTTAGTCACCGAATGTTTCAAAAAGGCGTCTACAGCACCCGGTGTTCCCAGGCGGTCACCCATCCAAGTACTCACCGGGCCCGACGTTGCTTAACTTCAGTGATCGGACGAGAACTGGTGTTTTCAACGTGGTGTGGCCGTAGACGAGAGAAGGTGACGAAACTGCGTAGTTGTGCCTACCGAATTGACCCGATACTTAGTCTCAGTTTGTTTCAAAAAGGCGTCTACAGCACCCGGTGTTCCCAGGCGGTCACCCATCCAAGTACTCACCGGGCCCGACGTTGCTTAACTTCAGTGATCGGACGAGAACTGGTGTTTTCAACGTGGTGTGGCCGTAGACGAGAGATGGTGACGAAATGCCGTAGTTGTGCCCACCGAATTGACCCGATACTTAGTCACCGAATGTTTCAAAAAGGCGTCTACAGCACCCGGTGTTCCCAGGCGGTCACCCATCCAAGTACTCACCGGGCCCGACGTTGCTTAACTTCAGTGATCGGACGAGAACTGGTGTTTTCAACGTGGTGTGGCCGTAGACGAGAGAAGGTGACGAAACTGCGTAGTTGTGCCTACCGAATTGACCCGATACTTAGTCTCAGTTTGTTTCAAAAAGGCGTCTACAGCACCCGGTGTTCCCAGGCGGTCACCCATCCAAGTACTCACCGGGCCCGACGTTGCTTAACTTCAGTGATCGGACGAGAACTGGTGTTTTCAACGTGGTGTGGCCGTAGACGAGAGAAGGTGACGAAACTGCGTAGTTGTGCCTACCGAATTGACCCGATACTTAGTCTCAGTTTGTTTCAAAAAGGCGTCTACAGCACCCGGTGTTCCCAGGCGGTCACCCATCCAAGTACTCACCGGGCCCGACGTTGCTTAACTTCAGTGATCGGACGAGAACTGGTGTTTTCAACGTGGTGTGGCCGTAGACGAGAGATGGTGACGAAATGCCGTAGTTGTGCCCACCGAATTGACCCGATACTTAGTCACCGAATGTTTCAAAAAGGCGTCTACAGCACCCGGTGTTCCCAGGCGGTCACCCATCCAAGTACTCACCGGGCCCGACGTTGCTTAACTTCAGTGATCGGACGAGAACTGGTGTTTTCAACGTGGTGTGGCCGTAGACGAGAGAAGGTGACGAAACTGCGTAGTTGTGCCTACCGAATTGACCCGATACTTAGTCTCAGTTTGTTTCAAAAAGGCGTCTACAGCAACGGGTGTTCCCAGGCGGTCACCCATCCAAGTACTCACCGGGCCCGACGTTGCTTAACTTCAGTGATCGGACGAGAACTGGTGTTTTCAACGTGGTGTGGCCGTAGACGAGAGATGGTGACGAAATGCCGTAGTTGTGCCCACCGAATTGACCCGATACTTAGTCACCGAATGTTTCAAAAAGGCGTCTACAGCAGCCGGTGTTCCCAGGCGGTCACCCATCCAAGTACTCACCGGGCCCGACGTTGCTTAACTTCAGTGATCGGACGAGAACTGGTGTTTTCAACGTGGTGTGGCCGTAGACGAGAGAAGGTGACGAAACTGCGTAGTTGTGCCTACCGAATTGACCCGATACTTAGTCTCAGTTTGTTTCAAAAAGGCGTCTACAGCACCCGGTGTTCCCAGGCGGTCACCCATCCAAGTACTCACCGGGCCCGACGTTGCTTAACTTCAGTGATCGGACGAGAACTGGTGTTTTCAACGTGGTGTGGCCGTAGACGAGAGAAGGTGACGAAACTGCGTAGTTGTGCCTACCGAATTGACCCGATACTTAGTCTCAGTTTGTTTCAAAAAGGCGTCTACAGCACCCGGTGTTCCCAGGCGGTCACCCATCCAAGTACTCACCGGGCCCGACGTTGCTTAACTTCAGTGATCGGACGAGAACTGGTGTTTTCAACGTGGTGTGGCCGTAGACGAGAGATGGTGACGAAATGCCGTAGTTGTGCCCACCGAATTGACCCGATACTTAGTCACCGAATGTTTCAAAAAGGCGTCTACAGCACCCGGTGTTCCCAGGCGGTCACCCATCCAAGTACTCACCGGGCCCGACGTTGCTTAACTTCAGTGATCGGACGAGAACTGGTGTTTTCAACGTGGTGTGGCCGTAGACGAGAGAAGGTGACGAAACTGCGTAGTTGTGCCTACCGAATTGACCCGATACTTAGTCTCAGTTTGTTTCAAAAAGGCGTCTACAGCACCCGGTGTTCCCAGGCGGTCACCCATCCAAGTACTCTCCGGGCCCGACGTTGCTTAACTTCAGTGATCGGACGAGAACTGGTGTTTTCAACGTGGTGTGGCCGTAGACGAGAGATGGTGACGAAATGCCGTAGTTGTGCCCACCGAATTGACCCGATACTTAGTCACCGAATGTTTCAAAAAGGCGTCTACAGCACCCGGTGTTCCCAGGCGGTCACCCATCCAAGTACTCACCGGGCCCGACGTTGCTTAACTTCAGTGATCGGACGAGAACTGGTGTTTTCAACGTGGTGTGGCCGTAGACGAGAGAAGGTGACGAAACTGCGTAGTTGTGCCTACCGAATTGACCCGATACTTAGTCTCAGTTTGTTTCAAAAAGGCGTCTACAGCACCCGGTGTTCCCAGGCGGTCACCCATCCAAGTACTCACCGGGCCCGACGTTGCTTAACTTCAGTGATCGGACGAGAACTGGTGTTTTCAACGTGGTGTGGCCGTAGACGAGAGAAGGTGACGAAACTGCGTAGTTGTGCCTACCGAATTGACCCGATACTTAGTCTCAGTTTGTTTCAAAAAGGCGTCTACAGCACCCGGTGTTCCCAGGCGGTCACCCATCCAAGTACTCACCGGGCCCGACGTTGCTTAACTTCAGTGATCGGACGAGAACTGGTGTTTTCAACGTGGTGTGGCCGTAGACGAGAGATGGTGACGAAATGCCGTAGTTGTGCCCACCGAATTGACCCGATACTTAGTCACCGAATGTTTCAAAAAGGCGTCTACAGCACCCGGTGTTCCCAGGCGGTCACCCATCCAAGTACTCACCGGGCCCGACGTTGCTTAACTTCAGTGATCGGACGAGAACTGGTGTTTTCAACGTGGTGTGGCCGTAGACGAGAGAAGGTGACGAAACTGCGTAGTTGTGCCTACCGAATTGACCCGATACTTAGTCTCAGTTTGTTTCAAAAAGGCGTCTACAGCACCCGGTGTTCCCAGGCGGTCACCCATCCAAGTACTCACCGGGCCCGACGTTGCTTAACTTCAGTGATCGGACGAGAACTGGTGTTTTCAACGTGGTGTGGCCGTAGACGAGAGATGGTGACGAAATGCCGTAGTTGTGCCCACCGAATTGACCCGATACTTAGTCACCGAATGTTTCAAAAAGGCGTCTACAGCACCCGGTGTTCCCAGGCGGTCACCCATCCAAGTACTCACCGGGCCCGACGTTGCTTAACTTCAGTGATCGGACGAGAACTGGTGTTTTCAACGTGGTGTGGCCGTAGACGAGAGAAGGTGACGAAACTGCGTAGTTGTGCCTACCGAATTGACCCGATACTTAGTCTCAGTTTGTTTCAAAAAGGCGTCTACAGCACCCGGTGTTCCCAGGCGGTCACCCATCCAAGTACTCACCGGGCCCGACGTTGCTTAACTTCAGTGATCGGACGAGAACTGGTGTTTTCAACGTGGTGTGGCCGTAGACGAGAGATGGTGACGAAATGCCGTAGTTGTGCCCACCGAATTGACCCGATACTTAGTCACCGAATGTTTCAAAAAGGCGTCTACAGCACCCGGTGTTCCCAGGCGGTCACCCATCCAAGTACTCACCGGGCCCGACGTTGCTTAACTTCAGTGATCGGACGAGAACTGGTGTTTTCAACGTGGTGTGGCCGTAGACGAGAGAAGGTGACGAAACTGCGTAGTTGTGCCTACCGAATTGACCCGATACTTAGTCTCAGTTTGTTTCAAAAAGGCGTCTACAGCACCCGGTGTTCCCAGGCGGTCACCCATCCAAGTACTCACCGGGCCCGACGTTGCTTAACTTCAGTGATCGGACGAGAACTGGTGTTTTCAACGTGGTGTGGCCGTAGACGAGAGATGGTGACGAAATGCCGTAGTTGTGCCCACCGAATTGACCCGATACTTAGTCACCGAATGTTTCAAAAAGGCGTCTACAGCACCCGGTGTTCCCAGGCGGTCACCCATCCAAGTACTCACCGGGCCCGACGTTGCTTAACTTCAGTGATCGGACGAGAACTGGTGTTTTCAACGTGGTGTGGCCGTAGACGAGAGAAGGTGACGAAACTGCGTAGTTGTGCCTACCGAATTGACCCGATACTTAGTCTCAGTTTGTTTCAAAAAGGCGTCTACAGCACCCGGTGTTCCCAGGCGGTCACCCATCCAAGTACTCACCGGGCCCGACGTTGCTTAACTTCAGTGATCGGACGAGAACTGGTGTTTTCAACGTGGTGTGGCCGTAGACGAGAGATGGTGACGAAATGCCGTAGTTGTGCCCACCGAATTGACCCGATACTTAGTCTCAGTTTGTTTCAAAAAGGCGTCTACAGCACCCGGTGTTCCCAGGCGGTCACCCATCCAAGTACTCACCGGGCCCGACGTTGCTTAACTTCAGTGATCGGACGAGAACTGGTGTTTTCAACGTGGTGTGGCCGTAGACGAGAGATGGTGACGAAATGCCGTAGTTGTGCCCACCGAATTGACCCGATACTTAGTCACCGAATGTTTCAAAAAGGCGTCTACAGCACCCGGTGTTCCCAGGCGGTCACCCATCCAAGTACTCACCGGGCCCGACGTTGCTTAACTTCAGTGATCGGACGAGAACTGGTGTTTTCAACGTGGTGTGGCCGTAGACGAGAGAAGGTGACGAAACTGCGTAGTTGTGCCTACCGAATTGACCCGATACTTAGTCTCAGTTTGTTTCAAAAAGGCGTCTACAGCACCCGGTGTTCCCAGGCGGTCACCCATCCAAGTACTCACCGGGCCCGACGTTGCTTAACTTCAGTGATCGGACGAGAACTGGTGTTTTCAACGTGGTGTGGCCGTAGACGAGAGATGGTGACGAAATGCCGTAGTTGTGCCCACCGAATTGACCCGATACTTAGTCACCGAATGTTTCAAAAAGGCGTCTACAGCACCCGGTGTTCCCAGGCGGTCACCCATCCAAGTACTCACCGGGCCCGACGTTGCTTAACTTCAGTGATCGGACGAGAACTGGTGTTTTCAACGTGGTGTGGCCGTAGACGAGAGAAGGTGACGAAACTGCGTAGTTGTGCCTACCGAATTGACCCGATACTTAGTCTCAGTTTGTTTCAAAAAGGCGTCTACAGCACCCGGTGTTCCCAGGCGGTCACCCATCCAAGTACTCACCGGGCCCGACGTTGCTTAACTTCAGTGATCGGACGAGAACTGGTGTTTTCAACGTGGTGTGGCCGTAGACGAGAGATGGTGACGAAATGCCGTAGTTGTGCCCACCGAATTGACCCGATACTTAGTCACCGAATGTTTCAAAAAGGCGTCTACAGCACCCGGTGTTCCCAGGCGGTCACCCATCCAAGTACTCACCGGGCCCGACGTTGCTTAACTTCAGTGATCGGACGAGAACTGGTGTTTTCAACGTGGTGTGGCCGTAGACGAGAGAAGGTGACGAAACTGCGTAGTTGTGCCTACCGAATTGACCCGATACTTAGTCTCAGTTTGTTTCAAAAAGGCGTCTACAGCACCCGGTGTTCCCAGGCGGTCACCCATCCAAGTACTCACCGGGCCCGACGTTGCTTAACTTCAGTGATCGGACGAGAACTGGTGTTTTCAACGTGGTGTGGCCGTAGACGAGAGAAGGTGACGAAACTGCGTAGTTGTGCCTACCGAATTGACCCGATACTTAGTCTCAGTTTGTTTCAAAAAGGCGTCTACAGCACCCGGTGTTCCCAGGCGGTCACCCATCCAAGTACTCACCGGGCCCGACGTTGCTTAACTTCAGTGATCGGACGAGAACTGGTGTTTTCAACGTGGTGTGGCCGTAGACGAGAGATGGTGACGAAATGCCGTAGTTGTGCCCACCGAATTGACCCGATACTTAGTCACCGAATGTTTCAAAAAGGCGTCTACAGCACCCGGTGTTCCCAGGCGGTCACCCATCCAAGTACTCACCGGGCCCGACGTTGCTTAACTTCAGTGATCGGACGAGAACTGGTGTTTTCAACGTGGTGTGGCCGTAGACGAGAGAAGGTGACGAAACTGCGTAGTTGTGCCTACCGAATTGACCCGATACTTAGTCTCAGTTTGTTTCAAAAAGGCGTCTACAGCACCCGGTGTTCCCAGGCGGTCACCCATCCAAGTACTCACCGGGCACGACGTTGCTTAACTTCAGTGATCGGACGAGAACTGGTGTTTTCAACGTGGTGTGGCCGTAGACGAGAGATGGTGACGAAATGCCGTAGTTGTGCCCACCGAATTGACCCGATACTTAGTCACCGAATGTTTCAAAAAGGCGTCTACAGCACCCGGTGTTCCCAGGCGGTCACCCATCCAAGTACTCACCGGGCCCGACGTTGCTTAACTTCAGTGATCGGACGAGAACTGGTGTTTTCAACGTGGTGTGGCCGTAGACGAGAGAAGGTGACGAAACTGCGTAGTTGTGCCTACCGAATTGACCCGATACTTAGTCTCAGTTTGTTTCAAAAAGGCGTCTACAGCACCCGGTGTTCCCAGGCGGTCACCCATCCAAGTACTCACCGGGCCCGACGTTGCTTAACTTCAGTGATCGGACGAGAACTGGTGTTTTCAACGTGGTGTGGCCGTAGACGAGAGAAGGTGACGAAACTGCGTAGTTGTGCCTACCGAATTGACCCGATACTTAGTCTCAGTTTGTTTCAAAAAGGCGTCTACAGCACCCGGTGTTCCCAGGCGGTCACCCATCCAAGTACTCACCGGGCCCGACGTTGCTTAACTTCAGTGATCGGACGAGAACTGGTGTTTTCAACGTGGTGTGGCCGTAGACGAGAGATGGTGACGAAATGCCGTAGTTGTGCCCACCGAATTGACCCGATACTTAGTCACCGAATGTTTCAAAAAGGCGTCTACAGCACCCGGTGTTCCCAGGCGGTCACCCATCCAAGTACTCACCGGGCCCGACGTTGCTTAACTTCAGTGATCGGACGAGAACTGGTGTTTTCAACGTGGTGTGGCCGTAGACGAGAGAAGGTGACGAAACTGCGTAGTTGTGCCTACCGAATTGACCCGATACTTAGTCTCAGTTTGTTTCAAAAAGGCGTCTACAGCACCCGGTGTTCCCAGGCGGTCACCCATCCAAGTACTCACCGGGCCCGACGTTGCTTAACTTCAGTGATCGGACGAGAACTGGTGTTTTCAACGTGGTGTGGCCGTAGACGAGAGATGGTGACGAAATGCCGTAGTTGTGCCCACCGAATTGACCCGATACTTAGTCACCGAATGTTTCAAAAAGGCGTCTACAGCACCCGGTGTTCCCAGGCGGTCACCCATCCAAGTACTCACCGGGCCCGACGTTGCTTAACTTCAGTGATCGGACGAGAACTGGTGTTTTCAACGTGGTGTGGCCGTAGACGAGAGAAGGTGACGAAACTGCGTAGTTGTGCCTACCGAATTGACCCGATACTTAGTCTCAGTTTGTTTCAAAAAGGCGTCTACAGCACCCGGTGTTCCCAGGCGGTCACCCATCCAAGTACTCACCGGGCCCGACGTTGCTTAACTTCAGTGATCGGACGAGAACTGGTGTTTTCAACGTGGTGTGGCCGTAGACGAGAGATGGTGACGAAATGCCGTAGTTGTGCCCACCGAATTGACCCGATACTTAGTCACCGAATGTTTCAAAAAGGCGTCTACAGCACCCGGTGTTCCCAGGCGGTCACCCATCCAAGTACTCACCGGGCCCGACGTTGCTTAACTTCAGTGATCGGACGAGAACTGGTGTTTTCAAAGTGGTGTGGCCGTAGACGAGAGAAGGTGACGAAACTGCGTAGTTGTGCCTACCGAATTGACCCGATACTTAGTCTCAGTTTGTTTCAAAAAGGCGTCTACAGCACCCGGTGTTCCCAGGCGGTCACCCATCCAAGTACTCACCGGGCCCGACGTTGCTTAACTTCAGTGATCGGACGAGAACTGGTGTTTTCAACGTGGTGTGGCCGTAGACGAGAGAAGGTGACGAAACTGCGTAGTTGTGCCTACCGAATTGACCCGATACTTAGTCTCAGTTTGTTTCAAAAAGGCGTCTACAGCACCCGGTGTTCCCAGGCGGTCACCCATCCAAGTACTCACCGGGCCCGACGTTGCTTAACTTCAGTGATCGGACGAGAACTGGTGTTTTCAACGTGGTGTGGCCGTAGACGAGAGATGGTGACGAAATGCCGTAGTTGTGCCCACCGAATTGACCCGATACTTAGTCACCGAATGTTTCAAAAAGGCGTCTACAGCACCCGGTGTTCCCAGGCGGTCACCCATCCAAGTACTCACCGGGCCCGACGTTGCTTAACTTCAGTGATCGGACGAGAACTGGTGTTTTCAACGTGGTGTGGCCGTAGACGAGAGAAGGTGACGAAACTGCGTAGTTGTGCCTACCGAATTGACCCGATACTTAGTCTCAGTTTGTTTCAAAAAGGCGTCTACAGCACCCGGTGTTCCCAGGCGGTCACCCATCCAAGTACTCACCGGGCCCGACGTTGCTTAACTTCAGTGATCGGACGAGAACTGGTGTTTTCAACGTGGTGTGGCCGTAGACGAGAGATGGTGACGAAATGCCGTAGTTGTGCCCACCGAATTGACCCGATACTTAGTCACCGAATGTTTCAAAAAGGCGTCTACAGCACCCGGTGTTCCCAGGCGGTCACCCATCCAAGTACTCACCGGGCCCGACGTTGCTTAACTTCAGTGATCGGACGAGAACTGGTGTTTTCAACGTGGTGTGGCCGTAGACGAGAGAAGGTGACGAAACTGCGTAGTTGTGCCTACCGAATTGACCCGATACTTAGTCTCAGTTTGTTTCAAAAAGGCGTCTACAGCACCCGGTGTTCCCAGGCGGTCACCCATCCAAGTACTCACCGGGCCCGACGTTGCTTAACTTCAGTGATCGGACGAGAACTGGTGTTTTCAACGTGGTGTGGCCGTAGACGAGAGAAGGTGACGAAACTGCGTAGTTGTGCCTACCGAATTGACCCGATACTTAGTCTCAGTTTGTTTCAAAAAGGCGTCTACAGCACCCGGTGTTCCCAGGCGGTCACCCATCCAAGTACTCACCGGGCCCGACGTTGCTTAACTTCAGTGATCGGACGAGAACTGGTGTTTTCAACGTGGTGTGGCCGTAGACGAGAGATGGTGACGAAATGCCGTAGTTGTGCCCACCGAATTGACCCGATAATTAGTCACCGAATGTTTCAAAAAGGCGTCTACAGCACCCGGTGTTCCCAGGCGGTCACCCATCCAAGTACTCACCGGGCCCGACGTTGCTTAACTTCAGTGATCGGACGAGAACTGGTGTTTTCAACGTGGTGTGGCCGTAGACGAGAGAAGGTGACGAAACTGCGTAGTTGTGCCTACCGAATTGACCCGATACTTAGTCTCAGTTTGTTTCAAAAAGGCGTCTACAGCACCCGGTGTTCCCAGGCGGTCACCCATCCAAGTACTCACCGGGCCCGACGTTGCTTAACTTCAGTGATCGGACGAGAACTGGTGTTTTCAACGTGGTGTGGCCGTAGACGAGAGATGGTGACGAAATGCCGTAGTTGTGCCCACCGAATTGACCCGATACTTAGTCACCGAATGTTTCAAAAAGGCGTCTACAGCACCCGGTGTTCCCAGGCGGTCACCCATCCAAGTACTCACCGGGCCCGACGTTGCTTAACTTCAGTGATCGGACGAGAACTGGTGTTTTCAACGTGGTGTGGCCGTAGACGAGAGAAGGTGACGAAACTGCGTAGTTGTGCCTACCGAATTGACCCGATACTTAGTCTCAGTTTGTTTCAAAAAGGCGTCTACAGCACCCGGTGTTCCCAGGCGGTCACCCATCCAAGTACTCACCGGGCCCGACGTTGCTTAACTTCAGTGATCGGACGAGAACTGGTGTTTTCAACGTGGTGTGGCCGTAGACGAGAGAAGGTGACGAAACTGCGTAGTTGTGCCTACCGAATTGACCCGATACTTAGTCTCAGTTTGTTTCAAAAAGGCGTCTACAGCACCCGGTGTTCCCAGGCGGTCACCCATCCAAGTACTCACCGGGCCCGACGTTGCTTAACTTCAGTGATCGGACGAGAACTGGTGTTTTCAACGTGGTGTGGCCGTAGACGAGAGAAGGTGACGAAACTGCGTAGTTGTGCCTACCGAATTGACCCGATACTTAGTCTCAGTTTGTTTCAAAAAGGCGTCTACAGCACCCGGTGTTCCCAGGCGGTCACCCATCCAAGTACTCACCGGGCCCGACGTTGCTTAACTTCAGTGATCGGACGAGAACTGGTGTTTTCAACGTGGTGTGGCCGTAGACGAGAGATGGTGACGAAATGCCGTAGTTGTGCCCACCGAATTGACCCGATACTTAGTCACCGAATGTTTCAAAAAGGCGTCTACAGCACCCGGTGTTCCCAGGCGGTCACCCATCCAAGTACTCACCGGGCCCGACGTTGCTTAACTTCAGTGATCGGACGAGAACTGGTGTTTTCAACGTGGTGTGGCCGTAGACGAGAGAAGGTGACGAAACTGCGTAGTTGTGCCTACCGAATTGACCCGATACTTAGTCTCAGTTTGTTTCAAAAAGGCGTCTACAGCACCCGGTGTTCCCAGGCGGTCACCCATCCAAGTACTCACCGGGCCCGACGTTGCTTAACTTCAGTGATCGGACGAGAACTGGTGTTTTCAACGTGGTGTGGCCGTAGACGAGAGATGGTGACGAAATGCCGTAGTTGTGCCCACCGAATTGACCCGATACTTAGTCACCGAATGTTTCAAAAAGGCGTCTACAGCACCCGGTGTTCCCAGGCGGTCACCCATCCAAGTACTCACCGGGCCCGACGTTGCTTAACTTCAGTGATCGGACGAGAACTGGTGTTTTCAACGTGGTGTGGCCGTAGACGAGAGAAGGTGACGAAACTGCGTAGTTGTGCCTACCGAATTGACCCGATACTTAGTCTCAGTTTGTTTCAAAAAGGCGTCTACAGCACCCGGTGTTCCCAGGCGGTCACCCATCCAAGTACTCACCGGGCCCGACGTTGCTTAACTTCAGTGATCGGACGAGAACTGGTGTTTTCAACGTGGTGTGGCCGTAGACGAGAGAAGGTGACGAAACTGCGTAGTTGTGCCTACCGAATTGACCCGATACTTAGTCTCAGTTTGTTTCAAAAAGGCGTCTACAGCACCCGGTGTTCCCAGGCGGTCACCCATCCAAGTACTCACCGGGCCCGACGTTGCTTAACTTCAGTGATCGGACGAGAACTGGTGTTTTCAACGTGGTGTGGCCGTAGACGAGAGATGGTGACGAAATGCCGTAGTTGTGCCCACCGAATTGACCCGATACTTAGTCACCGAATGTTTCAAAAAGGCGTCTACAGCACCCGGTGTTCCCAGGCGGTCACCCATCCAAGTACTCACCGGGCCCGACGTTGCTTAACTTCAGTGATCGGACGAGAACTGGTGTTTTCAACGTGGTGTGGCCGTAGACGAGAGAAGGTGACGAAACTGCGTAGTTGTGCCTACCGAATTGACCCGATACTTAGTCTCAGTTTGTTTCAAAAAGGCGTCTACAGCACCCGGTGTTCCCAGGCGGTCACCCATCCAAGTACTCACCGGGCCCGACGTTGCTTAACTTCAGTGATCGGACGAGAACTGGTGTTTTCAACGTGGTGTGGCCGTAGACGAGAGATGGTGACGAAATGCCGTAGTTGTGCCCACCGAATTGACCCGATACTTAGTCACCGAATGTTTCAAAAAGGCGTCTACAGCACCCGGTGTTCCCAGGCGGTCACCCATCCAAGTACTCACCGGGCCCGACGTTGCTTAACTTCAGTGATCGGACGAGAACTGGTGTTTTCAACGTGGTGTGGCCGTAGACGAGAGAAGGTGACGAAACTGCGTAGTTGTGCCTACCGAATTGACCCGATACTTAGTCTCAGTTTGTTTCAAAAAGGCGTCTACAGCACCCGGTGTTCCCAGGCGGTCACCCATCCAAGTACTCACCGGGCCCGACGTTGCTTAACTTCAGTGATCGGACGAGAACTGGTGTTTTCAACGTGGTGTGGCCGTAGACGAGAGAAGGTGACGAAACTGCGTAGTTGTGCCTACCGAATTGACCCGATACTTAGTCTCAGTTTGTTTCAAAAAGGCGTCTACAGCACCCGGTGTTCCCAGGCGGTCACCCATCCAAGTACTCACCGGGCCCGACGTTGCTTAACTTCAGTGATCGGACGAGAACTGGTGTTTTCAACGTGGTGTGGCCGTAGACGAGAGATGGTGACGAAATGCCGTAGTTGTGCCCACCGAATTGACCCGATACTTAGTCACCGAATGTTTCAAAAAGGCGTCTACAGCACCCGGTGTTCCCAGGCGGTCACCCATCCAAGTACTCACCGGGCCCGACGTTGCTTAACTTCAGTGATCGGACGAGAACTGGTGTTTTCAACGTGGTGTGGCCGTAGACGAGAGAAGGTGACGAAACTGCGTAGTTGTGCCTACCGAATTGACCCGATACTTAGTCTCAGTTTGTTTCAAAAAGGCGTCTACAGCACCCGGTGTTCCCAGGCGGTCACCCATCCAAGTACTCACCGGGCCCGACGTTGCTTAACTTCAGTGATCGGACGAGAACTGGTGTTTTCAACGTGGTGTGGCCGTAGACGAGAGATGGTGACGAAATGCCGTAGTTGTGCCCACCGAATTGACCCGATACTTAGTCACCGAATGTTTCAAAAAGGCGTCTACAGCACCCGGTGTTCCCAGGCGGTCACCCATCCAAGTACTCACCGGGCCCGACGTTGCTTAACTTCAGTGATCGGACGAGAACTGGTGTTTTCAACGTGGTGTGGCCGTAGACGAGAGAAGGTGACGAAACTGCGTAGTTGTGCCTACCGAATTGACCCGATACTTAGTCTCAGTTTGTTTCAAAAAGGCGTCTACAGCACCCGGTGTTCCCAGGCGGTCACCCATCCAAGTACTCACCGGGCCCGACGTTGCTTAACTTCAGTGATCGGACGAGAACTGGTGTTTTCAACGTGGTGTGGCCGTAGACGAGAGAAGGTGACGAAACTGCGTAGTTGTGCCTACCGAATTGACCCGATACTTAGTCTCAGTTTGTTTCAAAAAGGCGTCTACAGCACCCGGTGTTCCCAGGCGGTCACCCATCCAAGTACTCACCGGGCCCGACGTTGCTTAACTTCAGTGATCGGACGAGAACTGGTGTTTTCAACGTGGTGTGGCCGTAGACGAGAGATGGTGACGAAATGCCGTAGTTGTGCCCACCGAATTGACCCGATACTTAGTCACCGAATGTTTCAAAAAGGCGTCTACAGCACCCGGTGTTCCCAGGCGGTCACCCATCCAAGTACTCACCGGGCCCGACGTTGCTTAACTTCAGTGATCGGACGAGAACTGGTGTTTTCAACGTGGTGTGGCCGTAGACGAGAGAAGGTGACGAAACTGCGTAGTTGTGCCTACCGAATTGACCCGATACTTAGTCTCAGTTTGTTTCAAAAAGGCGTCTACAGCACCCGGTGTTCCCAGGCGGTCACCCATCCAAGTACTCACCGGGCCCGACGTTGCTTAACTTCAGTGATCGGACGAGAACTGGTGTTTTCAACGTGGTGTGGCCGTAGACGAGAGATGGTGACGAAATGCCGTAGTTGTGCCCACCGAATTGACCCGATACTTAGTCACCGAATGTTTCAAAAAGGCGTCTACAGCACCCGGTGTTCCCAGGCGGTCACCCATCCAAGTACTCACCGGGCCCGACGTTGCTTAACTTCAGTGATCGGACGAGAACTGGTGTTTTCAACGTGGTGTGGCCGTAGACGAGAGAAGGTGACGAAACTGCGTAGTTGTGCCTACCGAATTGACCCGATACTTAGTCTCAGTTTGTTTCAAAAAGGCGTCTACAGCACCCGGTGTACCCAGGCGGTCACCCATCCAAGTACTCACCGGGCCCGACGTTGCTTAACTTCAGTGATCGGACGAGAACTGGTGTTTTCAACGTGGTGTGGCCGTAGACGAGAGAAGGTGACGAAACTGCGTAGTTGTGCCTACCGAATTGACCCGATACTTAGTCTCAGTTTGTTTCAAAAAGGCGTCTACAGCACCCGGTGTTCCCAGGCGGTCACCCATCCAAGTACTCACCGGGCCCGACGTTGCTTAACTTCAGTGATCGGACGAGAACTGGTGTTTTCAACGTGGTGTGGCCGTAGACGAGAGATGGTGACGAAATGCCGTAGTTGTGCCCACCGAATTGACCCGATACTTAGTCACCGAATGTTTCAAAAAGGCGTCTACAGCACCCGGTGTTCCCAGGCGGTCACCCATCCAAGTACTCACCGGGCCCGACGTTGCTTAACTTCAGTGATCGGACGAGAACTGGTGTTTTCAACGTGGTGTGGCCGTAGACGAGAGAAGGTGACGAAACTGCGTAGTTGTGCCTACCGAATTGACCCGATACTTAGTCTCAGTTTGTTTCAAAAAGGCGTCTACAGCACCCGGTGTTCCCAGGCGGTCACCCATCCAAGTACTCACCGTGCCCGACGTTGCTTAACTTCAGTGATCGGACGAGAACTGGTGTTTTCAACGTGGTGTGGCCGTAGACGAGAGATGGTGACGAAATGCCGTAGTTGTGCCCACCGAATTGACCCGATACTTAGTCACCGAATGTTTCAAAAAGGCGTCTACAGCACCCGGTGTTCCCAGGCGGTCACCCATCCAAGTACTCACCGGGCCCGACGTTGCTTAACTTCAGTGATCGGACGAGAACTGGTGTTTTCAACGTGGTGTGGCCGTAGACGAGAGAAGGTGACGAAACTGCGTAGTTGTGCCTACCGAATTGACCCGATACTTAGTCTCAGTTTGTTTCAAAAAGGCGTCTACAGCACCCGGTGTTCCCAGGCGGTCACCCATCCAAGTACTCACCGGGCCCGACGTTGCTTAACTTCAGTGATCGGACGAGAACTGGTGTTTTCAACGTGGTGTGGCCGTAGACGAGAGAAGGTGACGAAACTGCGTAGTTGTGCCAACCGAATTGACCCGATACTTAGTCTCAGTTTGTTTCAAAAAGGCGTCTACAGCACCCGGTGTTCCCAGGCGGTCACCCATCCAAGTACTCACCGGGCCCGACGTTGCTTAACTTCAGTGATCGGACGAGAACTGGTGTTTTCAACGTGGTGTGGCCGTAGACGAGAGATGGTGACGAAATGCCGTAGTTGTGCCCACCGAATTGACCCGATACTTAGTCACCGAATGTTTCAAAAAGGCGTCTACAGCACCCGGTGTTCCCAGGCGGTCACCCATCCAAGTACTCACCGGGCCCGACGTTGCTTAACTTCAGTGATCGGACGAGAACTGGTGTTTTCAACGTGGTGTGGCCGTAGACGAGAGAAGGTGACGAAACTGCGTAGTTGTGCCTACCGAATTGACCCGATACTTAGTCTCAGTTTGTTTCAAAAAGGCGTCTACAGCACCCGGTGTTCCCAGGCGGTCACCCATCCAAGTACTCACCGGGCCCGACGTTGCTTAACTTCAGTGATCGGACGAGAACTGGTGTTTTCAACGTGGTGTGGCCGTAGACGAGAGATGGTGACGAAATGCCGTAGTTGTGCCCACCGAATTGACCCGATACTTAGTCACCGAATGTTTCAAAAAGGCGTCTACAGCACCCGGTGTTCCCAGGCGGTCACCCATCCAAGTACTCACCGGGCCCGACGTTGCTTAACTTCAGTGATCGGACGAGAACTGGTGTTTTCAACGTGGTGTGGCCGTAGACGAGAGAAGGTGACGAAACTGCGTAGTTGTGCCTACCGAATTGACCAGATACTTAGTCTCAGTTTGTTTCAAAAAGGCGTCTACAGCACCCGGTGTTCCCAGGCGGTCACCCATCCAAGTACTCACCGGGCCCGACGTTGCTTAACTTCAGTGATCGGACGAGAACTGGTGTTTTCAACGTGGTGTGGCCGTAGACGAGAGAAGGTGACGAAACTGCGTAGTTGTGCCTACCGAATTGACCCGATACTTAGTCTCAGTTTGTTTCAAAAAGGCGTCTACAGCACCCGGTGTTCCCAGGCGGTCACCCATCCAAGTACTCACCGGGCCCGACGTTGCTTAACTTCAGTGATCGGACGAGAACTGGTGTTTTCAACGTGGTGTGGCCGTAGACGAGAGATGGTGACGAAATGCCGTAGTTGTGCCCACCGAATTGACCCGAT
This sequence comes from Patella pellucida, assembly GCA_917208275.1. NCBI lineage: Eukaryota > Metazoa > Mollusca > Gastropoda > Patellidae > Patella > Patella pellucida. The sequence continues at coordinate 36,708,124 of OU795044.1, forward strand.
ACTTAGTCACCGAATGTTTCAAAAAGGCGTCTACAGCACCCGGTGTTCCCAGGCGGTCACCCATCCAAGTACTCACCGGGCCCGACGTTGCTTAACTTCAGTGATCGGACGAGAACTGGTGTTTTCAACGTGGTGTGGCCGTAGACGAGAGAAGGTGACGAAACTGCGTAGTTGTGCCTACCGAATTGACCCGATACTTAGTCTCAGTTTGTTTCAAAAAGGCGTCTACAGCACCCGGTGTTCCCAGGCGGTCACCCATCCAAGTACTCACCGGGCCCGACGTTGCTTAACTTCAGTGATCGGACGAGAACTGGTGTTTTCAACGTGGTGTGGCCGTAGACGAGAGATGGTGACGAAATGCCGTAGTTGTGCCCACCGAATTGACCCGATACTTAGTCACCGAATGTTTCAAAAAGGCGTCTACAGCACCCGGTGTTCCCAGGCGGTCACCCATCCAAGTACTCACCGGGCCCGACGTTGCTTAACTTCAGTGATCGGACGAGAACTGGTGTTTTCAACGTGGTGTGGCCGTAGACGAGAGAAGGTGACGAAACTGCGTAGTTGTGCCTACCGAATTGACCCGATACTTAGTCTCAGTTTGTTTCAAAAAGGCGTCTACAGCACCCGGTGTTCCCAGGCGGTCACCCATCCAAGTACTCACCGGGCCCGACGTTGCTTAACTTCAGTGATCGGACGAGAACTGGTGTTTTCAACGTGGTGTGGCCGTAGACGAGAGATGGTGACGAAATGCCGTAGTTGTGCCCACCGAATTGACCCGATACTTAGTCACCGAATGTTTCAAAAAGGCGTCTACAGCACCCGGTGTTCCCAAGCGGTCACCCATCCAAGTACTCACCGGGCCCGACGTTGCTTAACTTCAGTGATCGGACGAGAACTGGTGTTTTCAACGTGGTGTGGCCGTAGACGAGAGAAGGTGACGAAACTGCGTAGTTGGGCCTACCGAATTGACCCGATACTTAGTCTCAGTTTGTTTCAAAAAGGCGTCTACAGCACCCGGTGTTCCCAGGCGGTCACCCATCCAAGTACTCACCGGGCCCGACGTTGCTTAACTTCAGTGATCGGACGAGAACTGGTGTTTTCAACGTGGTGTGGCCGTAGACGAGAGATGGTGACGAAATGCCGTAGTTGTGCCCACCGAATTGACCCGATACTTAGTCACCGAATGTTTCAAAAAGGCGTCTACAGCACCCGGTGTTCCCAGGCGGTCACCCATCCAAGTACTCACCGGGCCCGACGTTGCTTAACTTCAGTGATCGGACGAGAACTGGTGTTTTCAACGTGGTGTGGCCGTAGACGAGAGAAGGTGACGAAACTGCGTAGTTGTGCCTACCGAATTGACCCGATACTTAGTCTCAGTTTGTTTCAAAAAGGCGTCTACAGCACCCGGTGTTCCCAGGCGGTCACCCATCCAAGTACTCACCGGGCCCGACGTTGCTTAACTTCAGTGATCGGACGAGAACTGGTGTTTTCAACGTGGTGTGGCCGTAGACGAGAGATGGTGACGAAATGCCGTAGTTGTGCCCACCGAATTGACCCGATACTTAGTCACCGAATGTTTCAAAAAGGCGTCTACAGCACCCGGTGTTCCCAAGCGGTCACCCATCCAAGTACTCACCGGGCCCGACGTTGCTTAACTTCAGTGATCGGACGAGAACTGGTGTTTTCAACGTGGTGTGGCCGTAGACGAGAGAAGGTGACGAAACTGCGTAGTTGTGCCTACCGAATTGACCCGATACTTAGTCTCAGTTTGTTTCAAAAAGGCGTCTACAGCACCCGGTGTTCCCAGGCGGTCACCCATCCAAGTACTCACCGGGCCCGACGTTGCTTAACTTCAGTGATCGGACGAGAACTGGTGTTTTCAACGTGGTGTGGCCGTAGACGAGAGAAGGTGACGAAACTGCGTAGTTGTGCCTACCGAATTGACCCGATACTTAGTCTCAGTTTGTTTCAAAAAGGCGTCTACAGCACCCGGTGTTCCCAGGCGGTCACCCATCCAAGTACTCACCGGGCCCGACGTTGCTTAACTTCAGTGATCGGACGAGAACTGGTGTTTTCAACGTGGTGTGGCCGTAGACGAGAGATGGTGACGAAATGCCGTAGTTGTGCCCACCGAATTGACCCGATACTTAGTCACCGAATGTTTCAAAAAGGCGTCTACAGCACCCGGTGTTCCCAGGCGGTCACCCATCCAAGTACTCACCGGGCCCGACGTTGCTTAACTTCAGTGATCGGACGAGAACTGGTGTTTTCAACGTGGTGTGGCCGTAGACGAGAGAAGGTGACGAAACTGCGTAGTTGTGCCTACCGAATTGACCCGATACTTAGTCTCAGTTTGTTTCAAAAAGGCGTCTACAGCACCCGGTGTTCCCAGGCGGTCACCCATCCAAGTACTCACCGGGCCCGACGTTGCTTAACTTCAGTGATCGGACGAGAACTGGTGTTTTCAACGTGGTGTGGCCGTAGACGAGAGAAGGTGACGAAACTGCGTAGTTGTGCCTACCGAATTGACCCGATACTTAGTCTCAGTTTGTTTCAAAAAGGCGTCTACAGCACCCGGTGTTCCCAGGCGGTCACCCATCCAAGTACTCACCGGGCCCGACGTTGCTTAACTTCAGTGATCGGACGAGAACTGGTGTTTTCAACGTGGTGTGGCCGTAGACGAGAGATGGTGACGAAATGCCGTAGTTGTGCCCACCGAATTGACCCGATACTTAGTCACCGAATGTTTCAAAAAGGCGTCTACAGCACCCGGTGTTCCCAGGCGGTCACCCATCCAAGTACTCACCGGGCCCGACGTTGCTTAACTTCAGTGATCGGACGAGAACTGGTGTTTTCAACGTGGTGTGGCCGTAGACGAGAGAAGGTGACGAAACTGCGTAGTTGTGCCTACCGAATTGACCCGATACTTAGTCTCAGTTTGTTTCAAAAAGGCGTCTACAGCACCCGGTGTTCCCAGGCGGTCACCCATCCAAGTACTCACCGGGCCCGACGTTGCTTAACTTCAGTGATCGGACGAGAACTGGTGTTTTCAACGTGGTGTGGCCGTAGACGAGAGATGGTGACGAAATGCCGTAGTTGTGCCCACCGAATTGACCCGATACTTAGTCACCGAATGTTTCAAAAAGGCGTCTACAGCACCCGGTGTTCCCAGGCGGTCACCCATCCAAGTACTCACCGGGCCCGACGTTGCTTAACTTCAGTGATCGGACGAGAACTGGTGTTTTCAACGTGGTGTGGCCGTAGACGAGAGAAGGTGACGAAACTGCGTAGTTGTGCCTACCGAATTGACCCGATACTTAGTCTCAGTTTGTTTCAAAAAGGCGTCTACAGCACCCGGTGTTCCCAGGCGGTCACCCATCCAAGTACTCACCGGGCCCGACGTTGCTTAACTTCAGTGATCGGACGAGAACTGGTGTTTTCAACGTGGTGTGGCCGTAGACGAGAGATGGTGACGAAATGCCGTAGTTGTGCCCACCGAATTGACCCGATACTTAGTCACCGAATGTTTCAAAAAGGCGTCTACAGCACCCGGTGTTCCCAGGCGGTCACCCATCCAAGTACTCACCGGGCCCGACGTTGCTTAACTTCAGTGATCGGACGAGAACTGGTGTTTTCAACGTGGTGTGGCCGTAGACGAGAGAAGGTGACGAAACTGCGTAGTTGTGCCCACCGAATTGACCCGATACTTAGTCTCAGTTTGTTTCAAAAAGGCGTCTACAGCACCCGGTGTTCCCAGGCGGTCACCCATCCAAGTACTCACCGGGCCCGACGTTGCTTAACTTCAGTGATCGGACGAGAACTGGTGTTTTCAACGTGGTGTGGCCGTAGACGAGAGATGGTGACGAAATGCCGTAGTTGTGCCCACCGAATTGACCCGATACTTAGTCACCGAATGTTTCAAAAAGGCGTCTACAGCACCCGGTGTTCCCAGGCGGTCACCCATCCAAGTACTCACCGGGCCCGACGTTGCTTAACTTCAGTGATCGGACGAGAACTGGTGTTTTCAACGTGGTGTGGCCGTAGACGAGAGATGGTGACGAAATGCCGTAGTTGTGCCTACCGAATTGACCCGATACTTAGTCACCGAATGTTTCAAAAAGGCGTCTACAGCACCCGGTGTTCCCAGGCGGTCACCCATCCAAGTACTCACCGGGCCCGACGTTGCTTAACTTCAGTGATCGGACGAGAACTGGTGTTTTCAACGTGGTGTGGCCGTAGACGAGAGAAGGTGACGAAACTGCGTAGTTGTGCCTACCGAATTGACCCGATACTTAGTCTCAGTTTGTTTCAAAAAGGCGTCTACAGCACCCGGTGTTCCCAGGCGGTCACCCATCCAAGTACTCACCGGGCCCGACGTTGCTTAACTTCAGTGATCGGACGAGAACTGGTGTTTTCAACGTGGTGTGGCCGTAGACGAGAGATGGTGACGAAATGCCGTAGTTGTGCCCACCGAATTGACCCGATACTTAGTCACCGAATGTTTCAAAAAGGCGTCTACAGCACCCGGTGTTCCCAGGCGGTCACCCATCCAAGTACTCACCGGGCCCGACGTTGCTTAACTTCAGTGATCGGACGAGAACTGGTGTTTTCAACGTGGTGTGGCCGTAGACGAGAGAAGGTGACGAAACTGCGTAGTTGTGCCTACCGAATTGACCCGATACTTAGTCTCAGTTTGTTTCAAAAAGGCGTCTACAGCACCCGGTGTTCCCAGGCGGTCACCCATCCAAGTACTCACCGGGCCCGACGTTGCTTAACTTCAGTGATCGGACGAGAACTGGTGTTTTCAACGTGGTGTGGCCGTAGACGAGAGATGGTGACGAAATGCCGTAGTTGTGCCTACCGAATTGACCCGATACTTAGTCACCGAATGTTTCAAAAAGGCGTCTACAGCACCCGGTGTTCCCAGGCGGTCACCCATCCAAGTACTCACCGGGCCCGACGTTGCTTAACTTCAGTGATCGGACGAGAACTGGTGTTTTCAACGTGGTGTGGCCGTAGACGAGAGAAGGTGACGAAACTGCGTAGTTGTGCCTACCGAATTGACCCGATACTTAGTCTCAGTTTGTTTCAAAAAGGCGTCTACAGCACCCGGTGTTCCCAGGCGGTCACCCATCCAAGTACTCACCGGGCCCGACGTTGCTTAACTTCAGTGATCGGACGAGAACTGGTGTTTTCAACGTGGTGTGGCCGTAGACGAGAGATGGTGACGAAATGCCGTAGTTGTGCCCACCGAATTGACCCGATACTTAGTCACCGAATGTTTCAAAAAGGCGTCTACAGCACCCGGTGTTCCCAGGCGGTCACCCATCCAAGTACTCACCGGGCCCGACGTTGCTTAACTTCAGTGATCGGACGAGAACTGGTGTTTTCAACGTGGTGTGGCCGTAGACGAGAGAAGGTGACGAAACTGCGTAGTTGTGCCCACCGAATTGACCCGATACTTAGTCTCAGTTTGTTTCAAAAAGGCGTCTACAGCACCCGGTGTTCCCAGGCGGTCACCCATCCAAGTACTCACCGGGCCCGACGTTGCTTAACTTCAGTGATCGGACGAGAACTGGTGTTTTCAACGTGGTGTGGCCGTAGACGAGAGATGGTGACGAAATGCCGTAGTTGTGCCCACCGAATTGACCCGATACTTAGTCACCGAATGTTTCAAAAAGGCGTCTACAGCACCCGGTGTTCCCAGGCGGTCACCCATCCAAGTACTCACCGGGCCCGACGTTGCTTAACTTCAGTGATCGGACGAGAACTGGTGTTTTCAACGTGGTGTGGCCGTAGACGAGAGATGGTGACGAAATGCCGTAGTTGTGCCTACCGAATTGACCCGATACTTAGTCACCGAATGTTTCAAAAAGGCGTCTACAGCACCCGGTGTTCCCAGGCGGTCACCCATCCAAGTACTCACCGGGCCCGACGTTGCTTAACTTCAGTGATCGGACGAGAACTGGTGTTTTCAACGTGGTGTGGCCGTAGACGAGAGAAGGTGACGAAACTGCGTAGTTGTGCCTACCGAATTGACCCGATACTTAGTCTCAGTTTGTTTCAAAAAGGCGTCTACAGCACCCGGTGTTCCCAGGCGGTCACCCATCCAAGTACTCACCGGGCCCGACGTTGCTTAACTTCAGTGATCGGACGAGAACTGGTGTTTTCAACGTGGTGTGGCCGTAGACGAGAGATGGTGACGAAATGCCGTAGTTGTGCCCACCGAATTGACCCGATACTTAGTCACCGAATGTTTCAAAAAGGCGTCTACAGCACCCGGTGTTCCCAGGCGGTCACCCATCCAAGTACTCACCGGGCCCGACGTTGCTTAACTTCAGTGATCGGATGAGAACTGGTGTTTTCAACGTGGTGTGGCCGTAGACGAGAGAAGGTGACGAAACTGCGTAGTTGTGCCTACCGAATTGACCCGATACTTAGTCTCAGTTTGTTTCAAAAAGGCGTCTACAGCACCCGGTGTTCCCAGGCGGTCACCCATCCAAGTACTCACCGGGCCCGACGTTGCTTAACTTCAGTGATCGGACGAGAACTGGTGTTTTCAACGTGGTGTGGCCGTAGACGAGAGATGGTGACGAAATGCCGTAGTTGTGCCCACCGAATTGACCCGATACTTAGTCACCGAATGTTTCAAAAAGGCGTCTACAGCACCCGGTGTTCCCAGGCGGTCACCCATCCAAGTACTCACCGGGCCCGACGTTGCTTAACTTCAGTGATCGGACGAGAACTGGTGTTTTCAACGTGGTGTGGCCGTAGACGAGAGAAGGTGACGAAACTGCGTAGTTGTGCCTACCGAATTGACCCGATACTTAGTCTCAGTTTGTTTCAAAAAGGCGTCTACAGCACCCGGTGTTCCCAGGCGGTCACCCATCCAAGTACTCACCGGGCCCGACGTTGCTTAACTTCAGTGATCGGACGAGAACTGGTGTTTTCAACGTGGTGTGGCCGTAGACGAGAGAAGGTGACGAAACTGCGTAGTTGTGCCTACCGAATTGACCCGATACTTAGTCTCAGTTTGTTTCAAAAAGGCGTCTACAGCACCCGGTGTTCCCAGGCGGTCACCCATCCAAGTACTCACCGGGCCCGACGTTGCTTAACTTCAGTGATCGGACGAGAACTGGTGTTTTCAACGTGGTGTGGCCGTAGACGAGAGATGGTGACGAAATGCCGTAGTTGTGCCCACCGAATTGACCCGATACTTAGTCAACGAATGTTTCAAAAAGGCGTCTACAGCACCCGGTGTTCCCAGGCGGTCACCCATCCAAGTACTCACCGGGCCCGACGTTGCTTAACTTCAGTGATCGGACGAGAACTGGTGTTTTCAACGTGGTGTGGCCGTAGACGAGAGAAGGTGACGAAACTGCGTAGTTGTGCCTACCGAATTGACCCGATACTTAGTCACCGAATGTTTCAAAAAGGCGTCTACAGCACCCGGTGTTCCCAGGCGGTCACCCATCCAAGTACTCACCGGGCCCGACGTTGCTTAACTTCAGTGATCGGACGAGAACTGGTGTTTTCAACGTGGTGTGGCCGTAGACGAGAGATGGTGACGAAATGCCGTAGTTGTGCCCACCGAATTGACCCGATACTTAGTCACCGAATGTTTCAAAAAGGCGTCTACAGCACCCGGTGTTCCCAGGCGGTCACCCATCCAAGTACTCACCGGGCCCGACGTTGCTTAACTTCAGTGATCGGACGAGAACTGGTGTTTTCAACGTGGTGTGGCCGTAGACGACAGAAGGTGACGAAACTGCGTAGTTGTGCCTACCGAATTGACCCGATACTTAGTCTCAGTTTGTTTCAAAAAGGCGTCTACAGCACCCGGTGTTCCCAGGCGGTCACCCATCCAAGTACTCACCGGGCCCGACGTCGCTTAACTTCAGTGATCGGACGAGAACTGGTGTTTTCAACGTGGTGTGGCCGTAGACGAGAGAAGGTGACGAAACTGCGTAGTTGTGCCTACCGAATTGACCCGATACTTAGTCTCAGTTTGTTTCAAAAAGGCGTCTACAGCACCCGGTGTTCCCAGGCGGTCACCCATCCAAGTACTCACCGGGCCCGACGTTGCTTAACTTCAGTGATCGGACGAGAACTGGTGTTTTCAACGTGGTGTGGCCGTAGACGAGAGATGGTGACGAAATGTCGTAGTTGTGCCCACCGAATTGACCCGATACTTAGTCACCGAATGTTTCAAAAAGGCGTCTACAGCACCCGGTGTTCCCAGGCGGTCACCCATCCAAGTACTCACCGGGCCCGACGTTGCTTAACTTCAGTGATCGGACGAGAACTGGTGTTTTCAACGTGGTGTGGCCGTAGACGAGAGAAGGTGACGAAACTGCGTAGTTGTGCCTACCGAATTGACCCGATACTTAGTCTCAGTTTGTTTCAAAAAGGCGTCTACAGCACCCGGTGTTCCCAGGCGGTCACCCATCCAAGTACTCACCGGGCCCGACGTTGCTTAACTTCAGTGATCGGACGAGAACTGGTGTTTTCAACGTGGTGTGGCCGTAGACGAGAGATGGTGACGAAATGCCGTAGTTGTGCCCACCGAATTGACCCGATACTTAGTCACCGAATGTTTCAAAAAGGCGTCTACAGCACCCGGTGTTCCCAGGCGGTCACCCATCCAAGTACTCACCGGGCCCGACGTTGCTTAACTTCAGTGATCGGACGAGAACTGGTGTTTTCAACGTGGTGTGGCCGTAGACGAGAGAAGGTGACGAAACTGCGTAGTTGTGCCTACCGAATTGACCCGATACTTAGTCTCAGTTTGTTTCAAAAAGGCGTCTACAGCACCCGGTGTTCCCAGGCGGTCACCCATCCAAGTACTCACCGGGCCCGACGTTGCTTAACTTCAGTGATCGGACGAGAACTGGTGTTTTCAACGTGGTGTGGCCGTAGACGAGAGAAGGTGACGAAACTGCGTAGTTGTGCCTACCGAATTGACCCGATACTTAGTCTCAGTTTGTTTCAAAAAGGCGTCTACAGCACCCGGTGTTCCCAGGCGGTCACCCATCCAAGTACTCACCGGGCCCGACGTTGCTTAACTTCAGTGATCGGACGAGAACTGGTGTTTTCAACGTGGTGTGGCCGTAGACGAGAGATGGTGACGAAATGCCGTAGTTGTGCCCACCGAATTGACCCGATACTTAGTCACCGAATGTTTCAAAAAGGCGTCTACAGCACCCGGTGTTCCCAGGCGGTCACCCATCCAAGTACTCACCGGGCCCGACGTTGCTTAACTTCAGTGATCGGACGAGAACTGGTGTTTTCAACGTGGTGTGGCCGTAGACGAGAGAAGGTGACGAAACTGCGTAGTTGTGCCTACCGAATTGACCCGATACTTAGTCTCAGTTTGTTTCAAAAAGGCGTCTACAGCACCCGGTGTTCCCAGGCGGTCACCCATCCAAGTACTCACCGGGCCCGACGTTGCTTAACTTCAGTGATCGGACGAGAACTGGTGTTTTCAACGTGGTGTGGCCGTAGACGAGAGATGGTGACGAAATGCCGTAGTTGTGCCCACCGAATTGACCCGATACTTAGTCACCGAATGTTTCAAAAAGGCGTCTACAGCACCCGGTGTTCCCAGGCGGTCACCCATCCAAGTACTCACCGGGCCCGACGTTGCTTAACTTCAGTGATCGGACGAGAACTGGTGTTTTCAACGTGGTGTGGCCGTAGACGAGAGAAGGTGACGAAACTGCGTAGTTGTGCCTACCGAATTGACCCGATACTTAGTCACCGAATGTTTCAAAAAGGCGTCTACAGCACCCGGTGTTCCCAGGCGGTCACCCATCCAAGTACTCACCGGGCCCGACGTTGCTTAACTTCAGTGATCGGACGAGAACTGGTGTTTTCAACGTGGTGTGGCCGTAGACGAGAGATGGTGACGAAATGCCGTAGTTGTGCCCACCGAATTGACCCGATACTTAGTCACCGAATGTTTCAAAAAGGCGTCTACAGCACCCGGTGTTCCCAGGCGGTCACCCATCCAAGTACTCACCGGGCCCGACGTTGCTTAACTTCAGTGATCGGACGAGAACTGGTGTTTTCAACGTGGTGTGGCCGTAGACGAGAGAAGGTGACGAAACTGCGTAGTTGTGCCTACCGAATTGACCCGATACTTAGTCTCAGTTTGTTTCAAAAAGGCGTCTACAGCACCCGGTGTTCCCAGGCGGTCACCCATCCAAGTACTCACCGGGCCCGACGTTGCTTAACTTCAGTGATCGGACGAGAACTGGTGTTTTCAACGTGGTGTGGCCGTAGACGAGAGAAGGTGACGAAACTGCGTAGTTGTGCCTACCGAATTGACCCGATACTTAGTCTCAGTTTGTTTCAAAAAGGCGTCTACAGCACCCGGTGTTCCCAGGCGGTCACCCATCCAAGTACTCACCGGGCCCGACGTTGCTTAACTTCAGTGATCGGACGAGAACTGGTGTTTTCAACGTGGTGTGGCCGTAGACGAGAGATGGTGACGAAATGCCGTAGTTGTGCCCACCGAATTGACCCGATACTTAGTCACCGAATGTTTCAAAAAGGCGTCTACAGCACCCGGTGTTCCCAGGCGGTCACCCATCCAAGTACTCACCGGGCCCGACGTTGCTTAACTTCAGTGATCGGACGAGAACTGGTGTTTTCAACGTGGTGTGGCCGTAGACGAGAGAAGGTGACGAAACTGCGTAGTTGTGCCTACCGAATTGACCCGATACTTAGTCTCAGTTTGTTTCAAAAAGGCGTCTACAGCACCCGGTGTTCCCAGGCGGTCACCCATCCAAGTACTCACCGGGCCCGACGTTGCTTTACTTCAGTGATCGGACGAGAACTGGTGTTTTCAACGTGGTGTGGCCGTAGACGAGAGATGGTGACGAAATGCCGTAGTTGTGCCCACCGAATTGACCCGATACTTAGTCACCGAATGTTTCAAAAAGGCGTCTACAGCACCCGGTGTTCCCAGGCGGTCACCCATCCAAGTACTCACCGGGCCCGACGTTGCTTAACTTCAGTGATCGGACGAGAACTGGTGTTTTCAACGTGGTGTGGCCGTAGACGAGAGAAGGTGACGAAACTGCGTAGTTGTGCCTACCGAATTGACCCGATACTTAGTCACCGAATGTTTCAAAAAGGCGTCTACAGCACCCGGTGTTCCCAGGCGGTCACCCATCCAAGTACTCACCGGGCCCGACGTTGCTTAACTTCAGTGATCGGACGAGAACTGGTGTTTTCAACGTGGTGTGGCCGTAGACGAGAGATGGTGACGAAATGCCGTAGTTGTGCCCACCGAATTGACCCGATACTTAGTCACCGAATGTTTCAAAAAGGCGTCTACAGCACCCGGTGTTCCCAGGCGGTCACCCATCCAAGTACTCACCGGGCCCGACGTTGCTTAACTTCAGTGATCGGACGAGAACTGGTGTTTTCAACGTGGTGTGGCCGTAGACGAGAGAAGGTGACGAAACTGCGTAGTTGTGCCTACCGAATTGACCCGATACTTAGTCTCAGTTTGTTTCAAAAAGGCGTCTACAGCACCCGGTGTTCCCAGGCGGTCACCCATCCAAGTACTCACCGGGCCCGACGTTGCTTAACTTCAGTGATCGGACGAGAACTGGTGTTTTCAACGTGGTGTGGCCGTAGAGGAGAGATGGTGACGAAATGCCGTAGTTGTGCCCACCGAATTGACCCGATACTTAGTCACCGAATGTTTCAAAAAGGCGTCTACAGCACCCGGTGTTCCCAGGCGGTCACCCATCCAAGTACTCACCGGGCCCGACGTTGCTTAACTTCAGTGATCGGACGAGAACTGGTGTTTTCAACGTGGTGTGGCCGTAGACGAGAGAAGGTGACGAAACTGCGTAGTTGTGCCTACCGAATTGACCCGATACTTAGTCACCGAATGTTTCAAAAAGGCGTCTACAGCACCCGGTGTTCCCAGGCGGTCACCCATCCAAGTACTCACCGGGCCCGACGTTGCTTAACTTCAGTGATCGGACGAGAACTGGTGTTTTCAACGTGGTGTGGCCGTAGACGAGAGATGGTGACGAAATGCCGTAGTTGTGCCCACCGAATTGACCCGATACTTAGTCACCGAATGTTTCAAAAAGGCGTCTACAGCACCCGGTGTTCCCAGGCGGTCACCCATCCAAGTACTCACCGGGCCCGACGTTGCTTAACTTCAGTGATCGGACGAGAACTGGTGTTTTCAACGTGGTGTGGCCGTAGACGAGAGAAGGTGACGAAACTGCGTAGTTGTGCCTACCGAATTGACCCGATACTTAGTCTCAGTTTGTTTCAAAAAGGCGTCTACAGCACCCGGTGTTCCCAGGCGGTCACCCATCCAAGTACTCACCGGGCCCGACGTTGCTTAACTTCAGTGATCGGACGAGAACTGGTGTTTTCAACGTGGTGTGGCCGTAGACGAGAGATGGTGACGAAATGCCGTAGTTGTGCCCACCGAATTGACCCGATACTTAGTCACCGAATGTTTCAAAAAGGCGTCTACAGCACCCGGTGTTCCCAGGCGGTCACCCATCCAAGTACTCACCGGGCCCGACGTTGCTTAACTTCAGTGATCGGACGAGAACTGGTGTTTTCAACGTGGTGTGGCCGTAGACGAGAGAAGGTGACGAAACTGCGTAGTTGTGCCTACCGAATTGACCCGATACTTAGTCTCAGTTTGTTTCAAAAAGGCGTCTACAGCACCCGGTGTTCCCAGGCGGTCACCCATCCAAGTACTCACCGGGCCCGACGTTGCTTAACTTCAGTGATCGGACGAGAACTGGTGTTTTCAACGTGGTGTGGCCGTAGACGAGAGATGGTGACGAAATGCCGTAGTTGTGCCCACCGAATTGACCCGATACTTAGTCACCGAATGTTTCAAAAAGGCGTCTACAGCACCCGGTGTTCCCAGGCGGTCACCCATCCAAGTACTCACCGGGCCCGACGTTGCTTAACTTCAGTGATCGGACGAGAACTGGTGTTTTCAACGTGGTGTGGCCGTAGACGAGAGAAGGTGACGAAACTGCGTAGTTGTGCCTACCGAATTGACCCGATACTTAGTCACCGAATGTTTCAAAAAGGCGTCTACAGCACCCGGTGTTCCCAGGCGGTCACCCATCCAAGTACTCACCGGGCCCGACGTTGCTTAACTTCAGTGATCGGACGAGAACTGGTGTTTTCAACGTGGTGTGGCCGTAGACGAGAGATGGTGACGAAATGCCGTAGTTGTGCCCACCGAATTGACCCGATACTTAGTCACCGAATGTTTCAAAAAGGCGTCTACAGCACCCGGTGTTCCCAGGCGGTCACCCATCCAAGTACTCACCGGGCCCGACGTTGCTTAACTTCAGTGATCGGACGAGAACTGGTGTTTTCAACGTGGTGTGGCCGTAGACGAGAGAAGGTGACGAAACTGCGTAGTTGTGCCTACCGAATTGACCCGATACTTAGTCTCAGTTTGTTTCAAAAAGGCGTCTACAGCACCCGGTGTTCCCAGGCGGTCACCCATCCAAGTACTCACCGGGCCCGACGTTGCTTAACTTCAGTGATCGGACGAGAACTGGTGTTTTCAACGTGGTGTGGCCGTAGACGAGAGAAGGTGACGAAACTGCGTAGTTGTGCCTACCGAATTGACCCAATACTTAGTCTCAGTTTGTTTCAAAAAGGCGTCTACAGCACCCGGTGTTCCCAGGCGGTCACCCATCCAAGTACTCACCGGGCCCGACGTTGCTTAACTTCAGTGATCGGACGAGAACTGGTGTTTTCAACGTGGTGTGGCCGTAGACGAGAGATGGTGACGAAATGCCGTAGTTGTGCCCACCGAATTGACCCGATACTTAGTCACCGAATGTTTCAAAAAGGCGTCTACAGCACCCGGTGTTCCCAGGCGGTCACCCATCCAAGTACTCACCGGGCCCGACGTTGCTTAACTTCAGTGATCGGACGAGAACTGGTGTTTTCAACGTGGTGTGGCCGTAGACGAGAGAAGGTGACGAAACTGCGTAGTTGTGCCTACCGAATTGACCCGATACTTAGTCTCAGTTTGTTTCAAAAAGGCGTCTACAGCACCCGGTGTTCCCAGGCGGTCACCCATCCAAGTACTCACCGGGCCCGACGTTGCTTAACTTCAGTGATCGGACGAGAACTGGTGTTTTCAACGTGGTGTGGCCGTAGACGAGAGATGGTGACGAAATGCCGTAGTTGTGCCCACCGAATTGACCCGATACTTAGTCACCGAATGTTTCAAAAAGGCGTCTACAGCACCCGGTGTTCCCAGGCGGTCACCCATCCAAGTACTCACCGGGCCCGACGTTGCTTAACTTCAGTGATCGGACGAGAACTGGTGTTTTCAACGTGGTGTGGCCGTAGACGAGAGAAGGTGACGAAACTGCGTAGTTGTGCCTACCGAATTGACCCGATACTTAGTCACCGAATGTTTCAAAAAGGCGTCTACAGCACCCGGTGTTCCCAGGCGGTCACCCATCCAAGTACTCACCGGGCCCGACGTTGCTTAACTTCAGTGATCGGACGAGAACTGGTGTTTTCAACGTGGTGTGGCCGTAGACGAGAGATGGTGACGAAATGCCGTAGTTGTGCCCACCGAATTGACCCGATACTTAGTCACCGAATGTTTCAAAAAGGCGTCTACAGCACCCGGTGTTCCCAGGCGGTCACCCATCCAAGTACTCACCGGGCCCGACGTTGCTTAACTTCAGTGATCGGACGAGAACTGGTGTTTTCAACGTGGTGTGGCCGTAGACGAGAGAAGGTGACGAAACTGCGTAGTTGTGCCTACCGAATTGACCCGATACTTAGTCTCAGTTTGTTTCAAAAAGGCGTCTACAGCACCCGGTGTTCCCAGGCGGTCACCCATCCAAGTACTCACCGGGCCCGACGTTGCTTAACTTCAGTGATCGGACGAGAACTGGTGTTTTCAACGTGGTGTGGCCGTAGACGAGAGATGTTGACGAAATGCCGTAGTTGTGCCCACCGAATTGACCCGATACTTAGTCACCGAATGTTTCAAAAAGGCGTCTACAGCACCCGGTGTTCCCAGGCGGTCACCCATCCAAGTACTCACCGGGCCCGACGTTGCTTAACTTCAGTGATCGGACGAGAACTGGTGTTTTCAACGTGGTGTGGCCGTAGACGAGAGAAGGTGACGAAACTGCGTAGTTGTGCCTACCGAATTGACCCGATACTTAGTCTCAGTTTGCTTCAAAAAGGCGTCTACAGCACCCGGTGTTCCCAGGCGGTCACCCATCCAAGTACTCACCGGGCCCGACGTTGCTTAACTTCAGTGATCGGACGAGAACTGGTGTTTTCAACGTGGTGTGGCCGTAGACGAGAGATGGTGACGAAATGCCGTAGTTGTGCCCACCGAATTGACCCGATACTTAGTCACCGAATGTTTCAAAAAGGCGTCTACAGCACCCGGTGTTCCCAGGCGGTCACCCATCCAAGTACTCACCGGGCCCGACGTTGCTTAACTTCAGTGATCGGACGAGAACTGGTGTTTTCAACGTGGTGTGGCCGTAGACGAGAGAAGGTGACGAAACTGCGTAGTTGTGCCTACCGAATTGACCCGATACTTAGTCACCGAATGTTTCAAAAAGGCGTCTACAGCACCCGGTGTTCCCAGGCGGTCACCCATCCAAGTACTCACCGGGCCCGACGTTGCTTAACTTCAGTGATCGGACGAGAACTGGTGTTTTCAACGTGGTGTGGCCGTAGACGAGAGATGGTGACGAAATGCCGTAGTTGTGCCCAATGAATTGACCCGATACTTAGTCACCGAATGTTTCAAAAAGGCGTCTACAGCACCCGGTGTTCCCAGGCGGTCACCCATCCAAGTACTCACCGGGCCCGACGTTGCTTAACTTCAGTGATCGGACGAGAACTGGTGTTTTCAACGTGGTGTGGCCGTAGACGAGAGAAGGTGACGAAACTGCGTAGTTGTGCCTACCGAATTGACCCGATACTTAGTCTCAGTTTGTTTCAAAAAGGCGTCTACAGCACCCGGTGTTCCCAGGCGGTCACCCATCCAAGTACTCACCGGGCCCGACGTTGCTTAACTTCAGTGATCGGACGAGAACTGGTGTTTTCAACGTGGTGTGGCCGTAGACGAGAGAAGGTGACGAAACTGCGTAGTTGTGCCTACCGAATTGACCCGATACTTAGTCTCAGTTTGTTTCAAAAAGGCGTCTACAGCACCCGGTGTTCCCAGGCGGTCACCCATCCAAGTACTCACCGGGCCCGACGTTGCTTAACTTCAGTGATCGGACGAGAACTGGTGTTTTCAACGTGGTGTGGCCGTAGACGAGAGATGGTGACGAAATGCCGTAGTTGTGCCCACCGAATTGACCCGATACTTAGTCACCGAATGTTTCAAAAAGGCGTCTACAGCACCCGGTGTTCCCAGGCGGTCACCCATCCAAGTACTCACCGGGCCCGACGTTGCTTAACTTCAGTGATCGGACGAGAACTGGTGTTTTCAACGTGGTGTGGCCGTAGACGAGAGAAGGTGACGAAACTGCGTAGTTGTGCCTACCGAATTGACCCGATACTTAGTCTCAGTTTGTTTCAAAAAGGCGTCTACAGCACCCGGTGTTCCCAGGCGGTCACCCATCCAAGTACTCACCGGGCCCGACGTTGCTTAACTTCAGTGATCGGACGAGAACTGGTGTTTTCAACGTGGTGTGGCCGTAGACGAGAGATGGTGACGAAATGCCGTAGTTGTGCCTACCGAATTGACCCGATACTTAGTCACCGAATGTTTCAAAAAGGCGTCTACAGCACCCGGTGTTCCCAGGCGGTCACCCATCCAAGTACTCACCGGGCCCGACGTTGCTTAACTTCAGTGATCGGACGAGAACTGGTGTTTTCAACGTGGTGTGGCCGTAGACGAGAGAAGGTGACGAAACTGCGTAGTTGTGCCTACCGAATTGACCCGATACTTAGTCTCAGTTTGTTTCAAAAAGGCGTCTACAGCACCCGGTGTTCCCAGGCGGTCACCCATCCAAGTACTCACCGGGCCCGACGTTGCTTAACTTCAGTGATCGGACGAGAACTGGTGTTTTCAACGTGGTGTGGCCGTAGACGAGAGATGGTGACGAAATGCCGTAGTTGTGCCCACCGAATTGACCCGATACTTAGTCACCGAATGTTTCAAAAAGGCGTCTACAGCACCCGGTGTTCCCAGGCGGTCACCCATCCAAGTACTCACCGGGCCCGACGTTGCTTAACTTCAGTGATCGGACGAGAACTGGTGTTTTCAACGTGGTGTGGCCGTAGACGAGAGAAGGTGACGAAACTGCGTAGTTGTGCCTACCGAATTGACCCGATACTTAGTCACCGAATGTTTCAAAAAGGCGTCTACAGCACCCGGTGTTCCCAGGCGGTCACCCATCCAAGTACTCACCGGGCCCGACGTTGCTTAACTTCAGTGATCGGACGAGAACTGGTGTTTTCAACGTGGTGTGGCCGTAGACGAGAGATGGTGACGAAATGCCGTAGTTGTGCCCACCGAATTGACCCGATACTTAGTCACCGAATGTTTCAAAAAGGCGTCTACAGCACCCGGTGTTCCCAGGCGGTCACCCATCCAAGTACTCACCGGGCCCGACGTTGCTTAACTTCAGTGATCGGACGAGAACTGGTGTTTTCAACGTGGTGTGGCCGTAGACGAGAGAAGGTGACGAAACTGCGTAGTTGTGCCTACCGAATTGACCCGATACTTAGTCACCGAATGTTTCAAAAAGGCGTCTACAGCACCCGGTGTTCCCAGGCGGTCACCCATCCAAGTACTCACCGGGCCCGACGTTGCTTAATTCAGTGATCGGACGAGAACTGGTGTTTTCAACGTGGTGTGGCCGTAGACGAGAGATGGTGACGAAATGCCGTAGTTGTGCCCACCGAATTGACCCGATACTTAGTCACCGAATGTTTCAAAAAGGCGTCTACAGCACCCGGTGTTCCCAGGCGGTCACCCATCCAAGTACTCACCGGGCCCGACGTTGCTTAACTTCAGTGATCGGACGAGAACTGGTGTTTTCAACGTGGTGTGGCCGTAGACGAGAGAAGGTGACGAAACTGCGTAGTTGTGCCTACCGAATTGACCCGATACTTAGTCTCAGTTTGTTTCAAAAAGGCGTCTACAGCACCCGGTGTTCCCAGGCGGTCACCCATCCAAGTACTCACCGGGCCCGACGTTGCTTAACTTCAGTGATCGGACGAGAACTGGTGTTTTCAACGTGGTGTGGCCGTAGACGAGAGATGGTGACGAAATGCCGTAGTTGTGCCCACCGAATTGACCCGATACTTAGTCACCGAATGTTTCAAAAAGGCGTCTACAGCACCCGGTGTTCCCAGGCGGTCACCCATCCAAGTACTCACCGGGCCCGACGTTGCTTAACTTCAGTGATCGGACGAGAACTGGTGTTTTCAACGTGGTGTGGCCGTAGACGAGAGAAGGTGACGAAACTGCGTAGTTGTGCCTACCGAATTGACCCGATACTTAGTCACCGAATGTTTCAAAAAGGCGTCTACAGCACCCGGTGTTCCCAGGCGGTCACCCATCCAAGTACTCACCGGGCCCGACGTTGCTTAACTTCAGTGATCGGACGAGAACTGGTGTTTTCAACGTGGTGTGGCCGTAGACGAGAGATGGTGGACCCGATACTTAGTCACCGAATGTTTCAAAAAGGCGTCTACAGGACCCGGTGTTCCCAGGCGGTCACCCATCCAAGTACTCACCGGGCCCGACGTTGCTTAACTTCAGTGATCGGACGAGAACTGGTGTTTTCAACGTGGTGTGGCCGTAGACGAGAGAAGGTGACGAAACTGCGTAGTTGTGCCTACCGAATTGACCCGATACTTAGTCTCAGTTTGTTTCAAAAAGGCGTCTACAGCACCCGGTGTTCCCAGGCGGTCACCCATCCAAGTACTCACCGGGCCCGACGTTGCTTAACTTCAGTGATCGGACGAGAACTGGTGTTTTCAACGTGGTGTGGCCGTAGACGAGAGATGGTGACGAAATGCCGTAGTTGTGCCCACCGAATTGACCCGATACTTAGTCACCGAATGTTTCAAAAAGGCGTCTACAGCACCCGGTGTTCCCAGGCGGTCACCCATCCAAGTACTCACCGGGCCCGACGTTGCTTAACTTCAGTGATCGGACGAGAAATGGTGTTTTCAACGTGGTGTGGCCGTAGACGAGAGAAGGTGACGAAACTGCGTAGTTGTGCCTACCGAATTGACCCGATACTTAGTCTCAGTTTGTTTCAAAAAGGCGTCTACAGCACCCGGTGTTCCCAGGCGGTCACCCATCCAAGTACTCACCGGGCCCGACGTTGCTTAACTTCAGTGATCGGACGAGAACTGGTGTTTTCAACGTGGTGTGGCCGTAGACGAGAGATGGTGACGAAATGCCGTAGTTGTGCCCACCGAATTGACCCGATACTTAGTCACCGAATGTTTCAAAAAGGCGTCTACAGCACCCGGTGTTCCCAGGCGGTCACCCATCCAAGTACTCACCGGGCCCGACGTTGCTTAACTTCAGTGATCGGACGAGAACTGGTGTTTTCAACGTGGTGTGGCCGTAGACGAGAGAAGGTGACGAAACTGCGTAGTTGTGCCTACCGAATTGACCCGATACTTAGTCACCGAATGTTTCAAAAAGGCGTCTACAGCACCCGGTGTTCCCAGGCGGTCACCCATCCAAGTACTCACCGGGCCCGACGTTGCTTAACTTCAGTGATCGGACGAGAACTGGTGTTTTCAACGTGGTGTGGCCGTAGACGAGAGATGGTGACGAAATGCCGTAGTTGTGCCCACCGAATTGACCCGATACTTAGTCACCGAATGTTTCAAAAAGGCGTCTACAGCACCCGGTGTTCCCAGGCGGTCACCCATCCAAGTACTCACCGGGCCCGACGTTGCTTAACTTCAGTGATCGGACGAGAACTGGTGTTTTCAACGTGGTGTGGCCGTAGACGAGAGAAGGTGACGAAACTGCGTAGTTGTGCCTACCGAATTGACCCGATACTTAGTCTCAGTTTGTTTCAAAAAGGCGTCTACAGCACCCGGTGTTCCCAGGCGGTCACCCATCCAAGTACTCACCGGGCCCGACGTTGCTTAACTTCAGTGATCGGACGAGAACTGGTGTTTTCAACGTGGTGTGGCCGTAGACGAGAGAAGGTGACGAAACTGCGTAGTTGTGCCTACCGAATTGACCCGATACTTAGTCTCAGTTTGTTTCAAAAAGGCGTCTACAGCACCCGGTGTTCCCAGGCGGTCACCCATCCAAGTACTCACCGGGCCCGACGTTGCTTAACTTCAGTGATCGGACGAGAACTGGTGTTTTCAACGTGGTGTGGCCGTAGACGAGAGATGGTGACGAAATGCCGTAGTTGTGCCCACCGAATTGACCCGATACTTAGTCACCGAATGTTTCAAAAAGGCGTCTACAGCACCCGGTGTTCCCAGGCGGTCACCCATCCAAGTACTCACCGGGCCCGACGTTGCTTAACTTCAGTGATCGGACGAGAACTGGTGTTTTCAACGTGGTGTGGCCGTAGACGAGAGAAGGTGACGAAACTGCGTAGTTGTGCCTACCGAATTGACCCGATACTTAGTCTCAGTTTGTTTCAAAAAGGCGTCTACAGCACCCGGTGTTCCCAGGCGGTCACCCATCCAAGTACTCACCGGGCCCGACGTTGCTTAACTTCAGTGATCGGACGAGAACTGGTGTTTTCAACGTGGTGTGGCCGTAGACGAGAGATGGTGACGAAATGCCGTAGTTGTGCCCACCGAATTGACCCGATACTTAGTCACCGAATGTTTCAAAAAGGCGTCTACAGCACCCGGTGTTCCCAGGCGGTCACCCATCCAAGTACTCACCGGGCCCGACGTTGCTTAACTTCAGTGATCGGACGAGAACTGGTGTTTTCAACGTGGTGTGGCCGTAGACGAGAGAAGGTGACGAAACTGCGTAGTTGTGCCTACCGAATTGACCCGGTACTTAGTCACCGAATGTTTCAAAAAGGCGTCTACAGCACCCGGTGTTCCCAGGCGGTCACCCATCCAAGTACACACCGGGCCCGACGTTGCTTAACTTCAGTGATCGGACGAGAACTGGTGTTTTCAACGTGGTGTGGCCGTAGACGAGAGATGGTGACGAAATGCCGTAGTTGCGCCCACCGAATTGACCCGATACTTAGTCACCGAATGTTTCAAAAAGGCGTCTACAGCACCCGGTGTTCCCAGGCGGTCACCCATCCAAGTACTCACCGGGCCCGACGTTGCTTAACTTCAGTGATCGGACGAGAACTGGTGTTTTCAACGTGGTGTGGCCGTAGACGAGAGAAGGTGACGAAACTGCGTAGTTGTGCCTACCGAATTGACCCGATACTTAGTCTCAGTTTGTTTCAAAAAGGCGTCTACAGCACCCGGTGTTCCCAGGCGGTCACCCATCCAAGTACTCACCGGGCCCGACGTTGCTTAACTTCAGTGATCGGACGAGAACTGGTGTTTTCAACGTGGTGTGGCCGTAGACGAGAGATGGTGACGAAATGCCGTAGTTGTGCCCACCGAATTGACCCGATACTTAGTCACCGAATGTTTCAAAAAGGCGTCTACAGCACCCGGTGTTCCCAGGCGGTCACCCATCCAAGTACTCACCGGGCCCGACGTTGCTTAACTTCAGTGATCGGACGAGAACTGGTGTTTTCAACGTGGTGTGGCCGTAGACGAGAGAAGGTGACGAAACTGCGTAGTTGTGCCTACCGAATTGACCCGATACTTAGTCACCGAATGTTTCAAAAAGGCGTCTACAGCACCCGGTGTTCCCAGGCGGTCACCCATCCAAGTACTCACCGGGCCCGACGTTGCTTAACTTCAGTGATCGGACGAGAACTGGTGTTTTCAACGTGGTGTGGCCGTAGACGAGAGATGGTGACGAAATGCCGTAGTTGTGCCCACCGAATTGACCCGATACTTAGTCACCGAATGTTTCAAAAAGGCGTCTACAGCACCCGGTGTTCCCAGGCGGTCACCCATCCAAGTACTCACCGGGCCCGACGTTGCTTAACTTCAGTGATCGGACGAGAACTGGTGTTTTCAACGTGGTGTAGCCGTAGACGAGAGAAGGTGACGAAACTGCGTAGTTGTGCCTACCGAATTGACCCGATACTTAGTCTCAGTTTGTTTCAAAAAGGCGTCTACAGCACCCGGTGTTCCCAGGCGGTCACCCATCCAAGTACTCACTGGGCCCGACGTTGCTTAACTTCAGTGATCGGACGAGAACTGGTGTTTTCAACGTGGTGTGGCCGTAGACGAGAGATGGTGACGAAATGCCGTAGTTGTGCCCACCGAATTGACCCGATACTTAGTCACCGAATGTTTCAAAAAGGCGTCTACAGCACCCGGTGTTCCCAGGCGGTCACCCATCCAAGTACTCACCGGGCCCGACGTTGCTTAACTTCAGTGATCGGACGAGAACTGGTGTTTTCAACGTGGTGTGGCCGTAGACGAGAGAAGGTGACGAAACTGCGTAGTTGTGCCTACCGAATTGACCCGATACTTAGTCTCAGTTTGTTTCAAAAAGGCGTCTACAGCACCCGGTGTTCCCAGGCGGTCACCCATCCAAGTACTCACCGGGCCCGACGTTGCTTAACTTCAGTGATCGGACGAGAACTGGTGTTTTCAACGTGGTGTGGCCGTAGACGAGAGATGGTGACGAAATGCCGTAGTTGTGCCCACCGAATTGACCCGATACTTAGTCACCGAATGTTTCAAAAAGGCGTCTACAGCACCCGGTGTTCCCAGGCGGTCACCCATCCAAGTACTCACCGGGCCCGACGTTGCTTAACTTCAGTGATCGGACGAGAACTGGTGTTTTCAACGTGGTGTGGCCGTAGACGAGAGAAGGTGACGAAACTGCGTAGTTGTGCCTACCGAATTGACCCGATACTTAGTCACCGAATGTTTCAAAAAGGCGTCTACAGCACCCGGTGTTCCCAGGCGGTCACCCATCCAAGTACTCACCGGGCCCGACGTTGCTTAACTTCAGTGATCGGACGAGAACTGGTGTTTTCAACGTGGTGTGGCCGTAGACGAGAGATGGTGACGAAATGCCGTAGTTGTGCCCACCGAATTGACCCGATACGTAGTCACCGAATGTTTCAAAAAGGCGTCTACAGCACCCGGTGTTCCCAGGCGGTCACCCATCCAAGTACTCACCGGGCCCGACGTTGCTTAACTTCAGTGATCGGACGAGAACTGGTGTTTTCAACGTGGTGTGGCCGTAGACGAGAGAAGGTGACGAAACTGCGTAGTTGTGCCTACCGAATTGACCCGATACTTAGTCTCAGTTTGTTTCAAAAAGGCGTCTACAGCACCCGGTGTTCCCAGGCGGTCACCCATCCAAGTACTCACCGGGCCCGACGTTGCTTAACTTCAGTGATCGGACGAGAACTGGTGTTTTCAACGTGGTGTGGCCGTAGACGAGAGATGGTGACGAAATGCCGTAGTTGTGCCCACCGAATTGACCCGATACTTAGTCACCGAATGTTTCAAAAAGGCGTCTACAGCACCCGGTGTTCCCAGGCGGTCACCCATCCAAGTACTCACCGGGCCCGACGTTGCTTAACTTCAGTGATCGGACGAGAACTGGTGTTTTCAACGTGGTGTGGCCGTAGACGAGAGAAGGTGACGAAACTGCGTAGTTGTGCCTACCGAATTGACCCGATACTTAGTCTCAGTTTGTTTCAAAAAGGCGTCTACAGCACCCGGTGTTCCCAGGCGGTCACCCATCCAAGTACTCACCGGGCCCGACGTTGCTTAACTTCAGTGATCGGACGAGAACTGGTGTTTTCAACGTGGTGTGGCCGTAGACGAGAGATGGTGACGAAATGCCGTAGTTGTGCCCACCGAATTGACCCGATACTTAGTCACCGAATGTTTCAAAAAGGCGTCTACAGCACCCGGTGTTCCCAGGCGGTCACCCATCCAAGTACTCACCGGGCCCGACGTTGCTTAACTTCAGTGATCGGACGAGAACTGGTGTTTTCAACGTGGTGTGGCCGTAGACGAGAGAAGGTGACGAAACTGCGTAGTTGTGCCTACCGAATTGACCCGATACTTAGTCACCGAATGTTTCAAAAAGGCGTCTACAGCACCCGGTGTTCCCAGGCGGTCACCCATCCAAGTACTCACCGGGCCCGACGTTGCTTAACTTCAGTGATCGGACGAGAACTGGTGTTTTCAACGTGGTGTGGCCGTAGACGAGAGATGGTGACGAAATGCCGTAGTTGTGCCCACCGAATTGACCCGATACTTAGTCACCGAATGTTTCAAAAAGGCGTCTACAGCACCCGGTGTTCCCAGGCGGTCACCCATCCAAGTACTCACCGGGCCCGACGTTGCTTAACTTCAGTGATCGGACGAGAACTGGTGTTTTCAACGTGGTGTGGCCGTAGACGAGAGAAGGTGACGAAACTGCGTAGTTGTGCCTACCGAATTGACCCGATACTTAGTCTCAGTTTGTTTCAAAAAGGCGTCTACAGCACCCGGTGTTCCCAGGCGGTCACCCATCCAAGTACTCACCGGGCCCGACGTTGCTTAACTTCAGTGATCGGACGAGAACTGGTGTTTTCAACGTGGTGTGGCCGTAGACGAGAGAAGGTGACGAAACTGCGTAGTTGTGCCTACCGAATTGACCCGATACTTAGTCTCAGTTTGTTTCAAAAAGGCGTCTACAGCACCCGGTGTTCCCAGGCGGTCACCCATCCAAGTACTCACCGGGCCCGACGTTGCTTAACTTCAGTGATCGGACGAGAACTGGTGTTTTCAACGTGGTGTGGCCGTAGACGAGAGATGGTGACGAAATGCCGTAGTTGTGCCCACCGAATTGACCCGATACTTAGTCACCGAATGTTTCAAAAAGGCGTCTACAGCACCCGGTGTTCCCAGGCGGTCACCCATCCAAGTACTCACCGGGCCCGACGTTGCTTAACTTCAGTGATCGGACGAGAACTGGTGTTTTCAACGTGGTGTGGCCGTAGACGAGAGAAGGTGACGAAACTGCGTAGTTGTGCCTACCGAATTGACCCGATACTTAGTCTCAGTTTGTTTCAAAAAGGCATCTACAGCACCCGGTGTTCCCAGGCGGTCACCCATCCAAGTACTCACCGGGCCCGACGTTGCTTAACTTCAGTGATCGGACGAGAACTGGTGTTTTCAACGTGGTGTGGCCGTAGACGAGAGAAGGTGACGAAACTGCGTAGTTGTGCCTACCGAATTGACCCGATACTTAGTCTCAGTTTGTTTCAAAAAGGCGTCTACAGCACCCGGTGTTCCCAGGCGGTCACCCATCCAAGTACTCACCGGGGCCGACGTTGCTTAACTTCAGTGATCGGACGAGAACTGGTGTTTTCAACGTGGTGTGGCCGTAGACGAGAGAAGGTGACGAAACTGCGTAGTTGTGCCTACCGAATTGACCCGATACTTAGTCTCAGTTTGTTTCAAAAAGGCGTCTACAGCACCCGGTGTTCCCAGGCGGTCACCCATCCAAGTACTCACCGGGCCCGACGTTGCTTAACTTCAGTGATCGGACGAGAACTGGTGTTTTCAACGTGGTGTGGCCGTAGACGAGAGATGGTGACGAAATGCCGTAGTTGTGCCCACCGAATTGACCCGATACTTAGTCACCGAATGTTTCAAAAAGGCGTCTACAGCACCCGGTGTTCCCAGGCGGTCACCCATCCAAGTACTCACCGGGCCCGACGTTGCTTAACTTCAGTGATCGGACGAGAACTGGTGTTTTCAACGTGGTGTGGCCGTAGACGAGAGAAGGTGACGAAACTGCGTAGTTGTGCCTACCGAATTGACCCGATACTTAGTCTCAGTTTGTTTCAAAAAGGCATCTACAGCACCCGGTGTTCCCAGGCGGTCACCCATCCAAGTACTCACCGGGCCCGACGTTGCTTAACTTCAGTGATCGGACGAGAACTGGTGTTTTCAACGTGGTGTGGCCGTAGACGAGAGATGGTGACGAAATGCCGTAGTTGTGCCCACCGAATTGACCCGATACTTAGTCACCGAATGTTTCAAAAAGGCGTCTACAGCACCCGGTGTTCCCAGGCGGTCACCGATCCAAGTACTCACCGGGCCCGACGTTGCTTAACTTCAGTGATCGGACGAGAACTGGTGTTTTCAACGTGGTGTGGCCGTAGACGAGAGAAGGTGACGAAACTGCGTAGTTGTGCCTACCGAATTGACCCGATACTTAGTCACCGAATGTTTCAAAAAGGCGTCTACAGCACCCGGTGTTCCCAGGCGGTCACCCATCCAAGTACTCACCGGGCCCGACGTTGCTTAACTTCAGTGATCGGACGAGAACTGGTGTTTTCAACGTGGTGTGGCCGTAGACGAGAGATGGTGACGAAATGCCGTAGTTGTGCCCACCGAATTGACCCGATACTTAGTCACCGAATGTTTCAAAAAGGCGTCTACAGCACCCGGTGTTCCCAGGCGGTCACCCATCCAAGTACTCACCGGGCCCGACGTTGCTTAACTTCAGTGATCGGACGAGAACTGGTGTTTTCAACGTGGTGTGGCCGTAGACGAGAGAAGGTGACGAAACTGCGTAGTTGTGCCTACCGAATTGACCCGATACTTAGTCTCAGTTTGTTTCAAAAAGGCGTCTACAGCACCCGGTGTTCCCAGGCGGTCACCCATCCAAGTACTCACCGGGCCCGACGTTGCTTAACTTCAGTGATCGGACGAGAACTGG
The DNA here is from genome assembly GCA_917208275.1 of Patella pellucida. Classification (NCBI taxonomy): domain Eukaryota; kingdom Metazoa; phylum Mollusca; class Gastropoda; family Patellidae; genus Patella; species Patella pellucida. Next base: position 36,734,927 of record OU795044.1, read on the forward strand.
TGTTTTCAACGTGGTGTGGCCGTAGACGAGAGATGGTGACGAAATGCCGTAGTTGTGCCCACCGAATTGACCCGATACTTAGTCACCGAATGTTTCAAAAAGGCGTCTACAGCACCCGGTGTTCCCAGGCGGTCACCCATCCAAGTACTCACCGGGCCCGACGTTGCTTAACTTCAGTGATCGGACGAGAACTGGTGTTTTCAACGTGGTGTGGCCGTAGACGAGAGAAGGTGACGAAACTGCGTAGTTGTGCCCACCGAATTGACCCGATACTTAGTCACCGAATGTTTCAAAAAGGCGTCTACAGCACCCGGTGTTCCCAGGCGGTCACCCATCCAAGTACTCACCGGGCCCGACGTTGCTTAACTTCAGTGATCGGACGAGAACTGGTGTTTTCAACGTGGTGTGGCCGTAGACGAGAGATGGTGACGAAATGCCGTAGTTGTGCCCACCGAATTGACCCGATACTTAGTCACCGAATGTTTCAAAAAGGCGTCTACAGCACCCGGTGTTCCCAGGCGGTCACCCATCCAAGTACTCACCGGGCCCGACGTTGCTTAACTTCAGTGATCGGACGAGAACTGGTGTTTTCAACGTGGTGTGGCCGTAGACGAGAGAAGGTGACGAAACTGCGTAGTTGTGCCTACCGAATTGACCCGATACTTAGTCTCAGTTTGTTTCAAAAAGGCGTCTACAGCACCCGGTGTTCCCAGGCGGTCACCCATCCAAGTACTCACCGGGCCCGACGTTGCTTAACTTCAGTGATCGGACGAGAACTGGTGTTTTCAACGTGGTGTGGCCGTAGACGAGAGATGGTGACGAAATGCCGTAGTTGTGCCCACCGAATTGACCCGATACTTAGTCACCGAATGTTTCAAAAAGGCGTCTACAGCACCCGGTGTTCCCAGGCGGTCACCCATCCAAGTACTCACCGGGCCCGACGTTGCTTAACTTCAGTGATCGGACGAGAACTGGTGTTTTCAACGTGGTGTGGCCGTAGACGAGAGAAGGTGACGAAACTGCGTAGTTGTGCCTACCGAATTGACCCGATACTTAGTCACCGAATGTTTCAAAAAGGCGTCTACAGCACCCGGTGTTCCCAGGCGGTCACCCATCCAAGTACTCACCGGGCCCGACGTTGCTTAACTTCAGTGATCGGACGAGAACTGGTGTTTTCAACGTGGTGTGGCCGTAGACGAGAGATGGTGACGAAATGCCGTAGTTGTGCCCACCGAATTGACCCGATACTTAGTCACCGAATGTTTCAAAAAGGCGTCTACAGCACCCGGTGTTCCCAGGCGGTCACCCATCCAAGTACTCACCGGGCCCGACGTTGCTTAACTTCAGTGATCGGACGAGAACTGGTGTTTTCAACGTGGTGTGGCCGTAGACGAGAGAAGGTGACGAAACTGCGTAGTTGTGCCTACCGAATTGACCCGATACTTAGTCACCGAATGTTTCAAAAAGGCGTCTACAGCACCCGGTGTTCCCAGGCGGTCACCCATCCAAGTACTCACCGGGCCCGACGTTGCTTAACTTCAGTGATCGGACGAGAACTGGTGTTTTCAACGTGGTGTGGCCGTAGACGAGAGATGGTGACGAAATGCCGTAGTTGTGCCCACCGAATTGACCCGATACTTAGTCACCGAATGTTTCAAAAAGGCGTCTACAGCACCCGGTGTTCCCAGGCGGTCACCCATCCAAGTACTCACCGGGCCCGACGTTGCTTAACTTCAGTGATCGGACGAGAACTGGTGTTTTCAACGTGGTGTGGCCGTAGACGAGAGAAGGTGACGAAACTGCGTAGTTGTGCCTACCGAATTGACCCGATACTTAGTCTCAGTTTGTTTCAAAAAGGCGTCTACAGCACCCGGTGTTCCCAGGCGGTCACCCATCCAAGTACTCACCGGGCCCGACGTTGCTTAACTTCAGTGATCGGACGAGAACTGGTGTTTTCAACGTGGTGTGGCCGTAGACGAGAGAAGGTGACGAAACTGCGTAGTTGTGCCTACCGAATTGACCCGATACTTAGTCTCAGTTTGTTTCAAAAAGGCGTCTACAGCACCCGGTGTTCCCAGGCGGTCACCCATCCAAGTACTCACCGGGCCCGACGTTGCTTAACTTCAGTGATCGGACGAGAACTGGTGTTTTCAACGTGGTGTGGCCGTAGACGAGAGATGGTGACGAAATGCCGTAGTTGTGCCCACCGAATTGACCCGATACTTAGTCACCGAATGTTTCAAAAAGGCGTCTACAGCACCCGGTGTTCCCAGGCGGTCACCCATCCAAGTACTCACCGGGCCCGACGTTGCTAAACTTCAGTGATCGGACGAGAACTGGTGTTTTCAACGTGGTGTGGCCGTAGACGAGAGAAGGTGACGAAACTGCGTAGTTGTGCCTACCGAATTGACCCGATACTTAGTCTCAGTTTGTTTCAAAAAGGCGTCTACAGCACCCGGTGTTCCCAGGCGGTCACCCATCCAAGTACTCACCGGGCCCGACGTTGCTTAACTTCAGTGATCGGACGAGAACTGGTGTTTTCAACGTGGTGTGGCCGTAGACGAGAGATGGTGACGAAATGCCGTAGTTGTGCCCACCGAATTGACCCGATACTTAGTCACCGAATGTTTCAAAAAGGCGTCTACAGCACCCGGTGTTCCCAGGCGGTCACCCATCCAAGTACTCACCGGGCCCGACGTTGCTTAACTTCAGTGATCGGACGAGAACTGGTGTTTTCAACGTGGTGTGGCCGTAGACGAGAGATGGTGACGAAATGCCGTAGTTGTGCCCACCGAATTGACCCGATACTTAGTCACCGAATGTTTCAAAAAGGCGTCTACAGCACCCGGTGTTCCCAGGCGGTCACCCATCCAAGTACTCACCGGGCCCGACGTTGCTTAACTTCAGTGATCGGACGAGAACTGGTGTTTTCAACGTGGTGTGGCCGTAGACGAGAGAAGGTGACGAAACTGCGTAGTTGTGCCTACCGAATTGACCCGATACTTAGTCACCGAATGTTTCAAAAAGGCGTCTACAGCACCCGGTGTTCCCAGGCGGTCACCCATCCAAGTACTCACCGGGCCCGACGTTGCTTAACTTCAGTGATCGGACGAGAACTGGTGTTTTCAACGTGGTGTGGCAGTAGACGAGAGATGGTGACGAAATGCCGTAGTTGTGCCCACCGAATTGACCCGATACTTAGTCACAGAATGTTTCAAAAAGGCGTCTACAGCACCCGGTGTTCCCAGGCGGTCACCCATCCAAGTACTCACCGGGCCCGACGTTGCTTAACTTCAGTGATCGGACGAGAACTGGTGTTTTCAACGTGGTGTGGCCGTAGACGAGAGAAGGTGACGAAACTGCGTAGTTGTGCCTACCGAATTGACCCGATACTTAGTCTCAGTTTGTTTCAAAAAGGCGTCTACAGCACCCGGTGTTCCCAGGCGGTCACCCATCCAAGTACTCACCGGGCCCGACGTTGCTTAACTTCAGTGATCGGACGAGAACTGGTGTTTTCAACGTGGTGTGGCCGTAGACGAGAGATGGTGACGAAATGCCGTAGTTGTGCCCACCGAATTGACCCGATACTTAGTCACCGAATGTTTCAAAAAGGCGTCTACAGCACCCGGTGTTCCCAGGCGGTCACCCATCCAAGTACTCACCGGGCCCGACGTTGCTTAACTTCAGTGATCGGACGAGAACTGGTGTTTTCAACGTGGTGTGGCCGTAGACGAGAGAAGGTGACGAAACTGCGTAGTTGTGCCTACCGAATTGACCCGATACTTAGTCTCAGTTTGTTTCAAAAAGGCGTCTACAGCACCCGGTGTTCCCAGGCGGTCACCCATCCAAGTACTCACCGGGCCCGACGTTGCTTAACTTCAGTGATCGGACGAGAACTGGTGTTTTCAACGTGGTGTGGCCGTAGACGAGAGATGGTGACGAAATGCCGTAGTTGTGCCCACCGAATTGACCCGATACTTAGTCACCGAATGTTTCAAAAAGGCGTCTACAGCACCCGGTGTTCCCAGGCGGTCACCCATCCAAGTACTCACCGGGCCCGACGTTGCTTAACTTCAGTGATCGGACGAGAACTGGTGTTTTCAACGTGGTGTGGCCGTAGACGAGAGAAGGTGACGAAACTGCGTAGTTGTGCCTACCGAATTGACCCGATACTTAGTCACCGAATGTTTCAAAAAGGCGTCTACAGCACCCGGTGTTCCCAGGCGGTCACCCATCCAAGTACTCACCGGGCCCGACGTTGCTTAACTTCAGTGATCGGACGAGAACTGGTGTTTTCAACGTGGTGTGGCCGTAGACGAGAGATGGTGACGAAATGCCGTAGTTGTGCCCACCGAATTGACCCGATACTTAGTCACCGAATGTTTCAAAAAGGCGTCTACAGCACCCGGTGTTCCCAGGCGGTCACCCATCCAAGTACTCACCGGGCCCGACGTTGCTTAACTTCAGTGATCGGACGAGAACTGGTGTTTTCAACGTGGTGTGGCCGTAGACGAGAGAACGTGACGAAACTGCGTAGTTGTGCCTACCGAATTGACCCGATACTTAGTCTCAGTTTGTTTCAAAAAGGCGTCTACAGCACCCGGTGTTCCCAGGCGGTCACCCATCCAAGTACTCACCGGGCCCGACGTTGCTTAACTTCAGTGATCGGACGAGAACTGGTGTTTTCAACGTGGTGTGGCCGTAGACGAGAGATGGTGACGAAATGCCGTAGTTGTGCCCACCGAATTGACCCGATACTTAGTCACCGAATGTTTCAAAAAGGCGTCTACAGCACCCGGTGTTCCCAGGCGGTCACCCATCCAAGTACTCACCGGGCCCGACGTTGCTTAACTTCAGTGATCGGACGAGAACTGGTGTTTTCAACGTGGTGTGGCCGTAGACGAGAGAAGGTGACGAAACTGCGTAGTTGTGCCTACCGAATTGACCCGATACTTAGTCACCGAATGTTTCAAAAAGGCGTCTACAGCACCCGGTGTTCCCAGGCGGTCACCCATCCAAGTACTCACCGGGCCCGACGTTGCTTAACTTCAGTGATCGGACGAGAACTGGTGTTTTCAACGTGGTGTGGCCGTAGACGAGAGATGGTGACGAAATGCCGTAGTTGTGCCCACCTAATTGACCCGATACTTAGTCACCGAATGTTTCAAAAAGGCGTCTACAGCACCCGGTGTTCCCAGGCGGTCACCCATCCAAGTACTCACCGGGCCCGACGTTGCTTAACTTCAGTGATCGGACGAGAACTGGTGTTTTCAACGTGGTGTGGCCGTAGACGAGAGAAGGTGACGAAACTGCGTAGTTGTGCCTACCGAATTGACCCGATACTTAGTCACCGAATGTTTCAAAAAGGCGTCTACAGCACCCGGTGTTCCCAGGCGGTCACCCATCCAAGTACTCACCGGGCCCGACGTTGCTTAACTTCAGTGATCGGACGAGAACTGGTGTTTTCAACGTGGTGTGGCCGTAGACGAGAGATGGTGACGAAATGCCGTAGTTGTGCCCACCGAATTGACCCGATACTTAGTCACCGAATGTTTCAAAAAGGCGTCTACAGCACCAGGTGTTCCCAGGCGGTCACCCATCCAAGTACTCACCGGGACCGACGTTGCTTAACTTCAGTGATCGGACGAGAACTGGTGTTTTCAACGTGGTGTGGCCGTAGACGAGAGAAGGTGACGAAACTGCGTAGTTGTGCCTACCGAATTGACCCGATACTTAGTCTCAGTTTGTTTCAAAAAGGCGTCTACAGCACCCGGTGTTCCCAGGCGGTCACCCATCCAAGTACTCACCGGGCCCGACGTTGCTTAACTTCAGTGATCGGACGAGAACTGGTGTTTTCAACGTGGTGTGGCCGTAGACGAGAGATGGTGACGAAATGCCGTAGTTGTGCCCACCGAATTGACCCGATACTTAGTCACCGAATGTTTCAAAAAGGCGTCTACAGCACCCGGTGTTCCCAGGCGGTCACCCATCCAAGTACTCACCGGGCCCGACGTTGCTTAACTTCAGTGATCGGACGAGAACTGGTGTTTTCAACGTGGTGTGGCCGTAGACGAGAGAAGGTGACGAAACTGCGTAGTTGTGCCTACCGAATTGACCCGATACTTAGTCACCGAATGTTTCAAAAAGGCGTCTACAGCACCCGGTGTTCCCAGGCGGTCACCCATCCAAGTACTCACCGGGCCCGACGTTGCTTAACTTCAGTGATCGGACGAGAACTGGTGTTTTCAACGTGGTGTGGCCGTAGACGAGAGATGGTGACGAAATGCCGTAGTTGTGCCCACCGAATTGACCCGATACTTAGTCACCGAATGTTTCAAAAAGGCGTCTACAGCACCCGGTGTTCCCAGGCGGTCACCCATCCAAGTACTCACCGGGCCCGACGTTGCTTAACTTCAGTGATCGGACGAGAACTGGTGTTTTCAACGTGGTGTGGCCGTAGACGAGAGAAGGTGACGAAACTGCGTAGTTGTGCCTACCGAATTGACCCGATACTTAGTCTCAGTTTGTTTCAAAAAGGCGTCTACAGCACCCGGTGTTCCCAGGCGGTCACCCATCCAAGTACTCACCGGGCCCGACGTTGCTTAACTTCAGTGATCGGACGAGAACTGGTGTTTTCAACGTGGTGTGGCCGTAGACGAGAGATGGTGACGAAATGCCGTAGTTGTGCCCACCGAATTGACCCGATACTTAGTCACCGAATGTTTCAAAAAGGCGTCTACAGCACCCGGTGTTCCCAGGCGGTCACCCATCCAAGTACTCACCGGGCCCGACGTTGCTTAACTTCAGTGATCGGACGAGAACTGGTGTTTTCAACGTGGTGTGGCCGTAGACGAGAGAAGGTGACGAAACTGCGTAGTTGTGCCTACCGAATTGACCCGATACTTAGTCACCGAATGTTTCAAAAAGGCGTCTACAGCACCCGGTGTTCCCAGGCGGTCACCCATCCAAGTACTCACCGGGCCCGACGTTGCTTAACTTCAGTGATCGGACGAGAACTGGTGTTTTCAACGTGGTGTGGCCGTAGACGAGAGATGGTGACGAAATGCCGTAGTTGTGCCCACCGAATTGACCCGATACTTAGTCACCGAATGTTTCAAAAAGGCGTCTACAGCACCCGGTGTTCCCAGGCGGTCACCCATCCAAGTACTCACCGGGCCCGACGTTGCTTAACTTCAGTGATCGGACGAGAACTGGTGTTTTCAACGTGGTGTGGCCGTAGACGAGAGATGGTGACGAAATGCCGTAGTTGTGCCTACCGAATTGACCCGATACTTAGTCACCGAATGTTTCAAAAAGGCGTCTACAGCACCCGGTGTTCCCAGGCGGTCACCCATCCAAGTACTCACCGGGCCCGACGTTGCTTAACTTCAGTGATCGGACGAGAACTGGTGTTTTCAACGTGGTGTGGCCGTAGACGAGAGAAGGTGACGAAACTGCGTAGTTGTGCCTACCGAATTGACCCGATACTTAGTCTCAGTTTGTTTCAAAAAGGCGTCTACAGCACCCGGTGTTCCCAGGCGGTCACCCATCCAAGTACTCACCGGGCCCGACGTTGCTTAACTTCAGTGATCGGACGAGAACTGGTGTTTTCAACGTGGTGTGGCCGTAGACGAGAGATGGTGACGAAATGCCGTAGTTGTGCCCACCGAATTGACCCGATACTTAGTCACCGAATGTTTCAAAAAGGCGTCTACAGCACCCGGTGTTCCAAGGCGGTCACCCATCCAAGTACTCACCGGGCCCGACGTTGCTTAACTTCAATGATCGGACGAGAACTGGTGTTTTCAACGTGGTGTGGCCGTAGACGAGAGAAGGTGACGAAACTGCGTAGTTGTGCCTACCGAATTGACCCGATACTTAGTCACCGAATGTTTCAAAAAGGCGTCTACAGCACCCGGTGTTCCCAGGCGGTCACCCATCCAAGTACTCACCGGGCCCGACGTTGCTTAACTTCAGTGATCGGACGAGAACTGGTGTTTTCAACGTGGTGTGGCCGTAGACGAGAGATGGTGACGAAATGCCGTAGTTGTGCCCACCGAATTGACCCGATACTTAGTCACCGAATGTTTCAAAAAGGCGTCTACAGCACCCGGTGTTCCCAGGCGGTCACCCATCCAAGTACTCACCGGGCCCGACGTTGCTTAACTTCAGTGATCGGACGAGAACTGGTGTTTTCAACGTGGTGTGGCCGTAGACGAGAGAAGGTGACGAAACTGCGTAGTTGTGCCTACCGAATTGACCCGATACTTAGTCTCAGTTTGTTTCAAAAAGGCGTCTACAGCACCCGGTGTTCCCAGGCGGTCACCCATCCAAGTACTCACCGGGCCCGACGTTGCTTAACTTCAGTGATCGGACGAGAACTGGTGTTTTCAACGTGGTGTGGCCGTAGACGAGAGATGGTGACGAAATGCCGTAGTTGTGCCCACCGAATTGACCCGATACTTAGTCACCGAATGTTTCAAAAAGGCGTCTACAGCACCCGGTGTTCCCAGGCGGTCACCCATCCAAGTACTCACCGGGCCCGACGTTGCTTAACTTCAGTGATCGGACGAGAACTGGTGTTTTCAACGTGGTGTGGCCGTAGACGAGAGAAGGTGACGAAACTGCGTAGTTGTGCCTACCGAATTGACCCGATACTTAGTCACCGAATGTTTCAAAAAGGCGTCTACAGCACCCGGTGTTCCCAGGCGGTCACCCATCCAAGTACTCACCGGGCCCGACGTTGCTTAACTTCAGTGATCGGACGAGAACTGGTGTTTTCAACGTGGTGTGGCCGTAGACGAGAGATGGTGACGAAATGCCGTAGTTGTGCCCACCGAATTGACCCGATACTTAGTCACCGAATGTTTCAAAAAGGCGTCTACAGCACCCGGTGTTCCCAGGCGGTCACCCATCCAAGTACTCACCGGGCCCGACGTTGCTTAACTTCAGTGATCGGACGAGAACTGGTGTTTTCAACGTGGTGTGGCCGTAGACGAGAGAAGGTGACGAAATGCCGTAGTTGTGCCCACCGAATTGACCCGATACTTAGTCACCGAATGTTTCAAAAAGGCGTCTACAGCACCCGGTGTTCCCAGGCGGTCACCCATCCAAGTACTCACCGGGCCCGACGTTGCTTAACTTCAGTGATCGGACGAGAACTGGTGTTTTCAACGTGGTGTGGCCGTAGACGAGAGATGGTGACGAAATGCCGTAGTTGTGCCCACCGAATTGACCCGATACTTAGTCACCGAATGTTTCAAAAAGGCGTCTACAGCACCCGGTGTTCCCAGGCGGTCACCCATCCAAGTACTCACCGGGCCCGACGTTGCTTAACTTCAGTGATCGGACGAGAACTGGTGTTTTCAACGTGGTGTGGCCGTAGACGAGAGAAGGTGACGAAACTGCGTAGTTGTGCCTACCGAATTGACCCGATACTTAGTCTCAGTTTGTTTCAAAAAGGCGTCTACAGCACCCGGTGTTCCCAGGCGGTCACCCATCCAAGTACTCACCGGGCCCGACGTTGCTTAACTTCAGTGATCGGACGAGAACTGGTGTTTTCAACGTGGTGTGGCCGTAGACGAGAGATGGTGACGAAATGCCGTAGTTGTGCCCACCGAATTGACCCGATACTTAGTCACCGAATGTTTCAAAAAGGCGTCTACAGCACCCGGTGTTCCCAGGCGGTCACCCATCCAAGTACTCACCGGGCCCGACGTTGCTTAACTTCAGTGATCGGACGAGAACTGGTGTTTTCAACGTGGTGTGGCCGTAGACGAGAGAAGGTGACGAAACTGCGTAGTTGTGCCTACCGAATTGACCCGATACTTAGTCACCGAATGTTTCAAAAAGGCGTCTACAGCACCCGGTGTTCCCAGGCGGTCACCCATCCAAGTACTCACCGGGCCCGACGTTGCTTAACTTCAGTGATCGGACGAGAACTGGTGTTTTCAACGTGGTGTGGCCGTAGACGAGAGATGGTGACGAAATGCCGTAGTTGTGCCCACCGAATTGACCCGATACTTAGTCACCGAATGTTTCAAAAAGGCGTCTACAGCACCCGGTGTTCCCAGGCGGTCACCCATCCAAGTACTCACCGGGCCCGACGTTGCTTAACTTCAGTGATCGGACGAGAACTGGTGTTTTCAACGTGGTGTGGCCGTAGACGAGAGAAGGTGACGAAACTGCGTAGTTGTGCCTACCGAATTGACCCGATACTTAGTCTCAGTTTGTTTCAAAAAGGCGTCTACAGCACCCGGTGTTCCCAGGCGGTCACCCATCCAAGTACTCACCGGGCCCGACGTTGCTTAACTTCAGTGATCGGACGAGAACTGGTGTTTTCAACGTGGTGTGGCCGTAGACGAGAGATGGTGACGAAATGCCGTAGTTGTGCCCACCGAATTGACCCGATACTTAGTCACCGAATGTTTCAAAAAGGCGTCTACAGCACCCGGTGTTCCCAGGCGGTCACCCATCCAAGTACTCACCGGGCCCGACGTTGCTTAACTTCAGTGATCGGACGAGAACTGGTGTTTTCAACGTGGTGTGGCCGTAGACGAGAGAAGGTGACGAAACTGCGTAGTTGTGCCCACCGAATTGACCCGATACTTAGTCACCGAATGTTTCAAAAAGGCGTCTACAGCACCCGGTGTTCCCAGGCGGTCACCCATCCAAGTACTCACCGGGCCCGACGTTGCTTAACTTCAGTGATCGGACGAGAACTGGTGTTTTCAACGTGGTGTGGCCGTAGACGAGAGATGGTGACGAAATGCCGTAGTTGTGCCCACCGAATTGACCCGATACTTAGTCACCGAATGTTTCAAAAAGGCGTCTACAGCACCCGGTGTTCCCAGGCGGTCACCCATCCAAGTACTCACCGGGCCCGACGTTGCTTAACTTCAGTGATCGGACGAGAACTGGTGTTTTCAACGTGGTGTGGCCGTAGACGAGAGAAGGTGACGAAACTGCGTAGTTGTGCCTACCGAATTGACCCGATACTTAGTCACCGAATGTTTCAAAAAGGCGTCTACAGCACCCGGTGTTCCCAGGCGGTCACCCATCCAAGTACTCACCGGGCCCGACGTTGCTTAACTTCAGTGATCGGACGAGAACTGGTGTTTTCAACGTGGTGTGGCCGTAGACGAGAGATGGTGACGAAATGCCGTAGTTGTGCCCACCGAATTGACCCGATACTTAGTCACCGAATGTTTCAAAAAGGCGTCTACAGCACCCGGTGTTCCCAGGCGGTCACCCATCCAAGTACTCACCGGGCCCGACGTTGCTTAACTTCAGTGATCGGACGAGAACTGGTGTTTTCAACGTGGTGTGGCCGTAGACGAGAGAAGGTGACGAAACTGCGTAGTTGTGCCTACCGAATTGACCCGATACTTAGTCTCAGTTTGTTTCAAAAAGGCGTCTACAGCACCCGGTGTTCCCAGGCGGTCACCCATCCAAGTACTCACCGGGCCCGACGTTGCTTAACTTCAGTGATCGGACGAGAACTGGTGTTTTCAACGTGGTGTGGCCGTAGACGAGAGATGGTGACGAAATGCCGTAGTTGTGCCCACCGAATTGACCCGATACTTAGTCACCGAATGTTTCAAAAAGGCGTCTACAGCACCCGGTGTTCCCAAGCGGTCACCCATCCAAGTACTCACCGGGCCCGACGTTGCTTAACTTCAGTGATCGGACGAGAACTGGTGTTTTCAACGTGGTGTGGCCGTAGACGAGAGAAGGTGACGAAACTGCGTAGTTGTGCCTACCGAATTGACCCGATACTTAGTCACCGAATGTTTCAAAAAGGCGTCTACAGCACCCGGTGTTCCCAGGCGGTCACCCATCCAAGTACTCACCGGGCCCGACGTTGCTTAACTTCAGTGATCGGACGAGAACTGGTGTTTTCAACGTGGTGTGGCCGTAGACGAGAGATGGTGACGAAATGCCGTAGTTGTGCCCACCGAATTGACCCGATACTTAGTCACCGAATGTTTCAAAAAGGCGTCTACAGCACCCGGTGTTCCAGGCGGTCACCCATCCAAGTACTCACCGGGCCCGACGTTGCTTAACTTCAGTGATCGGACGAGAACTGGTGTTTTCAACGTGGTGTGGCCGTAGACGAGAGAAGGTGACGAAACTGCGTAGTTGTGCCTACCGAATTGACCCGATACTTAGTCTCAGTTTGTTTCAAAAAGGCGTCTACAGCACCCGGTGTTCCCAGGCGGTCACCCATCCAAGTACTCACCGGGCCCGACGTTGCTTAACTTCAGTGATCGGACGAGAACTGGTGTTTTCAACGTGGTGTGGCCGTAGACGAGAGATGGTGACGAAATGCCGTAGTTGTGCCCACCGAATTGACCCGATACTTAGTCACCGAATGTTTCAAAAAGGCGTCTACAGCACCCGGTGTTCCCAGGCGGTCACCCATCCAAATACTCACCGGGCCCGACGTTGCTTAACTTCAGTGATCGGACGAGAACTGGTGTTTTCAACGTGGTGTGGCCGTAGACGAGAGAAGGTGACGAAACTGCGTAGTTGTGCCTACCGAATTGACCCGATACTTAGTCACCGAATGTTTCAAAAAGGCGTCTACAGCACCCGGTGTTCCCAGGCGGTCACCCATCCAAGTACTCACCGGGCCCGACGTTGCTTAACTTCAGTGATCGTACGAGAACTGGTGTTTTCAACGTGGTGTGGCCGTAGACGAGAGATGGTGACGAAATGCCGTAGTTGTGCCCACCGAATTGACCCGATACTTAGTCACCGAATGTTTCAAAAAGGCGTCTACAGCACCCGGTGTTCCCAGGCGGTCACCCATCCAAGTACTCACCGGGCCCGACGTTGCTTAACTTCAGTGATCGGACGAGAACTGGTGTTTTCAACGTGGTGTGGCCGTAGACGAGAGAAGGTGACGAAACTGCGTAGTTGTGCCTACCGAATTGACCCGATACTTAGTCTCAGTTTGTTTCAAAAAGGCGTCTACAGCACCCGGTGTTCCCAGGCGGTCACCCATCCAAGTACTCACCGGGCCCGACGTTGCTTAACTTCAGTGATCGGACGAGAACTGGTGTTTTCAACGTGGTGTGGCCGTAGACGAGAGATGGTGACGAAATGCCGTAGTTGTGCCCACCGAATTGACCCGATACTTAGTCACCGAATGTTTCAAAAAGGCGTCTACAGCACCCGGTGTTCCCAGGCGGTCACCCATCCAAGTACTCACCGGGCCCGACGTTGCTTAACTTCAGTGATCGGACGAGAACTGGTGTTTTCAACGTGGTGTGGCCGTAGACGAGAGAAGGTGACGAAACTGCGTAGTTGTGCCTACCGAATTGACCCGATACTTAGTCTCAGTTTGTTTCAAAAAGGCGTCTACAGCACCCGGTGTTCCCAGGCGGTCACCCATCCAAGTACTCACCGGGCCCGACGTTGCTTAACTTCAGTGATCGGACGAGAACTGGTGTTTTCAACGTGGTGTGGCCGTAGACGAGAGATGGTGACGAAATGCCGTAGTTGTGCCCACCGAATTGACCCGATACTTAGTCACCGAATGTTTCAAAAAGGCGTCTACAGCACCCGGTGTTCCCAGGCGGTCACCCATCCAAGTACTCACCGGGCCCGACGTTGCTTAACTTCAGTGATCGGACGAGAACTGGTGTTTTCAACGTGGTGTGGCCGTAGACGAGAGAAGGTGACGAAACTGCGTAGTTGTGCCTACCGAATTGACCCGATACTTAGTCACCGAATGTTTCAAAAATGCGTCTACAGCACCCGGTGTTCCCAGGCGGTCACCCATCCAAGTACTCACCGGGCCCGACGTTGCTTAACTTCAGTGATCGGACGAGAACTGGTGTTTTCAACGTTGTGTGGCCGTAGACGAGAGATGGTGACGAAATGCCGTAGTTGTGCCCACCGAATTGACCCGATACTTAGTCACCGAATGTTTCAAAAAGGCGTCTACAGCACCCGGTGTTCCCAGGCGGTCACCCATCCAAGTACTCACCGGGCCCGACGTTGCTTAACTTCAGTGATCGGACGAGAACTGGTGTTTTCAACGTGGTGTGGCCGTAGACGAGAGAAGGTGACGAAACTGCGTAGTTGTGCCTACCGAATTGACCCGATACTTAGTCACCGAATGTTTCAAAAAGGCGTCTACAGCACCCGGTGTTCCCAGGCGGTCACCCATCCAAGTACTCACCGGGCCCGACGTTGCTTAACTTCAGTGATCGGACGAGAACTGGTGTTTTCAACGTGGTGTGGCCGTAGACGAGAGATGGTGACGAAATGCCGTAGTTGTGCCCACCGAATTGACCCGATACTTAGTCACCGAATGTTTCAAAAAGGCGTCTACAGCACCCGGTGTTCCCAGGCGGTCACCCATCCAAGTACTCACCGGGCCCGACGTTGCTTAACTTCAGTGATCGGACGAGAACTGGTGTTTTCAACGTGGTGTGGCCGTAGACGAGAGAAGGTGACGAAACTGCGTAGTTGTGCCTACCGAATTGACCCGATACTTAGTCTCAGTTTGTTTCAAAAAGGCGTCTACAGCACCCGGTGTTCCCAGGCGGTCACCCATCCAAGTACTCACCGGGCCCGACGTTGCTTAACTTCAGTGATCGGACGAGAACTGGTGTTTTCAACGTGGTGTGGCCGTAGACGAGAGATGGTGACGAAATGCCGTAGTTGTGCCCACCGAATTGACCCGATACTTAGTCACCGAATGTTTCAAAAAGGCGTCTACAGCACCCGGTGTTCCCAGGCGGTCACCCATCCAAGTACTCACCGGGCCCGACGTTGCTTAACTTCAGTGATCGGACGAGAACTGGTGTTTTCAACGTGGTGTGGCCGTAGACGAGAGAAGGTGACGAAACTGCGTAGTTGTGCCTACCGAATTGACCCGATACTTAGTCACCGAATGTTTCAAAAAGGCGTCTACAGCACCCGGTGTTCCCAGGCGGTCACCCATCCAAGTACTCACCGGGCCCGACGTTGCTTAACTTCAGTGATCGGACGAGAACTGGTGTTTTCAACGTGGTGTGGCCGTAGACGAGAGATGGTGACGAAATGCCGTAGTTGTGCCCACCGAATTGACCCGATACTTAGTCACCGAATGTTTCAAAAAGGCGTCTACAGCACCCGGTGTTCCCAGGCGGTCACCCATCCAAGTACTCACCGGGCCCGACGTTGCTTAACTTCAGTGATCGGACGAGAACTGGTGTTTTCAACGTGGTGTGGCCGTAGACGAGAGAAGGTGACGAAACTGCGTAGTTGTGCCTACCGAATTGACCCGATACTTAGTCACCGAATGTTTCAAAAAGGCGTCTACAGCACCCGGTGTTCCCAGGCGGTCACCCATCCAAGTACTCACCGGGCCCGACGTTGCTTAACTTCAGTGATCGGACGAGAACTGGTGTTTTCAACGTGGTGTGGCCGTAGACGAGAGATGGTGACGAAATGCCGTAGTTGTGCCCACCGAATTGACCCGATACTTAGTCACCGAATGTTTCAAAAAGGCGTCTACAGCACCCGGTGTTCCCAGGCGGTCACCCATCCAAGTACTCACCGGGCCCGACGTTGCTTAACTTCAGTGATCGGACGAGAACTGGTGTTTTCAACGTGGTGTGGCCGTAGACGAGAGAAGGTGACGAAACTGCGTAGTTGTGCCTACCGAATTGACCCGATACTTAGTCACCGAATGTTTCAAAAAGGCGTCTACAGCACCCGGTGTTCCCAGGCGGTCACCCATCCAAGTACTCACCGGGCCCGACGTTGCTTAACTTCAGTGATCGGACGAGAACTGGTGTTTTCAACGTGGTGTGGCCGTAGACGAGAGATGGTGACGAAATGCCGTAGTTGTGCCCACCGAATTGACCCGATACTTAGTCACCGAATGTTTCAAAAAGGCGTCTACAGCACCCGGTGTTCCCAGGCGGTCACCCATCCAAGTACTCACCGGGCCCGACGTTGCTTAACTTCAGTGATCGGACGAGAACTGGTGTTTTCAACGTGGTGTGGCCGTAGACGAGAGAAGGTGACGAAACTGCGTAGTTGTGCCTACCGAATTGACCCGATACTTAGTCACCGAATGTTTCAAAAAGGCGTCTACAGCACCCGGTGTTCCCAGGCGGTCACCCATCCAAGTACTCACCGGGCCCGACGTTGCTTAACTTCAGTGATCGGACGAGAACTGGTGTTTTCAACGTGGTGTGGCCGTAGACGAGAGATGGTGACGAAATGCCGTAGTTGTGCCCACCGAATTGACCCGATACTTAGTCACCGAATGTTTCAAAAAGGCGTCTACAGCACCCGGTGTTCCCAGGCGGTCACCCATCCAAGTACTCACCGGGCCCGACGTTGCTTAACTTCAGTGATCGGACGAGAACTGGTGTTTTCAACGTGGTGTGGCCGTAGACGAGAGAAGGTGACGAAACTGCGTAGTTGTGCCTACCGAATTGACCCGATACTTAGTCACCGAATGTTTCAAAAAGGCGTCTACAGCACCCGGTGTTCCCAGGCGGTCACCCATCCAAGTACTCACCGGGCCCGACGTTGCTTAACTTCAGTGATCGGACGAGAACTGGTGTTTTCAACGTGGTGTGGCCGTAGACGAGAGATGGTGACGAAATGCCGTAGTTGTGCCCACCGAATTGACCCGATACTTAGTCACCGAATGTTTCAAAAAGGCGTCTACAGCACCCGGTGTTCCCAGGCGGTCACCCATCCAAGTACTCACCGGGCCCGACGTTGCTTAACTTCAGTGATCGGACGAGAACTGGTGTTTTCAACGTGGTGTGGCCGTAGACGAGAGAAGGTGACGAAACTGCGTAGTTGTGCCTACCGAATTGACCCGATACTTAGTCTCAGTTTGTTTCAAAAAGGCGTCTACAGCACCCGGTGTTCCCAGGCGGTCACCCATCCAAGTACTCACCGGGCCCGACGTTGCTTAACTTCAGTGATCGGACGAGAACTGGTGTTTTCAACGTGGTGTGGCCGTAGACGAGAGATGGTGACGAAATGCCGTAGTTGTGCCCACCGAATTGACCCGATACTTAGTCACCGAATGTTTCAAAAAGGCGTCTACAGCACCCGGTGTTCCCAGGCGGTCACCCATCCAAGTACTCACCGGGCCCGACGTTGCTTAACTTCAGTGATCGGACGAGAACTGGTGTTTTCAACGTGGTGTGGCCGTAGACGAGAGAAGGTGACGAAACTGCGTAGTTGTGCCTACCGAATTGACCCGATACTTAGTCACCGAATGTTTCAAAAAGGCGTCTACAGCACCCGGTGTTCCCAGGCGGTCACCCATCCAAGTACTCACCGGGCCCGACGTTGCTTAACTTCAGTGATCGGACGAGAACTGGTGTTTTCAACGTGGTGTGGCCGTAGACGAGAGATGGTGACGAAATGCCGTAGTTGTGCCCACCGAATTGACCCGATACTTAGTCACCGAATGTTTCAAAAAGGCGTCTACAGCACCCGGTGTTCCCAGGCGGTCACCCATCCAAGTACTCACCGGGCCCGACGTTGCTTAACTTCAGTGATCGGACGAGAACTGGTGTTTTCAACGTGGTGTGGCCGTAGACGAGAGAAGGTGACGAAACTGCGTAGTTGTGCCTACCGAATTGACCCGAAACTTAGTCTCAGTTTGTTTCAAAAAGGCGTCTACAGCACCCGGTGTTCCCAGGCGGTCACCCATCCAAGTACTCACCGGGCCCGACGTTGCTTAACTTCAGTGATCGGACGAGAACTGGTGTTTTCAACGTGGTGTGGCCGTAGACGAGAGATGGTGACGAAATGCCGTAGTTGTGCCCACCCAATTGACCCGATACTTAGTCACCGAATGTTTCAAAAAGGCGTCTACAGCACCCGGTGTTCCCAGGCGGTCACCCATCCAAGTACTCACCGGGCCCGACGTTGCTTAACTTCAGTGATCGGACGAGAACTGGTGTTTTCAACGTGGTGTGGCCGTAGACGAGAGAAGGTGACGAAACTGCGTAGTTGTGCCTACCGAATTGACCCGATACTTAGTCACCGAATGTTTCAAAAAGGCGTCTACAGCACCCGGTGTTCCCAGGCGGTCACCCATCCAAGTACTCACCGGGCCCGACGTTGCTTAACTTCAGTGATCGGACGAGAACTGGTGTTTTCAACGTGGTGTGGCCGTAGACGAGAGATGGTGACGAAATGCCGTAGTTGTGCCCACCGAATTGACCCGATACTTAGTCACCGAATGTTTCAAAAAGGCGTCTACAGCACCCGGTGTTCCCAGGCGGTCACCCATCCAAGTACTCACCGGGCCCGACGTTGCTTAACTTCAGTGATCGGACGAGAACTGGTGTTTTCAACGTGGTGTGGCCGTAGACGAGAGAAGGTGACGAAACTGCGTAGTTGTGCCTACCGAATTGACCCGATACTTAGTCACCGAATGTTTCAAAAAGGCGTCTACAGCACCCGGTGTTCCCAGGCGGTCACCCATCCAAGTACTCACCGGGCCCGACGTTGCTTAACTTCAGTGATCGGACGAGAACTGGTGTTTTCAACGTGGTGTGGCCGTAGACGAGAGATGGTGACGAAATGCCGTAGTTGTGCCCACCGAATTGACCCGATACTTAGTCACCGAATGTTTCAAAAAGGCGTCTACAGCACCCGGTGTTCCCAGGTGGTCACCCATCCAAGTACTCACCGGGCCCGACGTTGCTTAACTTCAGTGATCGGACGAGAACTGGTGTTTTCAACGTGGTGTGGCCGTAGACGAGAGAAGGTGACGAAACTGCGTAGTTGTGCCTACCGAATTGACCCGATACTTAGTCTCAGTTTGTTTCAAAAAGGCGTCTACAGCACCCGGTGTTCCCAGGCGGTCACCCATCCAAGTACTCACCGGGCCCGACGTTGCTTAACTTCAGTGATCGGACGAGAACTGGTGTTTTCAACGTGGTGTGGCCGTAGACGAGAGATGGTGACGAAATGCCGTAGTTGTGCCCACCGAATTGACCCGATACTTAGTCACCGAATGTTTCAAAAAGGCGTCTACAGCACCCGGTGTTCCCAGGCGGTCACCCATCCAAGTACTCACCGGGCCCGACGTTGCTTAACTTCAGTGATCGGACGAGAACTGGTGTTTTCAACGTGGTGTGGCCGTAGACGAGAGAAGGTGACGAAACTGCGTAGTTGTGCCTACCGAATTGACCCGATACTTAGTCACCGAATGTTTCAAAAAGGCGTCTACAGCACCCGGTGTTCCCAGGCGGTCACCCATCCAAGTACTCACCGGGCCCGACGTTGCTTAACTTCAGTGATCGGACGAGAACTGGTGTTTTCAACGTGGTGTGGCCGTAGACGAGAGATGGTGACGAAATGCCGTAGTTGTGCCCACCGAATTGACCCGATACTTAGTCACCGAATGTTTCAAAAAGGCGTCTACAGCACCCGGTGTTCCCAGGCGGTCACCCATCCAAGTACTCACCGGGCCCGACGTTGCTTAACTTCAGTGATCGGACGAGAACTGGTGTTTTCAACGTGGTGTGGCCGTAGACGAGAGAAGGTGACGAAACTGCGTAGTTGTGCCTACCGAATTGACCCGATACTTAGTCTCAGTTTGTTTCAAAAAGGCGTCTACAGCACCCGGTGTTCCCAGGCGGTCACCCATCCAAGTACTCACCGGGCCCGACGTTGCTTAACTTCAGTGATCGGACGAGAACTGGTGTTTTCAACGTGGTGTGGCCGTAGACGAGAGATGGTGACGAAATGCCGTAGTTGTGCCCACCGAATTGACCCGATACTTAGTCACCGAATGTTTCAAAAAGGCGTCTACAGCACCCGGTGTTCCCAGGCGGTCACCCATCCAAGTACTCACCGGGCCCGACGTTGCTTAACTTCAGTGATCGGACGAGAACTGGTGTTTTCAACGTGGTGTGGCCGTAGACGAGAGAAGGTGACGAAACTGCGTAGTTGTGCCTACCGAATTGACCCGATACTTAGTCACCGAATGTTTCAAAAAGGCGTCTACAGCACCCGGTGTTCCCAGGCGGTCACCCATCCAAGTACTCACCGGGCCCGACGTTGCTTAACTTCAGTGATCGGACGAGAACTGGTGTTTTCAACGTGGTGTGGCCGTAGACGAGAGATGGTGACGAAATGCCGTAGTTGTGCCCACCGAATTGACCCGATACTTAGTCACCGAATGTTTCAAAAAGGCGTCTACAGCACCCGGTGTTCCCAGGCGGTCACCCATCCAAGTACTCACCGGGCCCGACGTTGCTTAACTTCAGTGATCGGACGAGAACTGGTGTTTTCAACGTGGTGTGGCCGTAGACGAGAGAAGGTGACGAAACTGCGTAGTTGTGCCTACCGAATTGACCCGATACTTAGTCACCGAATGTTTCAAAAAGGCGTCTACAGCACCCGGTGTTCCCAGGCGGTCACCCATCCAAGTACTCACCGGGCCCGACGTTGCTTAACTTCAGTGATCGGACGAGAACTGGTGTTTTCAACGTGGTGTGGCCGTAGACGAGAGATGGTGACGAAATGCCGTAGTTGTGCCCACCGAATTGACCCGATACTTAGTCACCGAATGTTTCAAAAAGGCGTCTACAGCACCCGGTGTTCCCAGGCGGTCACCCATCCAAGTACTCACCGGGCCCGACGTTGCTTAACTTCAGTGATCGGACGAGAACTGGTGTTTTCAACGTGGTGTGGCCGTAGACGAGAGAAGGTGACGAAACTGCGTAGTTGTGCCTACCGAATTGACCCGATACTTAGTCACCGAATGTTTCAAAAAGGCGTCTACAGCACCCGGTGTTCCCAGGCGGTCACCCATCCAGGTACTCACCGGGCCCGACGTTGCTTAACTTCAGTGATCGGACGAGAACTGGTGTTTTCAACGTGGTGTGGCCGTAGACGAGAGATGGTGACGAAATGCCGTAGTTGTGCCCACCGAATTGACCCGATACTTAGTCACCGAATGTTTCAAAAAGGCGTCTACAGCACCCGGTGTTCCCAGGCGGTCACCCATCCAAGTACTCACCGGGCCCGACGTTGCTTAACTTCAGTGATCGGACGAGAACTGGTGTTTTCAACGTGGTGTGGCCGTAGACGAGAGAAGGTGACGAAACTGCGTAGTTGTGCCTACCGAATTGACCCGATACTTAGTCACCGAATGTTTCAAAAAGGCGTCTACAGCACCAGGTGTTCCCAGGCGGTCACCCATCCAAGTACTCACCGGGCCCGACGTTGCTTAACTTCAGTGATCGGACGAGAACTGGTGTTTTCAACGTGGTGTGGCCGTAGACGAGAGATGGTGACGAAATGCCGTAGTTGTGCCCACCGAATTGACCCGATACTTAGTCACCGAATGTTTCAAAAAGGCGTCTACAGCACCCGGTGTTCCCAGGCGGTCACCCATCCAAGTACTCACCGGGCCCGACGTTGCTTAACTTCAGTGATCGGACGAGAACTGGTGTTTTCAACGTGGTGTGGCCGTAGACGAGAGAAGGTGACGAAACTGCGTAGTTGTGCCTACCGAATTGACCCGATACTTAGTCTCAGTTTGTTTCAAAAAGGCGTCTACAGCACCCGGTGTTCCCAGGCGGTCACCCATCCAAGTACTCACCGGGCCCGACGTTGCTTAACTTCAGTGATCGGACGAGAACTGGTGTTTTCAACGTGGTGTGGCCGTAGACGAGAGATGGTGACGAAATGCCGTAGTTGTGCCCACCGAATTGACCCGATACTTAGTCACCGAATGTTTCAAAAAGGCGTCTACAGCACCCGGTGTTCCCAGGCGGTCACCCATCCAAGTACTCACCGGGCCCGACGTTGCTTAACTTCAGTGATCGGACGAGAACTGGTGTTTTCAACGTGGTGTGGCCGTAGACGAGAGAAGGTGACGAAACTGCGTAGTTGTGCCTACCGAATTGACCCGATACTTAGTCACCGAATGTTTCAAAAAGGCGTCTACAGCACCCGGTGTTCCCAGGCGGTCACCCATCCAAGTACTCACCGGGCCCGACTTTGCTTAACTTCAGTGATCGGACGAGAACTGGTGTTTTCAACGTGGTGTGGCCGTAGACGAGAGATGGTGACGAAATGCCGTAGTTTTGCCCACCGAATTGACCCGATACTTAGTCACCGAATGTTTCAAAAAGGCGTCTACAGCACCCGGTGTTCCCAGGCGGTCACCCATCCAAGTACTCACCGGGCCCGACGTTGCTTAACTTCAGTGATCGGACGAGAACTGGTGTTTTCAACGTGGTGTGGCCGTAGACGAGAGAAGGTGACGAAACTGCGTAGTTGTGCCTACCGAATTGACCCGATACTTAGTCTCAGTTTGTTTCAAAAAGGCGTCTACAGCACCCGGTGTTCCCAGGCGGTCACCCATCCAAGTACTCACCGGGCCCGACGTTGCTTAACTTCAGTGATCGGACGAGAACTGGTGTTTTCAACGTGGTGTGGCCGTAGACGAGAGATGGTGACGAAATGCCGTAGTTGTGCCCACCGAATTGACCCGATACTTAGTCACCGAATGTTTCAAAAAGGCGTCTACAGCACCCGGTGTTCCCAGGCGGTCACCCATCCAAGTACTCACCGGGCCCGACGTAGCTTAACTTCAGTGATCGGACGAGAACTGGTGTTTTCAACGTGGTGTGGCCGTAGACGAGAGAAGGTGACGAAACTGCGTAGTTGTGCCTACCGAATTGACCCGATACTTAGTCACCGAATGTTTCAAAAAGGCGTCTACAGCACCCGGTGTTCCCAGGCGGTCACCCATCCAAGTACTCACCGGGCCCGACGTTGCTTAACTTCAGTGATCGGACGAGAACTGGTGTTTTCAACGTGGTGTGGCCGTAGACGAGAGATGGTGACGAAATGCCGTAGTTGTGCCCACCGAATTGACCCGATACTTAGTCACCGAATGTTTCAAAAAGGCGTCTACAGCACCCGGTGTTCCCAGGCGGTCACCCATCCAAGTACTCACCGGGCCCGACGTTGCTTAACTTCAGTGATCGGACGAGAACTGGTGTTTTCAACGTGGTGTGGCCGTAGACGAGAGAAGGTGACGAAACTGCGTAGTTGTGCCTACCGAATTGACCCGATACTTAGTCTCAGTTTGTTTCAAAAAGGCGTCTACAGCACCCGGTGTTCCCAGGCGGTCACCCATCCAAGTACTCACCGGGCCCGACGTTGCTTAACTTCAGTGATCGGACGAGAACTGGTGTTTTCAACGTGGTGTGGCCGTAGACGAGAGATGGTGACGAAATGCCGTAGTTGTGCCCACCGAATTGACCCGATACTTAGTCACCGAATGTTTCAAAAAGGCGTCTACAGCACCCGGTGTTCCCAGGCGGTCACCCATCCAAGTACTCACCGGGCCCGACGTTGCTTAACTTCAGTGATCGGACGAGAACTGGTGTTTTCAACGTGGTGTGGCCGTAGACGAGAGAAGGTGACGAAACTGCGTAGTTGTGCCTACCGAATTGACCCGATACTTAGTCACCGAATGTTTCAAAAAGGCGTCTACAGCACCCGGTGTTCCCAGGCGGTCACCCATACAAGTACTCACCGGGCCCGACGTTGCTTAACTTCAGTGATCGGACGAGAACTGGTGTTTTCAACGTGGTGTGGCCGTAGACGAGAGATGGTGACGAAATGCCGTAGTTGTGCCCACCGAATTGACCCGATACTTAGTCACCGAATGTTTCAAAAAGGCGTCTACAGCACCCGGTGTTCCCAGGCGGTCACCCATCCAAGTACTCACCGGGCCCGACGTTGCTTAACTTCAGTGATCGGACGAGAACTGGTGTTTTCAACGTGGTGTGGCCGTAGACGAGAGAAGGTGACGAAACTGCGTAGTTGTGCCTACCGAATTGACCCGATACTTAGTCTCAGTTTGTTTCAAAAAGGCGTCTACAGCACCCGGTGTTCCCAGGCGGTCACCCATCCAAGTACTCACCGGGCCCGACGTTGCTTAACTTCAGTGATCGGACGAGAACTGGTGTTTTCAACGTGGTGTGGCCGTAGACGAGAGATGGTGACGAAATGCCGTAGTTGTGCCCACCGAATTGACCCGATACTTAGTCACCGAATGTTTCAAAAAGGCGTCTACAGCACCCGGTGTTCCCAGGCGGTCACCCATCCAAGTACTCACCGGGCCCGACGTTGCTTAACTTCAGTGATCGGACGAGAACTGGTGTTTTCAACGTGGTGTGGCCGTAGACGAGAGAAGGTGACGAAACTGCGTAGTTGTGCCTACCGAATTGACCCGATACTTAGTCTCAGTTTGTTTCAAAAAGGCGTCTACAGCACCCGGTGTTCCCAGGCGGTCACCCATCCAAGTACTCACCGGGCCCGACGTTGCTTAACTTCAGTGATCGGACGAGAACTGGTGTTTTCAACGTGGTGTGGCCGTAGACGAGAGATGGTGACGAAATGCCGTAGTTGTGCCCACCGAATTGACCCGATACTTAGTCACCGAATGTTTCAAAAAGGCGTCTACAGCACCCGGTGTTCCCAGGCGGTCACCCATCCAAGTACTCACCGGGCCCGACGTTGCTTAACTTCAGTGATCGGACGAGAACTGGTGTTTTCAACGTGGTGTGGCCGTAGACGAGAGAAGGTGACGAAACTGCGTAGTTGTGCCTACCGAATTGACCCGATACTTAGTCACCGAATGTTTCAAAAAGGCGTCTACAGCACCCGGTGTTCCCAGGCGGTCACCCATCCAAGTACTCACCGGGCCCGACGTTGCTTAACTTCAGTGATCGGACGAGAACTGGTGTTTTCAACGTGGTGTGGCCGTAGACGAGAGATGGTGACGAAATGCCGTAGTTGTGCCCACCGAATTGACCCGATACTTAGTCACCGAATGTTTCAAAAAGGCGTCTACAGCACCCGGTGTTCCCAGGCGGTCACCCATCCAAGTACTCACCGGGCCCGACGTTGCTTAACTTCAGTGATCGGACGAGAACTGGTGTTTTCAACGTGGTGTGGCCGTAGACGAGAGAAGGTGACGAAACTGCGTAGTTGTGCCTACCGAATTGACCCGATACTTAGTCACCGAATGTTTCAAAAAGGCGTCTACAGCACCCGGTGTTCCCAGGCGGTCACCCATCCAAGTACTCACCGGGCCCGACGTTGCTTAACTTCAGTGATCGGACGAGAACTGGTGTTTTCAACGTGGTGTGGCCGTAGACGAGAGAAGGTGACGAAACTGCGTAGTTGTGCCTACCGAATTGACCCGATACTTAGTCACCGAATGTTTCAAAAAGGCGTCTACAGCACCCGGTGTTCCCAGGCGGTCACCCATCCAAGTACTCACCGGGCCCGACGTTGCTTAACTTCAGTGATCGGACGAGAACTGGTGTTTTCAACGTGGTGTGGCCGTAGACGAGAGATGGTGACGAAATGCCGTAGTTGTGCCCACCGAATTGACCCGATACTTAGTCACCGAATGTTTCAAAAAGGCGTCTACAGCACCCGGTGTTCCCAGGCGGTCACCCATCCAAGTACTCACCGGGCCCGACGTTGCTTAACTTCAGTGATCGGACGAGAACTGGTGTTTTCAACGTGGTGTGGCCGTAGACGAGAGAAGGTGACGAAACTGCGTAGTTGTGCCTACCGAATTGACCCGATACTTAGTCACCGAATGTTTCAAAAAGGCGTCTACAGCACCCGGTGTTCCCAGGCGGTCACCCATCCAAGTACTCACCGGGCCCGACGTTGCTTAACTTCAGTGATCGGACGAGAACTGGTGTTTTCAACGTGGTGTGGCCGTAGACGAGAGAAGGTGACGAAACTGCGTAGTTGTGCCTACCAAATTGACCCGATACTTAGTCACCGAATGTTTCAAAAAGGCGTCTACAGCACCCGGTGTTCCCAGGCGGTCACCCATCCAAGTACTCACCGGGCCCGACGTTGCTTAACTTCAGTGATCGGACGAGAACTGGTGTTTTCAACGTGGTGTGGCAGTAGACGAGAGATGGTGACGAAATGCCGTAGTTGTGCCCACCGAATTGACCCGATACTTAGTCACCGAATGTTTCAAAAAGGCGTCTACAGCACCCGGTGTTCCCAGGCGGTCACCCATCCAAGTACTCACCGGGCCCGACGTTGCTTAACTTCAGTGATCGGACGAGAACTGGTGTTTTCAACGTGGTGTGGCCGTAGACGAGAGAAGGTGACGAAACTGCGTAGTTGTGCCTACCGAATTGACCCGATACTTAGTCTCAGTTTGTTTCAAAAAGGCGTCTACAGCACCCGGTGTTCCCAGGCGGTCACCCATCCAAGTACTCACCGGGCCCGACGTTGCTTAACTTCAGTGATCGGACGAGAACTGGTGTTTTCAACGTGGTGTGGCCGTAGACGAGAGATGGTGACGAAATGCCGTAGTCGTGCCCACCGAATTGACCCGATACTTAGTCACCGAATGTTTCAAAAAGGCGTCTACAGCACCCGGTGTTCCCAGGCGGTCACCCATCCAAGTACTCACCGGGCCCGACGCTGCTTAACTTCAGTGATCGGACGAGAACTGGTGTTTTCAACGTGGTGTGGCCGTAGACGAGAGAAGGTGACGAAACTGCGTAGTTGTGCCTACCGAATTGACCCGATACTTAGTCTCAGTTTGTTTCAAAAAGGCGTCTACAGCACCCGGTGTTCCCAGGCGGTCACCCATCCAAGTACTCACCGGGCCCGACGTTGCTTAACTTCAGTGATCGGACGAGAACTGGTGTTTTCAACGTGGTGTGGCCGTAGACGAGAGATGGTGACGAAATGCCGTAGTTGTGCCCACCGAATTGACCCGATACTTAGTCACCGAATGTTTCAAAAAGGCGTCTACAGCACCCGGTGTTCCCAGGCGGTCACCCATCCAAGTACTCACCGGGCCCGACGTTGCTTAACTTCAGTGATCGGACGAGAACTGGTGTTTTCAACGTGGTGTGGCCGTAGACGAGAGATGGTGACGAAATGCCGTAGTTGTGCCCACCGAATTGACCCGATACTTAGTCACCGAATGTTTCAAAAAGGCGTCTACAGCACCCGGTGTTCCCAGGCGGTCACCCATCCAAGTACTCACCGGGCCCGACGTTGCTTAACTTCAGTGATCGGACGAGAACTGGTGTTTTCAACGTGGTGTGGCCGTAGACGAGAGAAGGTGACGAAACTGCGTAGTTGTGCCTACCGAATTGACCCGATACTTAGTCTCAGTTTGTTTCAAAAAGGCGTCTACAGCACCCGGTGTTCCCAGGCGGTCACCCATCCAAGTACTCACCGGGCCCGACGTTGCTTAACTTCAGTGATCGGACGAGAACTGGTGTTTTCAACGTGGTGTGGCCGTAGACGAGAGATGGTGACGAAATGCCGTAGTTGTGCCCACCGAATTGACCCGATACTTAGTCACCGAATGTTTCAAAAAGGCGTCTACAGCACCCGGTGTTCCCAGGCGGTCACCCATCCAAGTACTCACCGGGCCCGACGTTGCTTAACTTCAGTGATCGGACGAGAACTGGTGTTTTCAACGTGGTGTGGCCGTAGACGAGAGAAGGTGACGAAACTGCGTAGTTGTGCCTACCGAATTGACCCGATACTTAGTCACCGAATGTTTCAAAAAGGCGTCTACAGCACCCGGTGTTCCCAGGCGGTCACCCATCCAAGTACTCACCGGGCCCGACGTTGCTTAACTTCAGTGATCGGACGAGAACTGGTGTTTTCAACGTGGTGTGGCCGTAGACGAGAGAAGGTGACGAAACTGAGTAGTTGTGCCTACCGAATTGACCCGATACTTAGTCACCGAATGTTTCAAAAAGGCGTCTACAGCACCCGGTGTTCCCAGGCGGTCACCCATCCAAGTACTCACCGGGCCCGACGTTGCTTAACTTCAGTGATCGGACGAGAACTGGTGTTTTCAACGTGGTGTGGCCGTAGACGAGAGATGGTGACGAAATGCCGTAGTTGTGCCCACCGAATTGACCCGATATTTAGTCACCGAATGTTTCAAAAAGGCGTCTACAGCACCCGGTGTTCCCAGGCGGTCACCCATCCAAGTACTCACCGGGCCCGACGTTGCTTAACTTCAGTGATCGGACGAGAACTGGTGTTTTCAACGTGGTGTGGCCGTAGACGAGAGAAGGTGACGAAACTGCGTAGTTGTGCCTACCGAATTGACCCGATACTTAGTCACCGAATGTTTCAAAAAGGCGTCTACAGCACCCGGTGTTCCCAGGCGGTCACCCATCCAAGTACTCACCGGGCCCGACGTTGCTTAACTTCAGTGATCGGACGAGAACTGGTGTTTTCAACGTGGTGTGGCCGTAGACGAGAGATGGTGACGAAATGCCGTAGTTGTGCCCACCGAATTGACCCGATACTTAGTCACCGAATGTTTCAAAAAGGCGTCTACAGCACCCGGTGTTCCCAGGCGGTCACCCATCCAAGTACTCACCGGGCCCGACGTTGCTTAACTTCAGTGATCGGACGAGAACTGGTGTTTTCAACGTGGTGTGGCCGTAGACGAGAGAAGGTGACGAAACTGCGTAGTTGTGCCTACCGAATTGACCCGATACTTAGTCTCAGTTTGTTTCAAAAAGGCGTCTACAGCACCCGGTGTTCCCAGGCGGTCACCCATCCAAGTACTCACCGGGCCCGACGTTGCTTAACTTCAGTGATCGGACGAGAACTGGTGTTTTCAACGTGGTGTGGCCGTAGACGAGAGATGGTGACGAAATGCCGTAGTTGTGCCCACCGAATTGACCCGATACTTAGTCACCGAATGTTTCAAAAAGGCGTCTACAGCACCCGGTGTTCCCAGGCGGTCACCAATCCAAGTACTCACCGGGCCCGACGTTGCTTAACTTCAGTGATCGGACGAGAACTGGTGTTTTCAACGTGGTGTGGCCGTAGACGAGAGAAGGTGACGAAACTGCGTAGTTGTGCCTACCGAATTGACCCGATACTTAGTCTCAGTTTGTTTCAAAAAGGCGTCTACAGCACCCGGTGTTCCCAGGCGGTCACCCATCCAAGTACTCACCGGGCCCGACGTTGCTTAACTTCAGTGATCGGCGGACTGGTGTTTTCAACGTGGTGTGGCCGTAGACGAGAGATGGTGACGAAATGCTGTAGTTGTGCCCACCGAATTGACCCGATACTTAGTCACCGAATGTTTCAAAAAGGCGTCTACAGCACCCGGTGTTCCCAGGCGGTCACCCATCCAAGTACTCACCGGGCCCGACGTTGCTTAACTTCAGTGATCGGACGAGAACTGGTGTTTTCAACGTGGTGTGGCCGTAGACGAGAGAAGGTGACGAAACTGCGTAGTTGTGCCTACCGAATTGACCCGATACTTAGTCACCGAATGTTTCAAAAAGGCGTCTACAGCACCCGGTGTTCCCAGGCGGTCACCCATCCAAGTACTCACCGGGCCCGACGTTGCTTAACTTCAGTGATCGGACGAGAACTGGTGTTTTCAACGTGGTGTGGCCGTAGACGAGAGATGGTGACGAAATGCCGTAGTTGTGCCCACCGAATTGACCCGATACTTAGTCACCGAATGTTTCAAAAAGGCGTCTACAGCACCCGGTGTTCCCAGGCGGTCACCCATCCAAGTACTCACCGGGCCCGACGTTGCTTAACTTCAGTGATCGGACGAGAACTGGTGTTTTCAACGTGGTGTGGCCGTAGACGAGAGAAGGTGACGAAACTGCGTAGTTGTGCCTACCGAATTGACCCGATACTTAGTCACCGAATGTTTCAAAAAGGCGTCTACAGCACCCGGTGTTCCCAGGCGGTCACCCATCCAAGTACTCACCGGGCCCGACGTTGCTTAACTTCAGTGATCGGACGAGAACTGGTGTTTTCAACGTGGTGTGGCCGTAGACGAGAGATGGTGACGAAATGCCGAAGTTGTGCCCACCGAATTGACCCGATACTTAGTCACCGAATGTTTCAAAAAGGCGTCTACAGCACCCGGTGTTCCCAGGCGGTCACCCATCCAAGTACTCACCGGGCCCGACGTTGCTTAACTTCAGTGATCGGACGAGAACTGGTGTTTTCAACGTGGTGTGGCCGTAGACGAGAGAAGGTGACGAAACTGCGTAGTTGTGCCTACCGAATTGACCCGATACTTAGTCACCGAATGTTTCAAAAAGGCGTCTACAGCACCCGGTGTTCCCAGGCGGTCACCCATCCAAGTACTCACCGGGCCCGACGTTGCTTAACTTCAGTGATCGGACGAGAACTGGTGTTTTCAACGTGGTGTGGCCGTAGACGAGAGATGGTGACGAAATGCCGTAGTTGTGCCCACCGAATTGACCCGATACTTAGTCACCGAATGTTTCAAAAAGGCGTCTACAGCACCCGGTGTTCCCAGGCGGTCACCCATCCAAGTACTCACCGGGCCCGACGTTGCTTAACTTCAGTGATCGGACGAGAACTGGTGTTTTCAACGTGGTGTGGCCGTAGACGAGAGAAGGTGACGAAACTGCGTAGTTGTGCCTACCGAATTGACCCGATACTTAGTCTCAGTTTGTTTCAAAAAGGCGTCTACAGCACCCGGTGTTCCCAGGCGGTCACCCATCCAAGTACTCACCGGGCCCGACGTTGCTTAACTTCAGTGATCGGACGAGAACTGGTGTTTTCAACGTGGTGTGGCCGTAGACGAGAGATGGTGACGAAATGCCGTAGTTGTGCCCACCGAATTGACCCGATACTTAGTCACCGAATGTTTCAAAAAGGCGTCTACAGCACCCGGTGTTCCCAGGCGGTCACCCATCCAAGTACTCACCGGGCCCGACGTTGCTTAACTTCAGTGATCGGACGAGAACTGGTGTTTTCAACGTGGTGTGGCCGTAGACGAGAGAAGGTGACGAAACTGCGTAGTTGTGCCTACCGAATTGACCCGATACTTAGTCTCAGTTTGTTTCAAAAAGGCGTCTACAGCACCCGGTGTTCCCAGGCGGTCACCCATCCAAGTACTCACCGGGCCCGACGTTGCTTAACTTCAGTGATCGGACGAGAACTGGTGTTTTCAACGTGGTGTGGCCGTAGACGAGAGATGGTGACGAAATGCCGTAGTTGTGCCCACCGAATTGACCCGATACTTAGTCACCGAATGTTTCAAAAAGGCGTCTACAGCACCCGGTGTTCCCAGGCGGTCACCCATCCAAGTACTCACCGGGCCCGACGTTGCTTAACTTCAGTGATCGGACGAGAACTGGTGTTTTCAACGTGGTGTGGCCGTAGACGAGAGAAGGTGACGAAACTGCGTAGTTGTGCCTACCGAATTGACCCGATACTTAGTCTCAGTTTGTTTCAAAAAGGCGTCTACAGCACCCGGTGTTCCCAGGCGGTCACCCATCCAAGTACTCACCGGGCCCGACGTTGCTTAACTTCAGTGATCGGACGAGAACTGGTGTTTTCAACGTGGTGTGGCCGTAGACGAGAGATGGTGACGAAATGCCGTAGTTGTGCCCACCGAATTGACCCGATACTTAGTCACCGAATGTTTCAAAAAGGCGTCTACAGCACCCGGTGTTCCCAGGCGGTCACCCATCCAAGTACTCACCGGGCCCGACGTTGCTTAACTTCAGTGATCGGACGAGAACTGGTGTTTTCAACGTGGTGTGGCCGTAGACGAGAGAAGGTGACGAAACTGCGTAGTTGTGCCTACCGAATTGACCCGATACTTAGTCACCGAATGTTTCAAAAAGGCGTCTACAGCACCCGGTGTTCCCAGGCGGTCACCCATCCAAGTACTCACCGGGCCCGACGTTGCTTAACTTCAGTGATCGGACGAGAACTGGTGTTTTCAACGTGGTGTGGCCGTAGACGAGAGATGGTGACGAAATGCCGTAGTTGTGCCCACCGAATTGACCCGATACTTAGTCACCGAATGTTTCAAAAAGGCGTCTACAGCACCCGGTGTTCCCAGGCGGTCACCCATCCAAGTACTCACCGGGCCCGACGTTGCTTAACTTCAGTGATCGGACGAGAACTGGTGTTTTCAACGTGGTGTGGCCGTAGACGAGAGAAGGTGACGAAACTGCGTAGTTGTGCCTACCGAATTGACCCGATACTTAGTCACCGAATGTTTCAAAAAGGCGTCTACAGCACCCGGTGTTCCCAGGCGGTCACCCATCCAAGTACTCACCGGGCCCGACGTTGCTTAACTTCAGTGATCGGACGAGAACTGGTGTTTTCAACGTGGTGTGGCCGTAGACGAGAGATGGTGACGAAATGCCGAAGTTGTGCCCACCGAATTGACCCGATACTTAGTCACCGAATGTTTCAAAAAGGCGTCTACAGCACCCGGTGTTCCCAGGCGGTCACCCATCCAAGTACTCACCGGGCCCGACGTTGCTTAACTTCAGTGATCGGACGAGAACTGGTGTTTTCAACGTGGTGTGGCCGTAGACGAGAGAAGGTGACGAAACTGCGTAGTTGTGCCTACCGAATTGACCCGATACTTAGTCTCAGTTTGTTTCAAAAAGGCGTCTACAGCACCCGGTGTTCCCAGGCGGTCACCCATCCAAGTACTCACCGGGCCCGACGTTGCTTAACTTCAGTGATCGGACGAGAACTGGTGTTTTCAACGTGGTGTGGCCGTAGACGAGAGATGGTGACGAAATGCCGTAGTTGTGCCCACCGAATTGACCCGATACTTAGTCACCGAATGTTTCAAAAAGGCGTCTACAGCACCCGGTGTTCCCAGGCGGTCACCCATCCAAGTACTCACCGGGCCCGACGTTGCTTAACTTCAGTGATCGGACGAGAACTGGTGTTTTCAACGTGGTGTGGCCGTAGACGAGAGAAGGTGACGAAACTGCGTAGTTGTGCCTACCGAATTGACCCGATACTTAGTCACCGAATGTTTCAAAAAGGCGTCTACAGCACCCGGTGTTCCCAGGCGGTCACCCATCCAAGTACTCACCGGGCCCGACGTTGCTTAACTTCAGTGATCGGACGAGAACTGGTGTTTTCAACGTGGTGTGGCCGTAGACGAGAGATGGTGACGAAATGCCGTAGTTGTGCCCACCGAATTGACCCGATACTTAGTCACCGAATGTTTCAAAAAGGCGTCTACAGCACCCGGTGTTCCCAGGCGGTCACCCATCCAAGTACTCACCGGGCCCGACGTTGCTTAACTTCAGTGATCGGACGAGAACTGGTGTTTTCAACGTGGTGTGGCCGTAGACGAGAGAAGGTGACGAAACTGCGTAGTTGTGCCTACCGAATTGACCCGATACTTAGTCTCAGTTTGTTTCAAAAAGGCGTCTACAGCACCCGGTGTTCCCAGGCGGTCACCCATCCAAGTACTCACCGGGCCCGACGTTGCTTAACTTCAGTGATCGGACGAGAACTGGTGTTTTCAACGTGGTGTGGCCGTAGACGAGAGATGGTGACGAAATGCCGTAGTTGTGCCCACCGAATTGACCCGATACTTAGTCACCGAATGTTTCAAAAAGGCGTCTACAGCACCCGGTGTTCCCAGGCGGTCACCCATCCAAGTACTCACCGGGCCCGACGTTGCTTAACTTCAGTGATCGGACGAGAACTGGTGTTTTCAACGTGGTGTGGCCGTAGACGAGAGAAGGTGACGAAACTGCGTAGTTGTGCCTACCGAATTGACCCGATACTTAGTCACCGAATGTTTCAAAAAGGCGTCTACAGCACCCGGTGTTCCCAGGCGGTCACCCATCCAAGTACTCACCGGGCCCGACGTTGCTTAACTTCAGTGATCGGACGAGAACTGGTGTTTTCAACGTGGTGTGGCCGTAGACGAGAGATGGTGACGAAATGCCGTAGTTGTGCCCACCGAATTGACCCGATACTTAGTCACCGAATGTTTCAAAAAGGCGTCTACAGCACCCGGTGTTCCCAGGCGGTCACCCATCCAAGTACTCACCGGGCCCGACGTTGCTTAACTTCAGTGATCGGACGAGAACTGGTGTTTTCAACGTGGTGTGGCCGTAGACGAGAGAAGGTGACGAAACTGCGTAGTTGTGCCTACCGAATTGACCCGATACTTAGTCACCGAATGTTTCAAAAAGGCGTCTACAGCACCCGGTGTTCCCAGGCGGTCACCCATCCAAGTACTCACCGGGCCCGACGTTGCTTAACTTCAGTGATCGGACGAGAACTGGTGTTTTCAACGTGGTGTGGCCGTAGACGAGAGATGGTGACGAAATGCCGAAGTTGTGCCCACCGAATTGACCCGATACTTAGTCACCGAATGTTTCAAAAAGGCGTCTACAGCACCCGGTGTTCCCAGGCGGTCACCCATCCAAGTACTCACCGGGCCCGACGTTGCTTAACTTCAGTGATCGGACGAGAACTGGTGTTTTCAACGTGGTGTGGCCGTAGACGAGAGAAGGTGACGAAACTGCGTAGTTGTGCCTACCGAATTGACCCGATACTTAGTCACCGAATGTTTCAAAAAGGCGTCTACAGCACCCGGTGTTCCCAGGCGGTCACCCATCCAAGTACTCACCGGGCCCGACGTTGCTTAACTTCAGTGATCGGACGAGAACTGGTGTTTTCAACGTGGTGTGGCCGTAGACGAGAGATGGTGACGAAATGCCGTAGTTGTGCCCACCGAATTGACCCGATACTTAGTCACCGAATGTTTCAAAAAGGCGTCTACAGCACCCGGTGTTCCCAGGCGGTCACCCATCCAAGTACTCACCGGGCCCGACGTTGCTTAACTTCAGTGATCGGACGAGAACTGGTGTTTTCAACGTGGTGTGGCCGTAGACGAGAGAAGGTGACGAAACTGCGTAGTTGTGCCTACCGAATTGACCCGATACTTAGTCACCGAATGTTTCAAAAAGGCGTCTACAGCACCCGGTGTTCCCAGGCGGTCACCCATCCAAGTACTCACCGGGCCCGACGTTGCTTAACTTCAGTGATCGGACGAGAACTGGTGTTTTCAACGTGGTGTGGCCGTAGACGAGAGATGGTGACGAAATGCCGTAGTTGTGCCCACCGAATTGACCCGATACTTAGTCACCGAATGTTTCAAAAAGGCGTCTACAGCACCCGGTGTTCCCAGGCGGTCACCCATCCAAGTACTCACCGGGCCCGACGTTGCTTAACTTCAGTGATCGGACGAGAACTGGTGTTTTCAACGTGGTGTGGCCGTAGACGAGAGAAGGTGACGAAACTGCGTAGTTGTGCCTACCGAATTGACCCGATACTTAGTCTCAGTTTGTTTCAAAAAGGCGTCTACAGCACCCGGTGTTCCCAGGCGGTCACCCATCCAAGTACTCACCGGGCCCGACGTTGCTTAACTTCAGTGATCGGACGAGAACTGGTGTTTTCAACGTGGTGTGGCCGTAGACGAGAGATGGTGACGAAATGCCGTAGTTGTGCCCACCGAATTGACCCGATACTTAGTCACCGAATGTTTCAAAAAGGCGTCTACAGCACCCGGTGTTCCCAGGCGGTCACCCATCCAAGTACTCACCGGGCCCGACGTTGCTTAACTTCAGTGATCGGACGAGAACTGGTGTTTTCAACGTGGTGTGGCCGTAGACGAGAGAAGGTGACGAAACTGCGTAGTTGTGCCTACCGAATTGACCCGATACTTAGTCACCGAATGTTTCAAAAAGGCGTCTACAGCACCCGGTGTTCCCAGGCGGTCACCCATCCAAGTACTCACCGGGCCCGACGTTGCTTAACTTCAGTGATCGGACGAGAACTGGTGTTTTCAACGTGGTGTGGCCGTAGACGAGAGATGGTGACGAAATGCCGTAGTTGTGCCCACCGAATTGACCCGATACTTAGTCACCGAATGTTTCAAAAAGGCGTCTACAGCACCCGGTGTTCCCAGGCGGTCACCCATCCAAGTACTCACCGGGCCCGACGTTGCTTAACTTCAGTGATCGGACGAGAACTGGTGTTTTCAACGTGGTGTGGCCGTAGACGAGAGAAGGTGACGAAACTGCGTAGTTGTGCCTACCGAATTGACCCGATACTTAGTCACCGAATGTTTCAAAAAGGCGTCTACAGCACCCGGTGTTCCCAGGCGGTCACCCATCCAAGTACTCACCGGGCCCGACGTTGCTTAACTTCAGTGATCGGACGAGAACTGGTGTTTTCAACGTGGTGTGGCCGTAGACGAGAGATGGTGACGAAATGCCGTAGTTGTGCCCACCGAATTGACCCGATACTTAGTCACCGAATGTTTCAAAAAGGCGTCTACAGCACCCGGTGTTCCCAGGCGGTCACCCATCCAAGTACTCACCGGGCCCGACGTTGCTTAACTTCAGTGATCGGACGAGAACTGGTGTTTTCAACGTGGTGTGGCCGTAGACGAGAGAAGGTGACGAAACTGCGTAGTTGTGTAACCGGGGGGTGTAAATCAATAAAAACAGGTGAAAT
Organism: Patella pellucida; assembly: GCA_917208275.1. Taxonomy (NCBI): domain Eukaryota; kingdom Metazoa; phylum Mollusca; class Gastropoda; family Patellidae; genus Patella; species Patella pellucida. The sequence goes on from OU795044.1 coordinate 36,771,287, forward strand.
TTCAACAGTGTCTGGTATCTTGGACTGCGTAGAACGTTGACACATCGCTTTACAGTGAATGCGTGATTTAGCAGTAACCACTCCTGCTATAACTGTAGATTTATTGCTGTGTAACAAAATAGAATTTTGTTCTGCAGACTTCACAACACCCACACACTTATCTTGTTTGGAAACATTTTGCTGAACTTTAAGACACTTAAAAGTTAGCAACCAGGGAGTTTCTACTTGAAGTTGACGATGAAAGTTGAGTCCATGTTTCTCGATAACTGTATCCAAAAGATGTTGTAGAATGTTAGTACCAAGCAGTACTGGTGTGAACTGATGGTATGATGTATCTGGTACTAATAAAAATATACATGGTATTGCAGCTGATGTCATCTTAGGAACTTCTATATCAATTTCGATCATACCTAAGTATGGAAGTTTATTTCCTCCAGCGTCTTCTAAGTTCACCAAAGTATTCAATCCTTGCAGCTCACAAAAACCTTCAAGGTTATCTCTAAAAAACGATTCACAAATCGTTGATACTTGGGAACCACTGTCCAACAATGCTTGACAATCTACATTACCAATTAATACTGGAGCTACATTACTCTTCCCTAATAAGCTAACAGGGCTCTTAGTTTCCAAGCCTATTGTCTGCCCTTCGACAAAGACTTCCTGGAGTTTAAATCTCTGTTCAGTCTAACATGACAACCTGTACGGATGTGTCCCTTTTGACCACACCTAAAACATGTAGGTTCCTCGTGTTCCTGCATACTCCTACTCTGATCAGGTCTATTAATCTTCAGATCTTTTACATCTTTCTGAAGTGCCTGAACAGTCTGTGTTAAAGATGATATTAAATTCTTGATGTCATTGTCTTCTGTTACAGCTTTAACATGAGATGCAGATGGTCTTTTTTTCTCAGATGATGATAAATAAACTTCTGATTCGATCTTTCTAACTTCAACCATCAATTCTTCATAAACTTTAATACGATCGTATTTATGCGCAGTTTGCTGTTTAATACTGGCTGTTAGTCCACTCCAAAATCTTGTTCGTAACATGTCGTTGGTAGCATCCTGTGAAACATCACCACGATCAACAGCTTTCTGGAGAATATCTTCGAGTCTACAACCCCATTCCGCAACTGATTCCTTCGGAGTCTGTACTGTAGAGTAAAACTCGGCTAAAAGATCTTGTGTCTCCTCTACACGTCCAAAAACACTGTTCAGTTTCTTCAACAAACGATCTAACTCCACCCTGTGTCCCAACCTCATCACAATCTTACCTGCTTCACCACGTAACGATTTAAAGATGGCTTGTCGAATCTGTTCTTTGTTGTAACTTGACTGAATCAACTCCTCGACTTCAAACTTCCAAACGTCAAAGGAAACTTCAGACTTGGATGCTGGATCCCCAGAGAAAAATGACACCTTGGGTAAAGCTGGAAGCTGTAACCGGGGGGTGTAAATCAATAAAAACTATCTTTCGTTCTTAAACCTTTATTAAAAACCCTGAAAATATATACATTAAAATTAGTATACATATCACAGTTGGTTAATATTAAATAATATAATAGTAATACATGCGTACTTAATGATGAAATACATCAATCATTTACGAACTAAAATACATCTCTAACTTAAATATATTATAATAAATATATTAAATATGCTTTAAGTTTTTACTAAATGTAATAGTAATATATAAGTAACTGATCACATACCCAAAGTAGGGGTTTTTAAGGAAGACTACCAAGATGGTGAACAAAATCTTCAGATAACTATATATTCTGGAAAATAACATTCGTCTAATTATATATACAATATTCTTTCAATGTAGTACCTTATACTCTACCTTATATTTATATATATGCAAAACTAATTATCTTTAGATGTTATTTTCTATATTACTATTTAAATCAAATGGCCGCTTTAACTAATATTATAATTTCTATCATTCCTTCATCCACTCTATCTAAACCCCAATTACCCAAAATAAGAGAATTAGCACACATACCTGTAATACTGAAGTAGTATAACTGGAAACAATTCTCTGAAAATAACCTAACTAGATTTGAAAACTAAAGTTAAACAATTTGATGAAAGGTATCAAATTGTCCTTACACTTCGAAATCTATCTAAAGTCTGATGTCCAAAGAGAGGTATAGTTAGAAGGAAAACTTGCTTGTAACCAAGGGAGTAGAATTGTACTCACCCCAAGATTTGGGCTCTAAGAAAACAGTACAGGTTAACAAGCCAAGTTAAAGGAGAGATGTTATTATAGGCCAGTTGCAAGTAAAATTAGTGTCAGTTTGTTAGTTTAAAGGTGCACATTACTCTATACACTATATTACTTGACATAATAAAACCTATAAACATATTAAAATTCCGTTTCGCTACAGTTGTGCCTACCGAATTGACCCGATACTTAGTCACCGAATGTTTCAAAAAGGCGTCTACAGCACCCGGTGTTCCCAGGCGGTCACCCATCCAAGTACTCACCGGGCCCGACGTTGCTTAACTTCAGTGATCGGACGAGAACTGGTGTTTTCAACGTGGTGTGGCCGTAGACGAGAGATGGTGACGAAATGCCGAAGTTGTGCCCACCGAATTGACCCGATACTTAGTCACCGAATGTTTCAAAAAGGCGTCTACAGCACCCGGTGTTCCCAGGCGGTCACCCATCCAAGTACTCACCGGGCCCGACGTTGCTTAACTTCAGTGATCGGACGAGAACTGGTGTTTTCAACGTGGTGTGGCCGTAGACGAGAGAAGGTGACGAAACTGCGTAGTTGTGCCTACCGAATTGACCCGATACTTAGTCACCGAATGTTTCAAAAAGGCGTCTACAGCACCCGGTGTTCCCAGGCGGTCACCCATCCAAGTACTCACCGGGCCGACGTTGCTTAACTTCAGTGATCGGACGAGAACTGGTGTTTTCAACGTGGTGTGGCCGTAGACGAGAGATGGTGACGAAATGCCGTAGTTGTGCCCACCGAATTGACCCGATACTTAGTCACCGAATGTTTCAAAAAGGCGTCTACAGCACCCGGTGTTCCCAGGCGGTCACCCATCCAAGTACTCACCGGGCCCGACGTTGCTTAACTTCAGTGATCGGACGAGAACTGGTGTTTTCAACGTGGTGTGGCCGTAGACGAGAGAAGGTGACGAAACTGCGTAGTTGTGCCTACCGAATTGACCCGATACTTAGTCTCAGTTTGTTTCAAAAAGGCGTCTACAGCACCCGGTGTTCCCAGGCGGTCACCCATCCAAGTACTCACCGGGCCCGACGTTGCTTAACTTCAGTGATCGGACGAGAACTGGTGTTTTCAACGTGGTGTGGCCGTAGACGAGAGATGGTGACGAAATGCCGTAGTTGTGCCCACCGAATTGACCCGATACTTAGTCACCGAATGTTTCAAAAAGGCGTCTACAGCACCCGGTGTTCCCAGGCGGTCACCCATCCAAGTACTCACCGGGCCCGACGTTGCTTAACTTCAGTGATCGGACGAGAACTGGTGTTTTCAACGTGGTGTGGCCGTAGACGAGAGAAGGTGACGAAACTGCGTAGTTGTGCCTACCGAATTGACCCGATACTTAGTCTCAGTTTGTTTCAAAAAGGCGTCTACAGCACCCGGTGTTCCCAGGCGGTCACCCATCCAAGTACTCACCGGGCCCGACGTTGCTTAACTTCAGTGATCGGACGAGAACTGGTGTTTTCAACGTGGTGTGGCCGTAGACGAGAGATGGTGACGAAATGCCGTAGTTGTGCCCACCGAATTGACCCGATACTTAGTCACCGAATGTTTCAAAAAGGCGTCTACAGCACCCGGTGTTCCCAGGCGGTCACCCATCCAAGTACTCACCGGGCCCGACGTTGCTTAACTTCAGTGATCGGACGAGAACTGGTGTTTTCAACGTGGTGTGGCCGTAGACGAGAGAAGGTGACGAAACTGCGTAGTTGTGCCTACCGAATTGACCCGATACTTAGTCTCAGTTTGTTTCAAAAAGGCGTCTACAGCACCCGGTGTTCCCAGGCGGTCACCCATCCAAGTACTCACCGGGCCCGACGTTGCTTAACTTCAGTGATCGGACGAGAACTGGTGTTTTCAACGTGGTGTGGCCGTAGACGAGAGATGGTGACGAAATGCCGTAGTTGTGCCCACCGAATTGACCCGATACTTAGTCACCGAATGTTTCAAAAAGGCGTCTACAGCACCCGGTGTTCCCAGGCGGTCACCCATCCAAGTACTCACCGGGCCCGACGTTGCTTAACTTCAGTGATCGGACGAGAACTGGTGTTTTCAACGTGGTGTGGCCGTAGACGAGAGAAGGTGACGAAACTGCGTAGTTGTGCCTACCGAATTGACCCGATACTTAGTCACCGAATGTTTCAAAAAGGCGTCTACAGCACCCGGTGTTCCCAGGCGGTCACCCATCCAAGTACTCACCGGGCCCGACGTTGCTTAACTTCAGTGATCGGACGAGAACTGGTGTTTTCAACGTGGTGTGGCCGTAGACGAGAGATGGTGACGAAATGCCGTAGTTGTGCCCACCGAATTGACCCGATACTTAGTCACCGAATGTTTCAAAAAGGCGTCTACAGCACCCGGTGTTCCCAGGCGGTCACCCATCCAAGTACTCACCGGGCCCGACGTTGCTTAACTTCAGTGATCGGACGAGAACTGGTGTTTTCAACGTGGTGTGGCCGTAGACGAGAGAAGGTGACGAAACTGCGTAGTTGTGCCTACCGAATTGACCCGATACTTAGTCACCGAATGTTTCAAAAAGGCGTCTACAGCACCCGGTGTTCCCAGGCGGTCACCCATCCAAGTACTCACCGGGCCCGACGTTTCTTAACTTCAGTGATCGGACGAGAACTGGTGTTTTCAACGTGGTGTGGCCGTAGACGAGAGATGGTGACGAAATGCCGAAGTTGTGCCCACCGAATTGACCCGATACTTAGTCACCGAATGTTTCAAAAAGGCGTCTACAGCACCCGGTGTTCCCAGGCGGTCACCCATCCAAGTACTCACCGGGCCCGACGTTGCTTAACTTCAGTGATCGGACGAGAACTGGTGTTTTCAACGTGGTGTGGCCGTAGACGAGAGAAGGTGACGAAACTGCGTAGTTGTGCCTACCGAATTGACCCGATACTTAGTCACCGAATGTTTCAAAAAGGCGTCTACAGCACCCGGTGTTCCCAGGCGGTCAACCATCCAAGTACTCACCGGGCCCGACGTTGCTTAACTTCAGTGATCGGACGAGAACTGGTGTTTTCAACGTGGTGTGGCCGTAGACGAGAGATGGTGACGAAATGCCGTAGTTGTGCCCACCGAATTGACCCGATACTTAGTCACCGAATGTTTCAAAAAGGCGTCTACAGCACCCGGTGTTCCCAGGCGGTCACCCATCCAAGTACTCACCGGGCCCGACGTTGCTTAACTTCAGTGATCGGACGAGAACTGGTGTTTTCAACGTGGTGTGGCCGTAGACGAGAGAAGGTGACGAAACTGCGTAGTTGTGCCTACCGAATTGACCCGATACTTAGTCACCGAATGTTTCAAAAAGGCGTCTACAGCACCCGGTGTTCCCAGGCGGTCACCCATCCAAGTACTCACCGGGCCCGACGTTGCTTAACTTCAGTGATCGGACGAGAACTGGTGTTTTCAACGTGGTGTGGCCGTAGACGAGAGATGGTGACGAAATGCCGTAGTTGTGCCCACCGAATTGACCCGATACTTAGTCACCGAATGTTTCAAAAAGGCGTCTACAGCACCCGGTGTTCCCAGGCGGTCACCCATCCAAGTACTCACCGGGCCCGACGTTGCTTAACTTCAGTGATCGGACGAGAACTGGTGTTTTCAACGTGGTGTGGCCGTAGACGAGAGAAGGTGACGAAACTGCGTAGTTGTGCCTACCGAATTGACCCGATACTTAGTCTCAGTTTGTTTCAAAAAGGCGTCTACAGCACCCGGTGTTCCCAGGCGGTCACCCATCCAAGTACTCACCGGGCCCGACGTTGCTTAACTTCAGTGATCGGACGAGAACTGGTGTTTTCAACGTGGTGTGGCCGTAGACGAGAGATGGTGACGAAATGCCGTAGTTGTGCCCACCGAATTGACCCGATACTTAGTCACCGAATGTTTCAAAAAGGCGTCTACAGCACCCGGTGTTCCCAGGCGGTCACCCATCCAAGTACTCACCGGGCCCGACGTTGCTTAACTTCAGTGATCGGACGAGAACTGGTGTTTTCAACGTGGTGTGGCCGTAGACGAGAGAAGGTGACGAAACTGCGTAGTTGTGCCTACCGAATTGACCCGATACATAGTCTCAGTTTGTTTCAAAAAGGCGTCTACAGCACCCGGTGTTCCCAGGCGGTCACCCATCCAAGTACTCACCGGGCCCGACGTTGCTTAACTTCAGTGATCGGACGAGAACTGGTGTTTTCAACGTGGTGTGGCCGTAGACGAGAGATGGTGACGAAATGCCGTAGTTGTGCCCACCGAATTGACCCGATACTTAGTCACCGAATGTTTCAAAAAGGCGTCTACAGCACCCGGTGTTCCCAGGCGGTCACCCATCCAAGTACTCACCGGGCCCGACGTTGCTTAACTTCAGTGATCGGACGAGAACTGGTGTTTTCAACGTGGTGTGGCCGTAGACGAGAGAAGGTGACGAAACTGCGTAGTTGTGCCTACCGAATTGACCCGATACTTAGTCACCGAATGTTTCAAAAAGGCGTCTACAGCACCCGGTGTTCCCAGGCGGTCACCCATCCAAGTACTCACCGGGCCCGACGTTGCTTAACTTCAGTGATCGGACGAGAACTGGTGTTTTCAACGTGGTGTGGCCGTAGACGAGAGATGGTGACGAAATGCCGTAGTTGTGCCCACCGAATTGACCCGATACTTAGTCACCGAATGTTTCAAAAAGGCGTCTACAGCACCCGGTGTTCCCAGGCGGTCACCCATCCAAGTACTCACCGGGCCCGACGTTGCTTAACTTCAGTGATCGGACGAGAACTGGTGTTTTCAACGTGGTGTGGCCGTAGACGAGAGAAGGTGACGAAACTGCGTAGTTGTGCCTACCGAATTGACCCGATACTTAGTCACCGAATGTTTCAAAAAGGCGTCTACAGCACCCGGTGTTCCCAGGCGGTCACCCATCCAAGTACTCACCGGGCCCGACGTTGCTTAACTTCAGTGATCGGACGAGAACTGGTGTTTTCAACGTGGTGTGGCCGTAGACGAGAGATGGTGACGAAATGCCGAAGTTGTGCCCACCGAATTGACCCGATACTTAGTCACCGAATGTTTCAAAAAGGCGTCTACAGCACCCGGTGTTCCCAGGCGGTCACCCATCCAAGTACTCACCGGGCCCGACGTTGCTTAACTTCAGTGATCGGACGAGAACTGGTGTTTTCAACGTGGTGTGGCCGTAGACGAGAGAAGGTGACGAAACTGCGTAGTTGTGCCTACCGAATTGACCCGATACTTAGTCACCGAATGTTTCAAAAAGGCGTCTACAGCACCCGGTGTTCCCAGGCGGTCACCCATCCAAGTACTCACCGGGCCCGACGTTGCTTAACTTCAGTGATCGGACGAGAACTGGTGTTTTCAACGTGGTGTGGCCGTAGACGAGAGATGGTGACGAAATGCCGTAGTTGTGCCCACCGAATTGATCCGATACTTAGTCACCGAATGTTTCAAAAAGGCGTCTACAGCACCCGGTGTTCCCAGGCGGTCACCCATCCAAGTACTCACCGGGCCCGACGTTGCTTAACTTCAGTGATCGGACGAGAACTGGTGTTTTCAACGTGGTGTGGCCGTAGACGAGAGAAGGTGACGAAACTGCGTAGTTGTGCCTACCGAATTGACCCGATACTTAGTCACCGAATGTTTCAAAAAGGCGTCTACAGCACCCGGTGTTCCCAGGCGGTCACCCATCCAAGTACTCACCGGGCCCGACGTTGCTTAACTTCAGTGATCGGACGAGAACTGGTGTTTTCAACGTGGTGTGGCCGTAGACGAGAGATGGTGACGAAATGCCGTAGTTGTGCCCACCGAATTTAGTCACCGAATGTTTCAAAAAGGCGTCTACAGCACCCGGTGTTCCCAGGCGGTCACCCATCCAAGTACTCACCGGGCCCGACGTTGCTTAACTTCAGTGATCGGACGAGAACTGGTGTTTTCAACGTGGTGTGGCCGTAGACGAGAGAAGGTGACGAAACTGCGTAGTTGTGCCTACCGAATTGACCCGATACTTAGTCTCAGTTTGTTTCAAAAAGGCGTCTACAGCACCCGGTGTTCCCAGGCGGTCACCCATCCAAGTACTCACCGGGCCCGACGTTGCTTAACTTCAGTGATCGGACGAGAACTGGTGTTTTCAACGTGGTGTGGCCGTAGACGAGAGATGGTGACGAAATGCCGTAGTTGTGCCCACCGAATTGACCCGATACTTAGTCACCGAATGTTTCAAAAAGGCGTCTACAGCACCCGGTGTTCCCAGGCGGTCACCCATCCAAGTACTCACCGGGCCCGACGTTGCTTAACTTCAGTGATCGGACGAGAACTGGTGTTTTCAACGTGGTGTGGCCGTAGACGAGAGAAGGTGACGAAACTGCGTAGTTGTGCCTACCGAATTGACCCGATACATAGTCTCAGTTTGTTTCAAAAAGGCGTCTACAGCACCCGGTGTTCCCAGGCGGTCACCCATCCAAGTACTCACCGGGCCCGACGTTGCTTAACTTCAGTGATCGGACGAGAACTGGTGTTTTCAACGTGGTGTGGCCGTAGACGAGAGATGGTGACGAAATGCCGTAGTTGTGCCCACCGAATTGACCCGATACTTAGTCACCGAATGTTTCAAAAAGGCGTCTACAGCACCCGGTGTTCCCAGGCGGTCACCCATCCAAGTACTCACCGGGCCCGACGTTGCTTAACTTCAGTGATCGGACGAGAACTGGTGTTTTCAACGTGGTGTGGCCGTACACGAGAGAAGGTGACGAAACTGCGTAGTTGTGCCTACCGAATTGACCCGATACTTAGTCTCAGTTTGTTTCAAAAAGGCGTCTACAGCACCCGGTGTTCCCAGGCGGTCACCCATCCAAGTACTCACCGGGCCCGACGTTGCTTAACTTCAGTGATCGGACGAGAACTGGTGTTTTCAACGTGGTGTGGCCGTAGACGAGAGATGGTGACGAAATGCCGTAGTTGTGCCCACCGAATTGACCCGATACTTAGTCACCGAATGTTTCAAAAAGGCGTCTACAGCACCCGGTGTTCCCAGGCGGTCACCCATCCAAGTACTCACCGGGCCCGACGTTGCTTAACTTCAGTGATCGGACGAGAACTGGTGTTTTCAACGTGGTGTGGCCGTAGACGAGAGAAGGTGACGAAACTGCGTAGTTGTGCCTACCGAATTGACCCGATACTTAGTCACCGAATGTTTCAAAAAGGCGTCTACAGCACCCGGTGTTCCCAGGCGGTCACCCATCCAAGTACTCACCGGGCCCGACGTTGCTTAACTTCAGTGATCGGACGAGAACTGGTGTTTTCAACGTGGTGTGGCCGTAGACGAGAGATGGTGACGAAATGCCGTAGTTGTGCCCACCGAATTGACCCGATACTTAGTCACCGAATGTTTCAAAAAGGCGTCTACAGCACCCGGTGTTCCCAGGCGGTCACCCATCCAAGTACTCACCGGGCCCGACGTTGCTTAACTTCAGTGATCGGACGAGAACTGGTGTTTTCAACGTGGTGTGGCCGTAGACGAGAGAAGGTGACGAAACTGCGTAGTTGTGCCTACCGAATTGACCCGATACTTAGTCACCGAATGTTTCAAAAAGGCGTCTACAGCACCCGGTGTTCCCAGGCGGTCACCCATCCAAGTACTCACCGGGCCCGACGTTGCTTAACTTCAGTGATCGGACGAGAACTGGTGTTTTCAACGTGGTGTGGCCGTAGACGAGAGATGGTGACGAAATGCCGAAGTTGTGCCCACCGAATTGACCCGATACTTAGTCACCGAATGTTTCAAAAAGGCGTCTACAGCACCCGGTGTTCCCAGGCGGTCACCCATCCAAGTACTCACCGGGCCCGACGTTGCTTAACTTCAGTGATCGGACGAGAACTGGTGTTTTCAACGTGGTGTGGCCGTAGACGAGAGAAGGTGACGAAACTGCGTAGTTGTGCCTACCGAATTGACCCGATACTTAGTCTCAGTTTGTTTCAAAAAGGCGTCTACAGCACCCGGTGTTCCCAGGCGGTCACCCATCCAAGTACTCACCGGGCCCGACGTTGCTTAACTTCAGTGATCGGACGAGAACTGGTGTTTTCAACGTGGTGTGGCCGTAGACGAGAGATGGTGACGAAATGCCGTAGTTGTGCCCACCGAATTGACCCGATACTTAGTCACCGAATGTTTCAAAAAGGCGTCTACAGCACCCGGTGTTCCCAGGCGGTCACCCATCCAAGTACTCACCGGGCCCGACGTTGCTTAACTTCAGTGATCGGACGAGAACTGGTGTTTTCAACGTGGTGTGGCCGTAGACGAGAGAAGGTGACGAAACTGCGTAGTTGTGCCTACCGAATTGACCCGATACTTAGTCACCGAATGTTTCAAAAAGGCGTCTACAGCACCCGGTGTTCCCAGGCGGTCACCCATCCAAGTACTCACCGGGCCCGACGTTGCTTAACTTCAGTGATCGGACGAGAACTGGTGTTTTCAACGTGGTGTGGCCGTAGACGAGAGATGGTGACGAAATGCCGTAGTTGTGCCCACCGAATTGACCCGATACTTAGTCACCGAATGTTTCAAAAAGGCGTCTACAGCACCCGGTGTTCCCAGGCGGTCACCCATCCAAGTACTCACCGGGCCCGACGTTGCTTAACTTCAGTGATCGGACGAGAACTGGTGTTTTCAACGTGGTGTGGCCGTAGACGAGAGAAGGTGACGAAACTGCGTAGTTGTGCCTACCGAATTGACCCGATACTTAGTCTCAGTTTGTTTCAAAAAGGCGTCTACAGCACCCGGTGTTCCCAGGCGGTCACCCATCCAAGTACTCACCGGGCCCGACGTTGCTTAACTTCAGTGATCGGACGAGAACTGGTGTTTTCAACGTGGTGTGGCCGTAGACGAGAGATGGTGACGAAATGCCGTAGTTGTGCCCACCGAATTGACCCGATACTTAGTCACCGAATGTTTCAAAAAGGCGTCTACAGCACCCGGTGTTCCCAGGCGGTCACCCATCCAAGTACTCACCGGGCCCGACGTTGCTTAACTTCAGTGATCGGACGAGAACTGGTGTTTTCAACGTGGTGTGGCCGTAGACGAGAGAAGGTGACGAAACTGCGTAGTTGTGCCTACCGAATTGACCCGATACTTAGTCTCAGTTTGTTTCAAAAAGGCGTCTACAGCACCCTGTGTTCCCAGGCGGTCACCCATCCAAGTACTCACCGGGCCCGACGTTGCTTAACTTCAGTGATCGGACGAGAACTGGTGTTTTCAACGTGGTGTGGCCGTAGACGAGAGATGGTGACGAAATGCCGTAGTTGTGCCCACCGAATTGACCCGATACTTAGTCACCGAATGTTTCAAAAAGGAGTCTACAGCACCCGGTGTTCCCAGGCGGTCACCCATCCAAGTACTCACCGGGCCCGACGTTGCTTAACTTCAGTGATCGGACGAGAACTGGTGTTTTCAACGTGGTGTGGCCGTAGACGAGAGAAGGTGACGAAACTGCGTAGTTGTGCCTACCGAATTGACCCGATACTTAGTCACCGAATGTTTCAAAAAGGCGTCTACAGCACCCGGTGTTCCCAGGCGGTCACCCATCCAAGTACTCACCGGGCCCGACGTTGCTTAACTTCAGTGATCGGACGAGAACTGGTGTTTTCAACGTGGTGTGGCCGTAGACGAGAGATGGTGACGAAATGCCGTAGTTGTGCCCACCGAATTGACCCGATACTTAGTCACCGAATGTTTCAAAAAGGCGTCTACAGCACCCGGTGTTCCCAGGCGGTCACCCATCCAAGTACTCACCGGGCCCGACGTTGCTTAACTTCAGTGATCGGACGAGAACTGGTGTTTTCAACGTGGTGTGGCCGTAGACGAGAGAAGGTGACGAAACTGCGTAGTTGTGCCTACCGAATTGACCCGATACTTAGTCACCGAATGTTTCAAAAAGGCGTCTACAGCACCCGGTGTTCCCAGGCGGTCACCCATCCAAGTACTCACCGGGCCCGACGTTGCTTAACTTCAGTGATCGGACGAGAACTGGTGTTTTCAACGTGGTGTGGCCGTAGACGAGAGATGGTGACGAAATGCCGTAGTTGTGCCCACCGAATTGACCCGATACTTAGTCACCGAATGTTTCAAAAAGGCGTCTACAGCACCCGGTGTTCCCAGGCGGTCACCCATCCAAGTACTCACCGGGCCCGACGTTGCTTAACTTCAGTGATCGGACGAGAACTGGTGTTTTCAACGTGGTGTGGCCGTAGACGAGAGAAGGTGACGAAACTGCGTAGTTGTGCCTACCGAATTGACCCGATACTTAGTCACCGAATGTTTCAAAAAGGCGTCTACAGCACCCGGTGTTCCCAGGCGGTCACCCATCCAAGTACTCACCGGGCCCGACGTTGCTTAACTTCAGTGATCGGACGAGAACTGGTGTTTTCAACGTGGTGTGGCCGTAGACGAGAGATGGTGACGAAATGCCGTAGTTGTGCCCACCGAATTGACCCGATACTTAGTCACCGAATGTTTCAAAAAGGCGTCTACAGCACCCGGTGTTCCCAGGCGGTCACCCATCCAAGTACTCACCGGGCCCGACGTTGCTTAACTTCAGTGATCGGACGAGAACTGGTGTTTTCAACGTGTGCCCACCGAATTGACCCGATACTTAGTCACCGAATGTTTCAAAAAGGCGTCTACAGCACCCGGTGTTCCCAGGCGGTCACCCATCCAAGTACTCACCGGGCCCGACGTTGCTTAACTTCAGTGATCGGACGAGAACTGGTGTTTTCAACGTGGTGTGGCCGTAGACGAGAGAAGGTGACGAAACTGCGTAGTTGTGCCTACCGAATTGACCCGATACTTAGTCACCGAATGTTTCAAAAAGGCGTCTACAGCACCCGGTGTTCCCAGGCGGTCACCCATCCAAGTACTCACCGGGCCCGACGTTGCTTAACTTCAGTGATCGGACGAGAACTGGTGTTTTCAACGTGGTGTGGCCGTAGACGAGAGATGGTGACGAAATGCCGTAGTTGTGCCCACCGAATTGACCCGATACTTAGTCACCGAATGTTTCAAAAAGGCGTCTACAGCACCCGGTGTTCCCAGGCGGTCACCCATCCAAGTACTCACCGGGCCCGACGTTGCTTAACTTCAGTGATCGGACGAGAACTGGTGTTTTCAACGTGGTGTGGCCGTAGACGAGAGAAGGTGACGAAACTGCGTAGTTGTGCCTACCGAATTGACCCGATACTTAGTCACCGAATGTTTCAAAAAGGCGTCTACAGCACCCGGTGTTCCCAGGCGGTCACCCATCCAAGTACTCACCGGGCCCGACGTTGCTTAACTTCAGTGATCGGACGAGAACTGGTGTTTTCAACGTGGTGTGGCCGTAGACGAGAGATGGTGACGAAATGCCGTAGTTGTGCCCACCGAATTGACCCGATACTTAGTCACCGAATGTTTCAAAAAGGCGTCTACAGCACCCGGTGTTCCCAGGCGGTCACCCATCCAAGTACTCACCGGGCCCGACGTTGCTTAACTTCAGTGATCGGACGAGAACTGGTGTTTTCAACGTGGTGTGGCCGTAGACGAGAGATGGTGACGAAATGCCGTAGTTGTGCCCACCGAATTGACCCGATACTTAGTCACCGAATGTTTCAAAAAGGCGTCTACAGCACCCGGTGTTCCCAGGCGGTCACCCATCCAAGTACTCACCGGGCCCGACGTTGCTTAACTTCAGTGATCGGACGAGAACTGGTGTTTTCAACGTGGTGTGGCCGTAGACGAGAGATGGTGACGAAATGCCGTAGTTGTGCCCACCGAATTGACCCGATACTTAGTCACCGAATGTTTCAAAAAGGCGTCTACAGCACCCGGTGTTCCCAGGCGGTCACCCATCCAAGTACTCACCGGGCCCGACGTTGCTTAACTTCAGTGATCGGACGAGAACTGGTGTTTTCAACGTGGTGTGGCCGTAGACGAGAGATGGTGACGAAATGCCGTAGTTGTGCCCACCGGATTGACCCGATACTTAGTCACCGAATGTTTCAAAAAGGCGTCTACAGCACCCGGTGTTCCCAGGCGGTCACCCATCCAAGTACTCACCGGGCCCGACGTTGCTTAACTTCAGTGATCGGACGAGAACTGGTGTTTTCAACGTGGTGTGGCCGTAGACGAGAGAAGGTGACGAAACTGCGTAGTTGTGCCTACCGAATTGACCCGATACTTAGTCACCGAATGTTTCAAAAAGGCGTCTACAGCACCCGGTGTTCCCAGGCGGTCACCCATCCAAGTACTCACCGGGCCCGACGTTGCTTAACTTCAGTGATCGGACGAGAACTGGTGTTTTCAACGTGGTGTGGCCGTAGACGAGAGATGGTGACGAAATGCCGTAGTTGTGCCCACCGAATTGACCCGATACTTAGTCACCGAATGTTTCAAAAAGGCGTCTACAGCACCCGGTGTTCCCAGGCGGTCACCCATCCAAGTACTCACCGGGCCCGACGTTGCTTAACTTCAGTGATCGGACGAGAACTGGTGTTTTCAACGTGTGCCCACCGAATTGACCCGATACTTAGTCACCGAATGTTTCAAAAAGGCGTCTACAGCACCCGGTGTTCCCAGGCGGTCACCCATCCAAGTACTCACCGGGCCCGACGTTGCTTAACTTCAGTGATCGGACGAGAACTGGTGTTTTCAACGTGGTGTGGCCGTAGACGAGAGAAGGTGACGAAACTGCGTAGTTGTGCCTACCGAATTGACCCGATACTTAGTCACCGAATGTTTCAAAAAGGCGTCTACAGCACCCGGTGTTCCCAGGCGGTCACCCATCCAAGTACTCACCGGGCCCGACGTTGCTTAACTTCAGTGATCGGACGAGAACTGGTGTTTTCAACGTGGTGTGGCCGTAGACGAGAGATGGTGACGAAATGCCGTAGTTGTGCCCACCGAATTGACCCGATACTTAGTCACCGAATGTTTCAAAAAGGCGTCTACAGCACCCGGTGTTCCCAGGCGGTCACCCATCCAAGTACTCACCGGGCCCGACGTTGCTTAACTTCAGTGATCGGACGAGAACTGGTGTTTTCAACGTGTGCCCACCGAATTGACCCGATACTTAGTCACCGAATGTTTCAAAAAGGCGTCTACAGCACCCGGTGTTCCCAGGCGGTCACCCATCCAAGTACTCACCGGGCCCGACGTTGCTTAACTTCAGTGATCGGACGAGAACTGGTGTTTTCAACGTGGTGTGGCCGTAGACGAGAGAAGGTGACGAAACTGCGTAGTTGTGCCTACCGAATTGACCCGATACTTAGTCACCGAATGTTTCAAAAAGGCGTCTACAGCACCCGGTGTTCCCAGGCGGTCACCCATCCAAGTACTCACCGGGCCCGACGTTGCTTAACTTCAGTGATCGGACGAGAACTGGTGTTTTCAACGTGGTGTGGCCGTAGACGAGAGATGGTGACGAAATGCCGTAGTTGTGCCCACCGAATTGACCCGATACTTAGTCACCGAATGTTTCAAAAAGGCGTCTACAGCACCCGGTGTTCCCAGGCGGTCACCCATCCAAGTACTCACCGGGCCCGACGTTGCTTAACTTCAGTGATCGGACGAGAACTGGTGTTTTCAACGTGTGCCCACCGAATTGACCCGATACTTAGTCACCGAATGTTTCAAAAAGGCGTCTACAGCACCCGGTGTTCCCAGGCGGTCACCCATCCAAGTACTCACCGGGCCCGACGTTGCTTAACTTCAGTGATCGGACGAGAACTGGTGTTTTCAACGTGGTGTGGCCGTAGACGAGAGAAGGTGACGAAACTGCGTAGTTGTGCCTACCGAATTGACCCGATACTTAGTCACCGAATGTTTCAAAAAGGCGTCTACAGCACCCGGTGTTCCCAGGCGGTCACCCATCCAAGTACTCACCGGGCCCGACGTTGCTTAACTTCAGTGATCGGACGAGAACTGGTGTTTTCAACGTGGTGTGGCCGTAGACGAGAGATGGTGACGAAATGCCGTAGTTGTGCCCACCGAATTGACCCGATACTTAGTCACCGAATGTTTCAAAAAGGCGTCTACAGCACCCGGTGTTCCCAGGCGGTCACCCATCCAAGTACTCACCGGGCCCGACGTTGCTTAACTTCAGTGATCGGACGAGAACTGGTGTTTTCAACGTGGTGTGGCCGTAGACGAGAGATGGTGACGAAATGCCGTAGTTGTGCCCACCGAATTGACCCGATACTTAGTCACCGAATGTTTCAAAAAGGCGTCTACAGCACCCGGTGTTCCCAGGCGGTCACCCATCCAAGTACTCACCGGGCCCGACGTTGCTTAACTTCAGTGATCGGACGAGAACTGGTGTTTTCAACGTGGTGTGGCCGTAGACGAGAGATGGTGACGAAATGCCGTAGTTGTGCCCACCGAATTGACCCGATACTTAGTCACCGAATGTTTCAAAAAGGCGTCTACAGCACCCGGTGTTCCCAGGCGGTCACCCATCCAAGTACTCACCGGGCCCGACGTTGCTTAACTTCAGTGATCGGACGAGAACTGGTGTTTTCAACGTGGTGTGGCCGTAGACGAGAGATGGTGACGAAATGCCGTAGTTGTGCCCACCGAATTGACCCGATACTTAGTCACCGAATGTTTCAAAAAGGCGTCTACAGCACCCGGTGTTCCCAGGCGGTCACCCATCCAAGTACTCACCGGGCCCGACGTTGCTTAACTTCAGTGATCGGACGAGAACTGGTGTTTTCAACGTGGTGTGGCCGTAGACGAGAGAAGGTGACGAAACTGCGTAGTTGTGCCTACCGAATTGACCCGATACTTATTCACCGAATGTTTCAAAAAGGCGTCTACAGCACCCGGTGTTCCCAGGCGGTCACCCATCCAAGTACTCACCGGGCCCGACGTTGCTTAACTTCAGTGATCGGACGAGAACTGGTGTTTTCAACGTGGTGTGGCCGTAGACGAGAGATGGTGACGAAATGCCGTAGTTGTGCCCACCGAATTGACCCGATACTTAGTCACCGAATGTTTCAAAAAGGCGTCTACAGCACCCGGTGTTCCCAGGCGGTCACCCATCCAAGTACTCACCGGGCCCGACGTTGCTTAACTTCAGTGATCGGACGAGAACTGGTGTTTTCAACGTGTGCCCACCGAATTGACCCGATACTTAGTCACCGAATGTTTCAAAAAGGCGTCTACAGCACCCGGTGTTCCCAGGCGGTCACCCATCCAAGTACTCACCGGGCCCGACGTTGCTTAACTTCAGTGATCGGACGAGAACTGGTGTTTTCAACGTGGTGTGGCCGTAGACGAGAGAAGGTGACGAAACTGCGTAGTTGTGCCTACCGAATTGACCCGATACTTAGTCACCGAATGTTTCAAAAAGGCGTCTACAGCACCCGGTGTTCCCAGGCGGTCACCCATCCAAGTACTCACCGGGCCCGACGTTGCTTAACTTCAGTGATCGGACGAGAACTGGTGTTTTCAACGTGGTGTGGCCGTAGACGAGAGATGGTGACGAAATGCCGTAGTTGTGCCCACCGAATTGACCCGATACTTAGTCACCGAATGTTTCAAAAAGGCGTCTACAGCACCCGGTGTTCCCAGGCGGTCACCCATCCAAGTACTCACCGGGCCCGACGTTGCTTAACTTCAGTGATCGGACGAGAACTGGTGTTTTCAACGTGGTGTGGCCGTAGACGAGAGAAGGTGACGAAACTGCGTAGTTGTGCCTACCGAATTGACCCGATACTTAGTCACCGAATGTTTCAAAAAGGCGTCTACAGCACCCGGTGTTCCCAGGCGGTCACCCATCCAAGTACTCACCGGGCCCGACGTTGCTTAACTTCAGTGATCGGACGAGAACTGGTGTTTTCAACGTGGTGTGGCCGTAGACGAGAGATGGTGACGAAATGCCGTAGTTGTGCCCACCGAATTGACCCGATACTTAGTCACCGAATGTTTCAAAAAGGCGTCTACAGCACCCGGTGTTCCCAGGCGGTCACCCATCCAAGTACTCACCGGGCCCGACGTTGCTTAACTTCAGTGATCGGACGAGAACTGGTGTTTTCAACGTGTGCCCACCGAATTGACCCGATACTTAGTCACCGAATGTTTCAAAAAGGCGTCTACAGCACCCGGTGTTCCCAGGCGGTCACCCATCCAAGTACTCACCGGGCCCGACGTTGCTTAACTTCAGTGATCGGACGAGAACTGGTGTTTTCAACGTGGTGTGGCCGTAGACGAGAGAAGGTGACGAAACTGCGTAGTTGTGCCTACCGAATTGACCCGATACTTAGTCACCGAATGTTTCAAAAAGGCGTCTACAGCACCCGGTGTTCCCAGGCGGTCACCCATCCAAGTACTCACCGGGCCCGACGTTGCTTAACTTCAGTGATCGGACGAGAACTGGTGTTTTCAACGTGGTGTGGCCGTAGACGAGAGATGGTGACGAAATGCCGTAGTTGTGCCCACCGAATTGACCCGATACTTAGTCACCGAATGTTTCAAAAAGGCGTCTACAGCACCCGGTGTTCCCAGGCGGTCACCCATCCAAGTACTCACCGGGCCCGACGTTGCTTAACTTCAGTGATCGGACGAGAACTGGTGTTTTCAATGTGTGCCCACCGAATTGACCCGATACTTAGTCACCGAATGTTTCAAAAAGGCGTCTACAGCACCCGGTGTTCCCAGGCGGTCACCCATCCAAGTACTCACCGGGCCCGACGTTGCTTAACTTCAGTGATCGAACGAGAACTGGTGTTTTCAACGTGGTGTGGCCGTAGACGAGAGAAGGTGACGAAACTGCGTAGTTGTGCCTACCGAATTGACCCGATACTTAGTCACCGAATGTTTCAAAAAGGCGTCTACAGCACCCGGTGTTCCCAGGCGGTCACCCATCCAAGTACTCACCGGGCCCGACGTTGCTTAACTTCAGTGATCGGACGAGAACTGGTGTTTTCAACGTGGTGTGGCCGTAGACGAGAGATGGTGACGAAATGCCGTAGTTGTGCCCACCGAATTGACCCGATACTTAGTCACCGAATGTTTCAAAAAGGCGTCTACAGCACCCGGTGTTCCCAGGCGGTCACCCATCCAAGTACTCACCGGGCCCGACGTTGCTTAACTTCAGTGATCGGACGAGAACTGGTGTTTTCAACGTGGTGTGGCCGTAGACGAGAGATGGTGACGAAATGCCGTAGTTGTGCCCACCGAATTGACCCGATACTTAGTCACCGAATGTTTCAAAAAGGCGTCTACAGCACCCGGTGTTCCCAGGCGGTCACCCATCCAAGTACTCACCGGGCCCGACGTTGCTTAACTTCAGTGATCGGACGAGAACTGGTGTTTTCAACGTGGTGTGGCCGTAGACGAGAGATGGTGACGAAATGCCGTAGTTGTGCCCACCGAATTGACCCGATACTTAGTCACCGAATGTTTCAAAAAGGCGTCTACAGCACCCGGTGTTCCCAGGCGGTCACCCATCCAAGTACTCACCGGGCCCGACGTTGCTTAACTTCAGTGATCGGACGAGAACTGGTGTTTTCAACGTGGTGTGGCCGTAGACGAGAGATGGTGACGAAATGCCGTAGTTGTGCCCACCGAATTGACCCGATACTTAGTCACCGAATGTTTCAAAAAGGCGTCTACAGCACCCGGTGTTCCCAGGCGGTCACCCATCCAAGTACTCACCGGGCCCGACGTTGCTTAACTTCAGTGATCGGACGAGAACTGGTGTTTTCAACGTGGTGTGGCCGTAGACGAGAGAAGGTGACGAAACTGCGTAGTTGTGCCTACCGAATTGACCCGATACTTATTCACCGAATGTTTCAAAAAGGCGTCTACAGCACCCGGTGTTCCCAGGCGGTCACCCATCCAAGTACTCACCGGGCCCGACGTTGCTTAACTTCAGTGATCGGACGAGAACTGGTGTTTTCAACGTGGTGTGGCCGTAGACGAGAGATGGTGACGAAATGCCGTAGTTGTGCCCACCGAATTGACCCGATACTTAGTCACCGAATGTTTCAAAAAGGCGTCTACAGCACCCGGTGTTCCCAGGCGGTCACCCATCCAAGTACTCACCGGGCCCGACGTTGCTTAACTTCAGTGATCGGACGAGAACTGGTGTTTTCAACGTGTGCCCACCGAATTGACCCGATACTTAGTCACCGAATGTTTCAAAAAGGCGTCTACAGCACCCGGTGTTCCCAGGCGGTCACCCATCCAAGTACTCACCGGGCCCGACGTTGCTTAACTTCAGTGATCGGACGAGAACTGGTGTTTTCAACGTGGTGTGGCCGTAGACGAGAGAAGGTGACGAAACTGCGTAGTTGTGCCTACCGAATTGACCCGATACTTAGTCACCGAATGTTTCAAAAAGGCGTCTACAGCACCCGGTGTTCCCAGGCGGTCACCCATCCAAGTACTCACCGGGCCCGACGTTGCTTAACTTCAGTGATCGGACGAGAACTGGTGTTTTCAACGTGGTGTGGCCGTAGACGAGAGATGGTGACGAAATGCCGTAGTTGTGCCCACCGAATTGACCCGATACTTAGTCACCGAATGTTTCAAAAAGGCGTCTACAGCACCCGGTGTTCCCAGGCGGTCACCCATCCAAGTACTCACCGGGCCCGACGTTGCTTAACTTCAGTGATCGGACGAGAACTGGTGTTTTCAACGTGGTGTGGCCGTAGACGAGAGAAGGTGACGAAACTGCGTAGTTGTGCCTACCGAATTGACCCGATACTTAGTCACCGAATGTTTCAAAAAGGCGTCTACAGCACCCGGTGTTCCCAGGCGGTCACCCATCCAAGTACTCACCGGGCCCGACGTTGCTTAACTTCAGTGATCGGACGAGAACTGGTGTTTTCAACGTGGTGTGGCCGTAGACGAGAGATGGTGACGAAATGCCGTAGTTGTGCCCACCGAATTGACCCGATACTTAGTCACCGAATGTTTCAAAAAGGCGTCTACAGCACCCGGTGTTCCCAGGCGGTCACCCATCCAAGTACTCACCGGGCCCGACGTTGCTTAACTTCAGTGATCGGACGAGAACTGGTGTTTTCAACGTGTGCCCACCGAATTGACCCGATACTTAGTCACCGAATGTTTCAAAAAGGCGTCTACAGCACCCGGTGTTCCCAGGCGGTCACCCATCCAAGTACTCACCGGGCCCGACGTTGCTTAACTTCAGTGATCGGACGAGAACTGGTGTTTTCAACGTGGTGTGGCCGTAGACGAGAGAAGGTGACGAAACTGCGTAGTTGTGCCTACCGAATTGACCCGATACTTAGTCACCGAATGTTTCAAAAAGGCGTCTACAGCACCCGGTGTTCCCAGGCGGTCACCCATCCAAGTACTCACCGGGCCCGACGTTGCTTAACTTCAGTGATCGGACGAGAACTGGTGTTTTCAACGTGGTGTGGCCGTAGACGAGAGATGGTGACGAAATGCCGTAGTTGTGCCCACCGAATTGACCCGATACTTAGTCACCGAATGTTTCAAAAAGGCGTCTACAGCACCCGGTGTTCCCAGGCGGTCACCCATCCAAGTACTCACCGGGCCCGACGTTGCTTAACTTCAGTGATCGGACGAGAACTGGTGTTTTCAACGTGTGCCCACCGAATTGACCCGATACTTAGTCACCGAATGTTTCAAAAAGGCGTCTACAGCACCCGGTGTTCCCAGGCGGTCACCCATCCAAGTACTCACCGGGCCCGACGTTGCTTAACTTCAGTGATCGAACGAGAACTGGTGTTTTCAACGTGGTGTGGCCGTAGACGAGAGAAGGTGACGAAACTGCGTAGTTGTGCCTACCGAATTGACCCGATACTTAGTCACCGAATGTTTCAAAAAGGCGTCTACAGCACCCGGTGTTCCCAGGCGGTCACCCATCCAAGTACTCACCGGGCCCGACGTTGCTTAACTTCAGTGATCGGACGAGAACTGGTGTTTTCAACGTGGTGTGGCCGTAGACGAGAGATGGTGACGAAATGCCGTAGTTGTGCCCACCGAATTGACCCGATACTTAGTCACCGAATGTTTCAAAAAGGCGTCTACAGCACCCGGTGTTCCCAGGCGGTCACCCATCCAAGTACTCACCGGGCCCGACGTTGCTTAACTTCAGTGATCGGACGAGAACTGGTGTTTTCAACGTGTGCCCACCGAATTGACCCGATACTTAGTCACCGAATGTTTCAAAAAGGCGTCTACAGCACCCGGTGTTCCCAGGCGGTCACCCATCCAAGTACTCACCGGGCCCGACGTTGCTTAACTTCAGTGATCGGACGAGAACTGGTGTTTTCAACGTGGTGTGGCCGTAGACGAGAGAAGGTGACGAAACTGCGTAGTTGTGCCTACCGAATTGACCCGATACTTAGTCACCGAATGTTTCAAAAAGGCGTCTACAGCACCCGGTGTTCCCAGGCGGTCACCCATCCAAGTACTCACCGGGCCCGACGTTGCTTAACTTCAGTGATCGGACGAGAACTGGTGTTTTCAACGTGGTGTGGCCGTAGACGAGAGATGGTGACGAAATGCCGTAGTTGTGCCCACCGAATTGACCCGATACTTAGTCACCGAATGTTTCAAAAAGGCGTCTACAGCACCCGGTGTTCCCAGGCGGTCACCCATCCAAGTACTCACCGGGCCCGACGTTGCTTAACTTCAGTGATCGGACGAGAACTGGTGTTTTCAACGTGGTGTGGCCGTAGACGAGAGATGGTGACGAAATGCCGTAGTTGTGCCCACCGAATTGACCCGATACTTAGTCACCGAATGTTTCAAAAAGGCGTCTACAGCACCCGGTGTTCCCAGGCGGTCACCCATCCAAGTACTCACCGGGCCCGACGTTGCTTAACTTCAGTGATCGGACGAGAACTGGTGTTTTCAACGTGGTGTGGCCGTAGACGAGAGATGGTGACGAAATGCCGTAGTTGTGCCCACCGAATTGACCCGATACTTAGTCACCGAATGTTTCAAAAAGGCGTCTACAGCACCCGGTGTTCCCAGGCGGTCACCCATCCAAGTACTCACCGGGCCCGACGTTGCTTAACTTCAGTGATCGGACGAGAACTGGTGTTTTCAACGTGGTGTGGCCGTAGACGAGAGATGGTGACGAAATGCCGTAGTTGTGCCCACCGAATTGACCCGATACTTAGTCACCGAATGTTTCAAAAAGGCGTCTACAGCACCCGGTGTTCCCAGGCGGTCACCCATCCAAGTACTCACCGGGCCCGACGTTGCTTAACTTCAGTGATCGGACGAGAACTGGTGTTTTCAACGTGGTGTGGCCGTAGACGAGAGAAGGTGACGAAACTGCGTAGTTGTGCCTACCGAATTGACCCGATACTTAGTCACCGAATGTTTCAAAAAGGCGTCTACAGCACCCGGTGTTCCCAGGCGGTCACCCATCCAAGTACTCACCGGGCCCGACGTTGCTTAACTTCAGTGATCGGACGAGAACTGGTGTTTTCAACGTGGTGTGGCCGTAGACGAGAGATGGTGACGAAATGCCGTAGTTGTGCCCACCGAATTGACCCGATACTTAGTCACCGAATGTTTCAAAAAGGCGTCTACAGCACCCGGTGTTCCCAGGCGGTCACCCATCCAAGTACTCACCGGGCCCGACGTTGCTTAACTTCAGTGATCGGACGAGAACTGGTGTTTTCAACGTGGTGTGGCCGTAGACGAGAGAAGGTGACGAAACTGCGTAGTTGTGCCCACCGAATTGACCCGATACTTAGTCACCGAATGTTTCAAAAAGGCGTCTACAGCACCCGGTGTTCCCAGGCGGTCACCCATCCAAGTACTCACCGGGCCCGACGTTGCTTAACTTCAGTGATCGGACGAGAACTGGTGTTTTCAACGTGGTGTGGCCGTAGACGAGAGATGGTGACGAAATGCCTTAGTTGTGCCCACCGAATTGACCCGATACTTAGTCACCGAATGTTTCAAAAAGGCGTCTACAGCACCCGGTGTTCCCAGGCGGTCACCCATCCAAGTACTCACCGGGCCCGACGTTGCTTAACTTCAGTGATCGGACGAGAACTGGTGTTTTCAACGTGTGCCCACCGAATTGACCCGATACTTAGTCACCGAATGTTTCAAAAAGGCGTCTACAGCACCCGGTGTTCCCAGGCGGTCACCCATCCAAGTACTCACCGGGCCCGACGTTGCTTAACTTCAGTGATCGGACGAGAACTGGTGTTTTCAACGTGGTGTGGCCGTAGACGAGAGAAGGTGACGAAACTGCGTAGTTGTGCCTACCGAATTGACCCGATACTTAGTCACCGAATGTTTCAAAAAGGCGTCTACAGCACCCGGTGTTCCCAGGCGGTCACCCATCCAAGTACTCACCGGGCCCGACGTTGCTTAACTTCAGTGATCGGACGAGAACTGGTGTTTTCAACGTGGTGTGGCCGTAGACGAGAGATGGTGACGAAATGCCGTAGTTGTGCCCACCGAATTGACCCGATACTTAGTCACCGAATGTTTCAAAAAGGCGTCTACAGCACCCGGTGTTCCCAGGCGGTCACCCATCCAAGTACTCACCGGGCCCGACGTTGCTTAACTTCAGTGATCGGACGAGAACTGGTGTTTTCAACGTGGTGTGGCCGTAGACGAGAGATGGTGACGAAATGCCGTAGTTGTGCCCACCGAATTGACCCGATACTTAGTCACCGAATGTTTCAAAAAGGCGTCTACAGCACCCGGTGTTCCCAGGCGGTCACCCATCCAAGTACTCACCGGGCCCGACGTTGCTTAACTTCAGTGATCGGACGAGAACTGGTGTTTTCAACGTGGTGTGGCCGTAGACGAGAGATGGTGACGAAATGCCGTAGTTGTGCCCACCGAATTGACCCGATACTTAGTCACCGAATGTTTCAAAAAGGCGTCTACAGCACCCGGTGTTCCCAGGCGGTCACCCATCCAAGTACTTACCGGGCCCGACGTTGCTTAACTTCAGTGATCGGACGAGAACTGGTGTTTTCAACGTGGTGTGGCCGTAGACGAGAGATGGTGACGAAATGCCGTAGTTGTGCCCAACGAATTGACCCGATACTTAGTCACCGAATGTTTCAAAAAGGCGTCTACAGCACCCGGTGTTCCCAGGCGGTCACCCATCCAAGTACTCACCGGGCCCGACGTTGCTTAACTTCAGTGATCGGACGAGAACTGGTGTTTTCAACGTGGTGTGGCCGTAGACGAGAGAAGGTGACGAAACTGCGTAGTTGTGCCTACCGAATTGACCCGATACTTAGTCACCGAATGTTTCAAAAAGGCGTCTACAGCACCCGGTGTTCCCAGGCGGTCACCCATCCAAGTACTCACCGGGCCCGACGTTGCTTAACTTCAGTGATCGGACGAGAACTGGTGTTTTCAACGTGGTGTGGCCGTAGACGAGAGAAGGTGACGAAACTGCGTAGTTGTGCCTACCGAATTGACCCGATACTTAGTCACCGAATGTTTCAAAAAGGCGTCTACAGCACCCGGTGTTCCCAGGCGGTCACCCATCCAAGTACTCACCGGGCCCGACGTTGCTTAACTTCAGTGATCGGACGAGAACTGGTGTTTTCAACGTGGTGTGGCCGTAGACGAGAGATGGTGACGAAATGCCGTAGTTGTGCCCACCGAATTGACCCGATACTTAGTCACCGAATGTTTCAAAAAGGCGTCTACAGCACCCGGTGTTCCCAGGCGGTCACCCATCCAAGTACTCACCGGGCCCGACGTTGCTTAACTTCAGTGATCGGACGAGAACTGGTGTTTTCAACGTGGTGTGGCCGTAGACGAGAGAAGGTGACGAAACTGCGTAGTTGTGCCTACAGAATTGACCCGATACTTAGTCACCGAATGTTTCAAAAAGGCGTCTACAGCACCCGGTGTTCCCAGGCGGTCACCCATCCAAGTACTCACCGGGCCCGACGTTGCTTAACTTCAGTGATCGGACGAGAACTGGTGTTTTCAACGTGGTGTGGCCGTAGACGAGAGATGGTGACGAAATGCCGTAGTTGTGCCCACCGAATTGACCCGATACTTAGTCACCGAATGTTTCAAAAAGGCGTCTACAGCACCCGGTGTTCCCAGGCGGTCACCCATCCAAGTACTCACCGGGCCCGACGTTGCTTAACTTCAGTGATCGGACGAGAACTGGTGTTTTCAACGTGTGCCCACCGAATTGACCCGATACTTAGTCACCGAATGTTTCAAAAAGGCGTCTACAGCACCCGGTGTTCCCAGGCGGTCACCCATCCAAGTACTCACCGGGCCCGACGTTGCTTAACTTCAGTGATCGGACGAGAACTGGTGTTTTCAACGTGGTGTGGCCGTAGACGAGAGAAGGTGACGAAACTGCGTAGTTGTGCCTACCGAATTGACCCGATACTTAGTCACCGAATGTTTCAAAAAGGCGTCTACAGCACCCGGTGTTCCCAGGCGGTCACCCATCCAAGTACTCACCGGGCCCGACGTTGCTTAACTTCAGTGATCGGACGAGAACTGGTGTTTTCAACGTGGTGTGGCCGTAGACGATAGATGGTGACGAAATGCCGTAGTTGTGCCCACCGAATTGACCCGATACTTAGTCACCGAATGTTTCAAAAAGGCGTCTACAGCACCCGGTGTTCCCAGGCGGTCACCCATCCAAGTACTCACCGGGCCCGACGTTGCTTAACTTCAGTGATCGGACGAGAACTGGTGTTTTCAACGTGGTGTGGCCGTAGACGAGAGATGGTGACGAAATGCCGTAGTTGTGCCCACCGAATTGACCCGATACTTAGTCACCGAATGTTTCAAAAAGGCGTCTACAGCACCCGGTGTTCCCAGGCGGTCACCCATCCAAGTACTCACCGGGCCCGACGTTGCTTAACTTCAGTGATCGGACGAGAACTGGTGTTTTCAACGTGGTGTGGCCGTAGACGAGAGATGGTGACGAAATGCCGTAGTTGTGCCCACCGAATTGACCCGATACTTAGTCACCGAATGTTTCAAAAAGGCGTCTACAGCACCCGGTGTTCCCAGGCGGTCACCCATCCAAGTACTCACCGGGCCCGACGTTGCTTAACTTCAGTGATCGGACGAGAACTGGTGTTTTCAACGTGGTGTGGCCGTAGACGAGAGATGGTGACGAAATGCCGTAGTTGTGCCCACCGAATTGACCCGATACTTAGTCACCGAATGTTTCAAAAAGGCGTCTACAGCACCCGGTGTTCCCAGGCGGTCACCCATCCAAGTACTCACCGGGCCCGACGTTGCTTAACTTCAGTGATCGGACGAGAACTGGTGTTTTCAACGTGGTGTGGCCGTAGACGAGAGAAGGTGACGAAACTGCGTAGTTGTGCCTACCGAATTGACCCGATACTTAGTCACCGAATGTTTCAAAAAGGCGTCTACAGCACCCGGTGTTCCCAGGCGGTCACCCATCCAAGTACTCACCGGGCCCGACGTTGCTTAACTTCAGTGATCGGACGAGAACTGGTGTTTTCAACGTGGTGTGGCCGTAGACGAGAGATGGTGACGAAATGCCGTAGTTGTGCCCACCGAATTGACCCGATACTTAGTCACCGAATGTTTCAAAAAGGCGTCTACAGCACCCGGTGTTCCCAGGCGGTCACCCATCCAAGTACTCACCGGGCCCGACGTTGCTTAACTTCAGTGATCGGACGAGAACTGGTGTTTTCAACGTGGTGTGGCCGTAGACGAGAGATGGTGACGAAATGCCGTAGTTGTGCCCACCGAATTGACCCGATACTTAGTCACCGAATGTTTCAAAAAGGCGTCTACAGCACCCGGTGTTCCCAGGCGGTCACCCATCCAAGTACTCACCGGGCCCGACGTTGCTTAACTTCAGTGATCGGACGAGAACTGGTGTTTTCAACGTGGTGTGGCCGTAGACGAGAGATGGTGACGAAATGCCGTAGTTGTGCCCACCGAATTGACCCGATACTTAGTCACCGAATGTTTCAAAAAGGCGTCTACAGCACCCGGTGTTCCCAGGCGGTCACCCATCCAAGTACTCACCGGGCCCGACGTTGCTTAACTTCAGTGATCGGACGAGAACTGGTGTTTTCAACGTGGTGTGGCCGTAGACGAGAGATGGTGACGAAATGCCGTAGTTGTGCCCACCGAATTGACCCGATACTTAGTCCCCGAATGTTTCAAAAAGGCGTCTACAGCACCCGGTGTTCCCAGGCGGTCACCCATCCAAGTACTCACCGGGCCCGACGTTGCTTAACTTCAGTGATCGGACGAGAACTGGTGTTTTCAACGTGGTGTGGCCGTAGACGAGAGAAGGTGACGAAACTGCGTAGTTGTGCCTACCGAATTGACCCGATACTTAGTCACCGAATGTTTCAAAAAGGCGTCTACAGCACCCGGTGTTCCCAGGCGGTCACCCATCCAAGTACTCACCGGGCCCGACGTTGCTTAACTTCAGTGATCGGACGAGAACTGGTGTTTTCAACGTGGTGTGGCCGTAGACGAGAGATGGTGACGAAATGCCGTAGTTGTGCACACCGAATTGACGCGATACTTAGTCACCGAATGTTTCAAAAAGGCGTCTACAGCACCCGGTGTTCCCAGGCGGTCACCCATCCAAGTACTCACCGGGCCCGACGTTGCTTAACTTCAGTGATCGGACGAGAACTGGTGTTTTCAACGTGGTGTGGCCGTAGACGAGAGAAGGTGACGAAACTGCGTAGTTGTGCCTACCGAATTGACCCGATACTTAGTCACCGAATGTTTCAAAAAGGCGTCTACAGCACCCGGTGTTCCCAGGCGGTCACCCATCCAAGTACTCACCGGGCCCGACGTTGCTTAACTTCAGTGATCGGACGAGAACTGGTGTTTTCAACGTGGTGTGGCCGTAGACGAGAGATGGTGACGAAATGCCGTAGTTGTGCCCACCGAATTGACCCGATACTTAGTCACCGAATGTTTCAAAAAGGCGTCTACAGCACCCGGTGTTCCCAGGCGGTCACCCATCCAAGTACTCACCGGGCCCGACGTTGCTTAACTTCAGTGATCGGACGAGAACTGGTGTTTTCAACGTGTGCCCACCGAATTGACCCGATACTTAGTCACCGAATGTTTCAAAAAGGCGTCTACAGCACCCGGTGTTCCCAGGCGGTCACCCATCCAAGTACTCACCGGGCCCGACGTTGCTTAACTTCAGTGATCGGACGAGAACTGGTGTTTTCAACGTGGTGTGGCCGTAGACGAGAGAAGGTGACGAAACTGCGTAGTTGTGCCTACCGAATTGACCCGATACTTAGTCACCGAATGTTTCAAAAAGGCGTCTACAGCACCCGGTGTTCCCAGGCGGTCACCCATCCAAGTACTCACCGGGCCCGACGTTGCTTAACTTCAGTGATCGGACGAGAACTGGTGTTTTCAACGTGGTGTGGCCGTAGACGAGAGATGGTGACGAAATGCCGTAGTTGTGCCCACCGAATTGACCCGATACTTAGTCACCGAATGTTTCAAAAAGGCGTCTACAGCACCCGGTGTTCCCAGGCGGTCACCCATCCAAGTACTCACCGGGCCCGACGTTGCTTAACTTCAGTGATCGGACGAGAACTGGTGTTTTCAACGTGTGCCCACCGAATTGACCCGATACTTAGTCACCGAATGTTTCAAAAAGGCGTCTACAGCACCCGGTGTTCCCAGGCGGTCACCCATCCAAGTACTCACCGGGCCCGACGTTGCTTAACTTCAGTGATCGAACGAGAACTGGTGTTTTCAACGTGGTGTGGCCGTAGACGAGAGAAGGTGACGAAACTGCGTAGTTGTGCCTACCGAATTGACCCGATACTTAGTCACCGAATGTTTCAAAAAGGCGTCTACAGCACCCGGTGTTCCCAGGCGGTCACCCATCCAAGTACTCACCGGGCCCGACGTTGCTTAACTTCAGTGATCGGACGAGAACTGGTGTTTTCAACGTGGTGTGGCCGTAGACGAGAGATGGTGACGAAATGCCGTAGTTGTGCCCACCGAATTGACCCGATACTTAGTCACCGAATGTTTCAAAAAGGCGTCTACAG
Source organism: Patella pellucida (assembly GCA_917208275.1). Classification (NCBI taxonomy): domain Eukaryota; kingdom Metazoa; phylum Mollusca; class Gastropoda; family Patellidae; genus Patella; species Patella pellucida. The sequence continues at coordinate 36,801,564 of OU795044.1, forward strand.
CACCCGGTGTTCCCAGGCGGTCACCCATCCAAGTACTCACCGGGCCCGACGTTGCTTAACTTCAGTGATCGGACGAGAACTGGTGTTTTCAACGTGGTGTGGCCGTAGACGAGAGATGGTGACGAAATGCCGTAGTTGTGCCCACCGAATTGACCCGATACTTAGTCACCGAATGTTTCAAAAAGGCGTCTACAGCACCCGGTGTTCCCAGGCGGTCACCCATCCAAGTACTCACCGGGCCCGACGTTGCTTAACTTCAGTGATCGGACGAGAACTGGTGTTTTCAACGTGGTGTGGCCGTAGACGAGAGAAGGTGACGAAACTGCGTAGTTGTGCCTACCGAATTGACCCGATACTTAGTCACCGAATGTTTCAAAAAGGCGTCTACAGCACCCGGTGTTCCCAGGCGGTCACCCATCCAAGTACTCACCGGGCCCGACGTTGCTTAACTTCAGTGATCGGACGAGAACTGGTGTTTTCAACGTGGTGTGGCCGTAGACGAGAGATGGTGACGAAATGCCGTAGTTGTGCCCACCGAATTGACCCGATACTTAGTCACCGAATGTTTTAAAAAGGCGTCTACAGCACCCGGTGTTCCCAGGCGGTCACCCATCCAAGTACTCACCGGGCCCGACGTTGCTTAACTTCAGTGATCGGACGAGAACTGGTGTTTTCAACGTGTGCCCACCGAATTGACCCGATACTTAGTCACCGAATGTTTCAAAAAGGCGTCTACAGCACCCGGTGTTCCCAGGCGGTCACCCATCCAAGTACTCACCGGGCCCGACGTTGCTTAACTTCAGTGATCGGACGAGAACTGGTGTTTTCAACGTGGTGTGGCCGTAGACGAGAGAAGGTGACGAAACTGCGTAGTTGTGCCTACCGAATTGACCCGATACTTAGTCACCGAATGTTTCAAAAAGGCGTCTACAGCACCCGGTGTTCCCAGGCGGTCACCCATCCAAGTACTCACCGGGCCCGACGTTGCTTAACTTCAGTGATCGGACGAGAACTGGTGTTTTCAACGTGGTGTGGCCGTAGACGAGAGATGGTGACGAAATGCCGTAGTTGTGCCCACCGAATTGACCCGATACTTAGTCACCGAATGTTTCAAAAAGGCGTCTACAGCACCCGGTGTTCCCAGGCGGTCACCCATCCAAGTACTCACCGGGCCCGACGTTGCTTAACTTCAGTGATCGGACGAGAACTGGTGTTTTCAACGTGGTGTGGCCGTAGACGAGAGATGGTGACGAAATGCCGTAGTTGTGCCCACCGAATTGACCCGATACTTAGTCACCGAATGTTTCAAAAAGGCGTCTACAGCACCCGGTGTTCCCAGGCGGTCACCCATCCAAGTACTCACCGGGCCCGACGTTGCTTAACTTCAGTGATCGGACGAGAACTGGTGTTTTCAACGTGGTGTGGCCGTAGACGAGAGATGGTGACGAAATGCCGTAGTTGTGCCCACCGAATTGACCCGATACTTAGTCACCGAATGTTTCAAAAAGGCGTCTACAGCACCCGGTGTTCCCAGGCGGTCACCCATCCAAGTACTCACCGGGCCCGACGTTGCTTAACTTCAGTGATCGGACGAGAACTGGTGTTTTCAACGTGGTGTGGCCGTAGACGAGAGATGGTGACGAAATGCCGTAGTTGTGCCCACCGAATTGACCCGATACTTAGTCACCGAATGTTTCAAAAAGGCGTCTACAGCACCCGGTGTTCCCAGGCGGTCACCCATCCAAGTACTCACCGGGCCCGACGTTGCTTAACTTCAGTGATCGGACGAGAACTGGTGTTTTCAACGTGGTGTGGCCGTAGACGAGAGAAGGTGACGAAACTGCGTAGTTGTGCCTACCGAATTGACCCGATACTTAGTCACCGAATGTTTCAAAAAGGCGTCTACAGCACCCGGTGTTCCCAGGCGGTCACCCATCCAAGTACTCACCGGGCCCGACGTTGCTTAACTTCAGTGATCGGACGAGAACTGGTGTTTTCAACGTGGTGTGGCCGTAGACGAGAGATGGTGACGAAATGCCGTAGTTGTGCCCACCGAATTGACCCGATACTTAGTCACCGAATGTTTCAAAAAGGCGTCTACAGCACCCGGTGTTCCCAGGCGGTCACCCATCCAAGTACTCACCGGGCCCGACGTTGCTTAACTTCAGTGATCGGACGAGAACTGGTGTTTTCAACGTGTGCCCACCGAATTGACCCGATACTTAGTCACCGAATGTTTCAAAAAGGCGTCTACAGCACCCGGTGTTCCCAGGCGGTCACCCATCCAAGTACTCACCGGGCCCGACGTTGCTTAACTTCAGTGATCGGACGAGAACTGGTGTTTTCAACGTGGTGTGGCCGTAGACGAGAGAAGGTGACGAAACTGCGTAGTTGTGCCTACCGAATTGACCCGATACTTAGTCACCGAATGTTTCAAAAAGGCGTCTACAGCACCCGGTGTTCCCAGGCGGTCACCCATCCAAGTACTCACCGGGCCCGACGTTGCTTAACTTCAGTGATCGGACGAGAACTGGTGTTTTCAACGTGGTGTGGCCGTAGACGAGAGATGGTGACGAAATGCCGTAGTTGTGCCCACCGAATTGACCCGATACTTAGTCACCGAATGTTTCAAAAAGGCGTCTACAGCACCCGGTGTTCCCAGGCGGTCACCCATCCAAGTACTCACCGGGCCCGACGTTGCTTAACTTCAGTGATCGGACGAGAACTGGTGTTTTCAACGTGGTGTGGCCGTAGACGAGAGAAGGTGACGAAACTGCGTAGTTGTGCCTACCGAATTGACCCGATACTTAGTCACCGAATGTTTCAAAAAGGCGTCTACAGCACCCGGTGTTCCCAGGCGGTCACCCATCCAAGTACTCACCGGGCCCGACGTTGCTTAACTTCAGTGATCGGACGAGAACTGGTGTTTTCAACGTGGTGTGGCCGTAGACGAGAGATGGTGACGAAATGCCGTAGTTGTGCCCACCGAATTGACCCGATACTTAGTCACCGAATGTTTCAAAAAGGCGTCTACAGCACCCGGTGTTCCCAGGCGGTCACCCATCCAAGTACTCACCGGGCCCGACGTTGCTTAACTTCAGTGATCGGACGAGAACTGGTGTTTTCAACGTGTGCCCACCGAATTGACCCGATACTTAGTCACCGAATGTTTCAAAAAGGCGTCTACAGCACCCGGTGTTCCCAGGCGGTCACCCATCCAAGTACTCACCGGGCCCGACGTTGCTTAACTTCAGTGATCGGACGAGAACTGGTGTTTTCAACGTGGTGTGGCCGTAGACGAGAGAAGGTGACGAAACTGCGTAGTTGTGCCTACCGAATTGACCCGATACTTAGTCACCGAATGTTTCAAAAAGGCGTCTACAGCACCCGGTGTTCCCAGGCGGTCACCCATCCAAGTACTCACCGGGCCCGACGTTGCTTAACTTCAGTGATCGGACGAGAACTGGTGTTTTCAACGTGGTGTGGCCGTAGACGAGAGATGGTGACGAAATGCCGTAGTTGTGCCCACCGAATTGACCCGATACTTAGTCACCGAATGTTTCAAAAAGGCGTCTACAGCACCCGGTGTTCCCAGGCGGTCACCCATCCAAGTACTCACCGGGCCCGACGTTGCTTAACTTCAGTGATCGGACGAGAACTGGTGTTTTCAACGTGGTGTGGCCGTAGACGAGAGAAGGTGACGAAACTGCGTAGTTGTGCCTACCGAATTGACCCGATACTTAGTCACCGAATGTTTCAAAAAGGCGTCTACAGCACCCGGTGTTCCCAGGCGGTCACCCATCCAAGTACTCACCGGGCCCGACGTTGCTTAACTTCAGTGATCGGACGAGAACTGGTGTTTTCAACGTGGTGTGGCCGTAGACGAGAGATGGTGACGAAATGCCGTAGTTGTGCCCACCGAATTGACCCGATACTTAGTCACCGAATGTTTCAAAAAGGCGTCTACAGCACCCGGTGTTCCCAGGCGGTCACCCATCCAAGTACTCACCGGGCCCGACGTTGCTTAACTTCAGTGATCGGACGAGAACTGGTGTTTTCAACGTGGTGTGGCCGTAGACGAGAGAAGGTGACGAAACTGCGTAGTTGTGCCTACCGAATTGACCCGATACTTAGTCACCGAATGTTTCAAAAAGGCGTCTACAGCACCCGGTGTTCCCAGGCGGTCACCCATCCAAGTACTCACCGGGCCCGACGTTGCTTAACTTCAGTGATCGGACGAGAACTGGTGTTTTCAACGTGGTGTGGCCGTAGACGAGAGATGGTGACGAAATGCCGTAGTTGTGCCCACCGAATTGACCCGATACTTAGTCACCGAATGTTTCAAAAAGGCGTCTACAGCACCCGGTGTTCCCAGGCGGTCACCCATCCAAGTACTCACCGGGCCCGACGTTGCTTAACTTCAGTGATCGGACGAGAACTGGTGTTTTCAACGTGTGCCCACCGAATTGACCCGATACTTAGTCACCGAATGTTTCAAAAAGGCGTCTACAGCACCCGGTGTTCCCAGGCGGTCACCCATCCAAGTACTCACCGGGCCCGACGTTGCTTAACTTCAGTGATCGGACGAGAACTGGTGTTTTCAACGTGGTGTGGCCGTAGACGAGAGAAGGTGACGAAACTGCGTAGTTGTGCCTACCGAATTGACCCGATACTTAGTCACCGAATGTTTCAAAAAGGCGTCTACAGCACCCGGTGTTCCCAGGCGGTCACCCATCCAAGTACTCACCGGGCCCGACGTTGCTTAACTTCAGTGATCGGACGAGAACTGGTGTTTTCAACGTGGTGTGGCCGTAGACGAGAGATGGTGACGAAATGCCGTAGTTGTGCCCACCGAATTGACCCGATACTTAGTCACCGAATGTTTCAAAAAGGCGTCTACAGCACCCGGTGTTCCCAGGCGGTCACCCATCCAAGTACTCACCGGGCCCGACGTTGCTTAACTTCAGTGATCGGACGAGAACTGGTGTTTTCAACGTGGTGTGGCCGTAGACGAGAGAAGGTGACGAAACTGCGTAGTTGTGCCTACCGAATTGACCCGATACTTAGTCACCGAATGTTTCAAAAAGGCGTCTACAGCACCCGGTGTTCCCAGGCGGTCACCCATCCAAGTACTCACCGGGCCCGACGTTGCTTAACTTCAGTGATCGGACGAGAACTGGTGTTTTCAACGTGGTGTGGCCGTAGACGAGAGATGGTGACGAAATGCCGTAGTTGTGCCCACCGAATTGACCCGATACTTAGTCACCGAATGTTTCAAAAAGGCGTCTACAGCACCCGGTGTTCCCAGGCGGTCACCCATCCAAGTACTCACCGGGCCCGACGTTGCTTAACTTCAGTGATCGGACGAGAACTGGTGTTTTCAACGTGGTGTGGCCGTAGACGAGAGATGGTGACGAAATGCCGTAGTTGTGCCCACCGAATTGACCCGATACTTAGTCACCGAATGTTTCAAAAAGGCGTCTACAGCACCCGGTGTTCCCAGGCGGTCACCCATCCAAGTACTCACCGGGCCCGACGTTGCTTAACTTCAGTGATCGGACGAGAACTGGTGTTTTCAACGTGGTGTGGCCGTAGACGAGAGAAGGTGACGAAACTGCGTAGTTGTGCCTACCGAATTGACCCGATACTTAGTCACCGAATGTTTCAAAAAGGCGTCTACAGCACCCGGTGTTCCCAGGCGGTCACCCATCCAAGTACTCACCGGGCCCGACGTTGCTTAACTTCAGTGATCGGACGAGAACTGGTGTTTTCAACGTGGTGTGGCCGTAGACGAGAGATGGTGACGAAATGCCGTAGTTGTGCCCACCGAATTGACCCGATACTTAGTCACCGAATGTTTCAAAAAGGCGTCTACAGCACCCGGTGTTCCCAGGCGGTCACCCATCCAAGTACTCACCGGGCCCGACGTTGCTTAACTTCAGTGATCGGACGAGAACTGGTGTTTTCAACGTGGTGTGGCCGTAGACGAGAGATGGTGACGAAATGCCGTAGTTGTGCCCACCGAATTGACCCGATACTTAGTCACCGAATGTTTCAAAAAGGCGTCTACAGCACCCGGTGTTCCCAGGCGGTCACCCATCCAAGTACTCACCGGGCCCGACGTTGCTTAACTTCAGTGATCGGACGAGAACTGGTGTTTTCAACGTGGTGTGGCCGTAGACGAGAGATGGTGACGAAATGCCGTAGTTGTGCCCACCGAATTGACCCGATACTTAGTCACCGAATGTTTCAAAAAGGCGTCTACAGCACCCGGTGTTCCCAGGCGGTCACCCATCCAAGTACTCACCGGGCCCGACGTTGCTTAACTTCAGTGATCGGACGAGAACTGGTGTTTTCAACGTGGTGTGGCCGTAGACGAGAGATGGTGACGAAATGCCGTAGTTGTGCCCACCGAATTGACCCGATACTTAGTCACCGAATGTTTCAAAAAGGCGTCTACAGCACCCGGTGTTCCCAGGCGGTCACCCATCCAAGTACTCACCGGGCCCGACGTTGCTTAACTTCAGTGATCGGACGAGAACTGGTGTTTTCAACGTGGTGTGGCCGTAGACGAGAGAAGGTGACGAAACTGCGTAGTTGTGCCTACCGAATTGACCCGATACTTAGTCACCGAATGTTTCAAAAAGGCGTCTACAGCACCCGGTGTTCCCAGGCGGTCACCCATCCAAGTACTCACCGGGCCCGACGTTGCTTAACTTCAGTGATCGGACGAGAACTGGTGTTTTCAACGTGGTGTGGCCGTAGACGAGAGATGGTGACGAAATGCCGTAGTTGTGCCCACCGAATTGACCCGATACTTAGTCACCGAATGTTTCAAAAAGGCGTCTACAGCACCCGGTGTTCCCAGGCGGTCACCCATCCAAGTACTCACCGGGCCCGACGTTGCTTAACTTCAGTGATCGGACGAGAACTGGTGTTTTCAACGTGGTGTGGCCGTAGACGAGAGAAGGTGACGAAACTGCGTAGTTGTGCCTACCGAATTGACCCGATACTTAGTCACCGAATGTTTCAAAAAGGCGTCTACAGCACCCGGTGTTCCCAGGCGGTCACCCATCCAAGTACTCACCGGGCCCGACGTTGCTTAACTTCAGTGATCGGACGAGAACTGGTGTTTTCAACGTGGTGTGGCCGTAGACGAGAGATGGTGACGAAATGCCGTAGTTGTGCCCACCGAATTGACCCGATACTTAGTCACCGAATGTTTCAAAAAGGCGTCTACAGCACCCGGTGTTCCCAGGCGGTCACCCATCCAAGTACTCACCGGGCCCGACGTTGCTTAACTTCAGTGATCGGACGAGAACTGGTGTTTTCAACGTGGTGTGGCCGTAGACGAGAGAAGGTGACGAAACTGCGTAGTTGTGCCTACCGAATTGACCCGATACTTAGTCACCGAATGTTTCAAAAAGGCGTCTACAGCACCCGGTGTTCCCAGGCGGTCACCCATCCAAGTACTCACCGGGCCCGACGTTGCTTAACTTCAGTGATCGGACGAGAACTGGTGTTTTCAACGTGGTGTGGCCGTAGACGAGAGATGGTGACGAAATGCCGTAGTTGTGCCCACCGAATTGACCCGATACTTAGTCACCGAATGTTTCAAAAAGGCGTCTACAGCACCCGGTGTTCCCAGGCGGTCACCCATCCAAGTACTCACCGGGCCCGACGTTGCTTAACTTCAGTGATCGGACGAGAACTGGTGTTTTCAACGTGGTGTGGCCGTAGACGAGAGAAGGTGACGAAACTGCGTAGTTGTGCCTACCGAATTGACCCGATACTTAGTCACCGAATGTTTCAAAAAGGCGTCTACAGCACCCGGTGTTCCCAGGCGGTCACCCATCCAAGTACTCACCGGGCCCGACGTTGCTTAACTTCAGTGATCGGACGAGAACTGGTGTTTTCAACGTGGTGTGGCCGTAGACGAGAGATGGTGACGAAATGCCGTAGTTGTGCCCACCGAATTGACCCGATACTTAGTCACCGAATGTTTCAAATAGGCGTCTACAGCACCCGGTGTTCCCAGGCGGTCACCCATCCAAGTACTCACCGGGCCCGACGTTGCTTAACTTCAGTGATCGGACGAGAACTGGTGTTTTCAACGTGTGCCCACCGAATTGACCCGATACTTAGTCACCGAATGTTTCAAAAAGGCGTCTACAGCACCCGGTGTTCCCAGGCGGTCACCCATCCAAGTACTCACCGGGCCCGACGTTGCTTAACTTCAGTGATCGGACGAGAACTGGTGTTTTCAACGTGGTGTGGCCGTAGACGAGAGAAGGTGACGAAACTGCGTAGTTGTGCCTACCGAATTGACCCGATACTTAGTCACCGAATGTTTCAAAAAGGCGTCTACAGCACCCGGTGTTCCCAGGCGGTCACCCATCCAAGTACTCACCGGGCCCGACGTTGCTTAACTTCAGTGATCGGACGAGAACTGGTGTTTTCAACGTGGTGTGGCCGTAGACGAGAGAAGGTGACGAAACTGCGTAGTTGTGCCTACCGAATTGACCCGATACTTAGTCACCGAATGTTTCAAAAAGGCGTCTACAGCACCCGGTGTTCCCAGGCGGTCACCCATCCAAGTACTCACCGGGCCCGACGTTGCTTAACTTCAGTGATCGGACGAGAACTGGTGTTTTCAACGTGGTGTGGCCGTAGACGAGAGATGGTGACGAAATGCCGTAGTTGTGCCCACCGAATTGACCCGATACTTAGTCACCGAATGTTTCAAAAAGGCGTCTACAGCACCCGGTGTTCCCAGGCGGTCACCCATCCAAGTACTCACCGGGCCCGACGTTGCTTAACTTCAGTGATCGGACGAGAACTGGTGTTTTCAACGTGGTGTGGCCGTAGACGAGAGAAGGTGACGAAACTGCGTAGTTGTGCCTACCGAATTGACCCGATACTTAGTCACCGAATGTTTCAAAAAGGCGTCTACAGCACCCGGTGTTCCCAGGCGGTCACCCATCCAAGTACTCACCGGGCCCGACGTTGCTTAACTTCAGTGATCGGACGAGAACTGGTGTTTTCAACGTGGTGTGGCCGTAGACGAGAGATGGTGACGAAATGCCGTAGTTGTGCCCACCGAATTGACCCGATACTTAGTCACCGAATGTTTCAAAAAGGCGTCTACAGCACCCGGTGTTCCCAGGCGGTCACCCATCCAAGTACTCACCGGGCCCGACGTTGCTTAACTTCAGTGATCGGACGAGAACTGGTGTTTTCAACGTGGTGTGGCCGTAGACGAGAGAAGGTGACGAAACTGCGTAGTTGTGCCTACCGAATTGACCCGATACTTAGTCACCGAATGTTTCAAAAAGGCGTCTACAGCACCCGGTGTTCCCAGGCGGTCACCCATCCAAGTACTCACCGGGCCCGACGTTGCTTAACTTCAGTGATCGGACGAGAACTGGTGTTTTCAACGTGGTGTGGCCGTAGACGAGAGATGGTGACGAAATGCCGTAGTTGTGCCCACCGAATTGACCCGATACTTAGTCACCGAATGTTTCAAAAAGGCGTCTACAGCACCCGGTGTTCCCAGGCGGTCACCCATCCAAGTACTCACCGGGCCCGACGTTGCTTAACTTCAGTGATCGGACGAGAACTGGTGTTTTCAACGTGTGCCCACCGAATTGACCCGATACTTAGTCACCGAATGTTTCAAAAAGGCGTCTACAGCACCCGGTGTTCCCAGGCGGTCACCCATCCAAGTACTCACCGGGCCCGACGTTGCTTAACTTCAGTGATCGGACGAGAACTGGTGTTTTCAACGTGGTGTGGCCGTAGACGAGAGAAGGTGACGAAACTGCGTAGTTGTGCCTACCGAATTGACCCGATACTT